>JZKD02S1780561.1:246286-264648 GCA_000966675.3 Picea glauca | reverse complement strand
AATAAGAGAGGAGGTGAATATATAGAATTTCCAACATAGAAATTCTAGTAAAAAAAAGCTAGAAATAGCTAAAATAGGTGTCATAAGCTAAGGGAGACCACATAGTTTGACCTAGGCCACTAAAGATACATTTCACACACTCATTAATGTCCACAATATTAAAGTGATGCACATTATCTCACTTAATCTCACTTAACTGACAAGAGAAGCAGTTCCAACTCACTTAACTGACCCAAAATAGTAGTTACTAATAATACTAACGAAAAAAATCATTAATTAAGGAATAAATATTTCACTCAAAGAGGAGGTGCACATTCCCCAATAATAGATGAGTTTTTTCATGGGGGATTTGTAATAAATCATGAATAAATCAATAAAATCAAGAATAAATCGAGAAAATCAAGAACCGGGAGTTGAGTCTTGATCTAAAATTAGCAGTTTTCCCTAAAATCTATGGATGAGGTGCCCTTCTTCTCTATTTGGCCAAATTAGGTGAAATAAAGTGTAAATGAATGTATTAAGCAATATCTAGGAGTCTAATCTAGGTATAAACTAATGTAAGTGAGGGTTATGCTCCAACATCCCGGTCGCTTCGAACGATCCTTCTTGATCGAGTCTTCTCTTTGAAGAGTTTCCTATTCACACCTAATTCAAGGCCCTAAAGGAATAAACTAGTCGGTGAACCATACAAACTGAAAGTCTAATATATTTTAAGTTAAGAGTTAATTTTAAGGCTTGATTTATGAAAAGGATGTGGTCATGCAACTAATAGTTTTTGGAACAAATGAAAAATGAAGAGAACTTGAGATCATTTAAATGAAAATAAGATAATTCAAAATTAAAGAAAAGCTTATGAAACCCTTTGTAAATATCAAATTTTCAAATTAATGTTTCAATATCTTGTAATTGAAAGTTTCCTAAAAAGTGCTTTCGTTTGACTAAGAAAAACTACTTATATTCCAGGAAAGCAAGAAAGAACTTTGAAACTGAGACCCTTTTATTTTGAAAACAGACAACCTAGGCTATGTTACCAAACTAAATGCAAGAAAAAATTCTTTTTGATTTTATGAACTCCTTTAACAAGAAAAAATAAAGTAAAAATTCTTTTTTGTTTTTCAAAGCAAGAAACAAGAAAAAACAGAAAATAGAAACCAAGATTGACAAAGACCCTAATCCAACTGCATAAACACAGGAATTCAAAAAGAGACCAATGAAGGATCTAAAACTTGAAAGTTCACTCTGAACCTCTAGGGAAAAAAAAAAGAAAAAAAAGAAAACAAGTTGAAAACGAATCTTGAACCTAAGCTAAGGTAAAAAATAGAGACTTTGTAAGGTCCAAGAAATACCTGGGAAGCCTAAACTAGTCCAACGTTTGATGTAGACCACCTCTAGTTTTGTAGCTCCTAGACTACAAGTCTCCTCCCAAAGCTGACCTACAAGAATACTCAGGAAAAAAACACAACAAATATTCTATTTGTACTCATAAATTAGGGTTATATATAAACCATTATGCATAAATCAAATGAAAGTCATAAATATATGATTTGGGACAGGAAAAAAATATTTTATTCAAATTCAAAGATCGAAAATTACAACCTTTGTAGGTTGACGCTCCACGAACCTGGTCCAGGCTCCTCTTAATGTTTCTCCAAGTGCACTTATCCCAATGATTTCTCTCATAATCAGCTGACCACTTCAGGGGAAGGGAAGGGATTGTATAGTAGAAAAATGCTAGAGAGGGAATGTTGAGGCAAGAACTCAGAAGGGTTGCAAATACTTGGGAAAGGAGCGAAAGGGATTTGGGTAGAGTTTCACCGTTCTAATTCTTGATGTTGGAATGAGATCCCAATACCTAATTTTCTATGACAAAAGGATAGTTATTTGGTTTGGGGATGGGATACAACAGGTGAAATGGTTGGGAAACCTCCAATAGTGCGTTAACTCTGCCGAATTCCTTGCAACTTTTGGTGGTAAATGCAGGTTGTTTAGTGTGGAGAATGCATATGTAAATGGGTTGTCTAGTATGCAAAAAGAATATGTACGTGGGTTGTCTATCATAAAACAAGTGTATGTACATGGGCAATAGTGTGACAACATGTGTACATGCTCTAAAAAATGTTTTTTTAAATAGATTTTCTCAGCAATAGTTTGGCAAATTTTGCAAGTAGAAAGTCCAATGCCATGCATGCATAAGTAGATAATTTTAAGGCTATACAAATTTGTCATCTTCAACCAAGATGATTTCTTTGGGATTAAATGATTCATTTTTTATGAAAGTAAAAATTCCTTCATCACTCGAGAAAAACTGCCATGATTCTACGTTATCAAAGATGTGAGGATGATATAGAGATTAGAATGTACAATCCGGTCTTTGAGGAAAAAGATGTTGGGTAGGAGATGTTGAAAAAACATCTAACCTATCATCCATTGAATTAAGTTCTCTCTTAACATGACTGATGTTAAATGATAATAGATTTGAAATAAAAATCTGAACAACTTCAGTATAATGTTTAAGTAACTTATTTCTCAGTGATTAAATATTACGTACAATATTCACAACAAGTTCAGAATCACTAAAACTTGTAAGGTGGTCACAACCAAGGTTATATGAATTTTTTATGCATAACAATAAGTTTCAAACTTCATCGCAACCTAGGTTAAGAAAATAACATATTGAATGCTCAACCCAAGGTCTTCGTCCTAATCCCAATGTGTTATGAATATAGCCATGTGAATAAATGATTTGATGTCAAACATGGTATAAAACACTTGATTACTAATCATTGAGGTAAACCAATAACAAGTGCGAGGAAAATCATTGATGATATGAATTACTCCCAAAGTACCCTAGTACATTCCAGTGAATGTGAATAAATTATTTGAGGTCGAACATTCATGGAATCATTCGATCAAAGGTCAGTGATGTAAACCTGTTGTCAGAAGCGAGGAGGCATGCAGGTCCCAAGGTACTAACTCGTTTCTAATTCTAATTCCCGGATGTTGTGTTGAAGTCAATAGGAAAATACTCATTGAAGGAGGGCCTTGATGTATCCTTCATCATCGACATGAAACTAACACAAGATAATGATGTATCGTGATAGATAAAATAAGGAAATATTGACATGGGTATGAATACTGCAGAATGATTGTAAGGATGATAATTCCCTTGAACATTGCATGGAAAGACAATCACAACAATTGACTTGGAATAATTGAATCAACAAGGCAAGTATCCAAACATAATGTGATGATCGTAGACCAAAACATAGTGTGACCACAAGCACTTTTCAACTGGAACAAAAAAGTATGATGACACTCTTTGAATGGGTCGAAGGAGTATAATAGATCATGGAAATTGGTATGAATCAAAGACCAACCAAATACCCAATTGTATGACATAATGTAGATGTGTTCCATGTTCAAGGGAGAAAACAAAGAGATTCCATAAAAAAATTCAATACTTGACTCACTTCCCAAATTCCCCCCCCATCCAGATAGATGAGTACCTCTTTCTTTTTTAACGAGATAAAGGAGGATAATAGGTGCTCAGTATAATCTCATCCTTCAGAGTATTTTTAACGAACCCTAGGAAGGAGTGGTTCAGTCCCAGATAGGCCTTTCAATGTATGTTTTATGAGTCCAAATAAAGTAAACTCGATGATTTTTCATGTTTATAGAGTTTGGAAAAAACATAAAGGTGACTCCATGAATTATTTTTTCGTAAATTTAGTCTCCCAATATCGAAAAAAGTGTAAAGAAATATAGGGGAGAACTCTTCTGATCATGCTTGATTAGAGTGTTCCTTTTTCGTAATTATTCTCATGAGGTTGAAAAAGAGAGAAACTACCACTCGAAATATGCCCTTTCAAACATTTTAATGAGTGTGAAAGGAAGAAAGATCACTTGAAAATATTTTCATGTTTAGAGAGTCTGAAAATAGATTAAAGGAAACTCCCAGGGGTTCCTTTTTGGTATAATATTTACGATTCCAAAAAAAAATTGATAAAAGTATAATCAATCACATTCTCATGTATTTACAACCATGAGAAAGATCAAATACTAAGCTCAGAATTGGTTTCATTTTTACACAAGCTTGCAACAAAATTAAACTATGCCTGTAACTTCAGGTTCAATCCCGAGGTTTTTGTTTCATTTTTGAGCGAGCTTGACATAGAGAAGAAAAACTGTGCTTGTAGCTTTTGTTTAGAGAGTTTGAAAAGATCTTAAAGGAAAATCCAAGGGGTTCCTTTTTTGTATAACCTTTACGAATCCAAAAAAGTGATAAAAGTATACATAGTCACATTCTCATGTATTTACGAGCATGAGAAAGAATAAAGACTAAGCTCATAATTGATTTCATTTTTACACAAGATTGCAACAAAATTAAACTATGCTTGTAACTCTAGGTTCAATCCCCGAATTTTTGTTTCAATTTTGAACGAGCCTTCCATAGAGAAGAAAAACTATGCTTTTAGCTTTTGTTTCATTTTTAATGAGCTTTCTATAGAGAAGGAAAACTATTCTTGTAGCTTCTATTTCATTTTTTAATGAGTTTTCTACAAAGAAGTGAAACTATGCTCATAAACTCTCCTTGATAATGTCTTCCAAGAGGACAATTATCTGTAAAAGAGACATTTCAAGGGACAAACTCCATCCATGGATTCCAGGAGATCTTTGATAGATGGCATAAAAACACTCTAGAAGGAAAACATGTTGAAGACCTCGATAAGGGTAGGGTGATCTGGCTCTAATAGCCCTATTGAATATATGACCATGTCAACTACTGGATCTAAGTCAGGAGAAGGGATATATTCCCTGTTTTTTGGAGTTGAACGCATGGGACAGGACGTTACATAATTGACCTGTAGCGAGGAGAACATCGCTAGCATGTATGGATTGTTCAGGGAAGGAAGATGATTGACCATCAAATGACAGTCAATCAATGAAAGCCAATCGATCATTGCTATGTTTCCATTGTGAGGGAAACATATCACTCGAAAGAGAGTGGACACAAACAATCTCATAACCTAGACATAGTCTCACCCAATGAGTAGGTTAAAGTCCAAGGGGTCATGAACTTCCATCACATCGACGTAGACCATTTTTCCTCCCATAGTAATAAAAAACTGTTGAAGGTTCCCTAAATGTTGACTAATTGTTCTGTAAAAGGTCAATATATTTTGAGTCACTCATGCAAGCTATGAGGAACCAAAAGATTCACATTTTGCACATATTTTCATTGATGTCAATAGTTGATGTGATGATCTATTGTTAATGATGAATTACCACAGATGATATTTTCATTGATGTCAACAAGTATATCAATTAGAAGAAGATGTCAAACAATATGTAGATATTGAAAGCATAATATCATAAGGTAGAGCAAACAGAAGGAGCGAATAGTATGAAGACCAAAAGATCATAAGGGAAAACATAGTATGTTAGCAAATGCAGAGACAGGCTGAAGCAATTCGTGACATTGTTGATCATGATAGGATCAACAATGCTCCTATGATAAAAGTTCAGGATGAGAATCCTCAACAGTCGTCTGATCAAGGATAACCATGTTGATCATATAAATATAACGAACATCGGTCATATGAGTGAGCATGCACTTGAGGATCGTAGAAGGATCATGATCGTTATATGTACAAGCCAAATAACTGACAGGGATGAATTGCGAGGAGTGAAAGAAGAATTAAAGAACTTGTCAGTTACAATCCCACAATCTGTCTAGATCGTCAGATCTCATACCTTCAAAGATCTACGATTGTGGTTGATCCAACAAATGATGATTTTAAGTTATATTAAGTCGTGACCGTCAGATGCACAATCGCCAGATTAATGGCAGGGGTGAATTGTGGAGATCAAAAGGATAATTAAATATCATTCTTGTTCCAATCCTGCAATTAGTGAGGACCTTCTGATCATATACCTTCGAAGATCAACGATTGTGGTTGAATCACCAACAATGAACAACTTCCAATTGCGGAGTTTGGGTGACAAGTTAAAACACCCGTAGATTGGGGTTTCACAATCATTCTTGATCATGGATCTACTTCAAGAATCTTCACAACCATTGGATCATGTTAAAGTGGAAGAACAGGATAAAGCTACAAGATTTGCATTATAGAATAGATCGAACCGTTGATTGAATATCTAGATCGAATGAACATCTTTTAGTTTGGATATAAAGTTGCGAGGAAGTTAGACTCCAGAAAGTTTGAGATTTTAAATCCCAGGAATGCGATGTTCCATCAGTTGTCGGATCAATTTCGAGTGGAAGGACATGATAAGTTAGCAAAGCTGCATCGCAAAAACATCGAGCTGTCGATCTAAGATCCTGATCGAATGAACAACATTCACTTCAAATATAAAGATGTGAGGAGGTTACGCTCCGTCAGTTTGAGATTTGAAATTCATGAATCTCGGATTTCCGGAGATCCGAAGTAGATATGGACCATCAAATCATCTAAAGTAAATCAAATTCATCATATTGTCCGAAAAAGATCTCAAGCATCAGTTTGTTCAAAGAAAATCTAGGTCGTCTGATCTAGAAAAGACGCGGCATAATCTTGTGGACTCCGGGTAAAGACCCGAAGTAAACCTCAACTATCTGATTCAAGGACATGTTGCAGACCACGTCAACAGGACCCTTGGCACAATCAGACAATGAAAAGTGTCAAGTTGATTCGACATTTCAGGTACGTGCAAATCAAAAATCCGAGTGACATGTGACAGTCACTTGGCTCATTCCACATCATCAAGTGACGTAAGAAAGTGATGTCACTCTAGGAGCTTTACTTCGGGAGCCTCACCATAAAAAATTGACAAGAGTTCTAAAATCCCGAAAGCCGAATTTGAAAAGGGCTGAAGTGTCAAGGGCCGAAGTCGTGAAGAGCCAAAGTGACGAAGGACCAAAGTCAAGAAGGACAGAGTCCTGAACTCCCGAAGGCCAAAGTCCCAAAGTGAACGAGGACCATTGATTCGAGGAGGACATGTGGTAGGAATCTGTGGACTTTGAATAAAATCATTATGGTAGAGTGTGAAGGTTGAGATTTGAAATATGCAAAGCCTGGAGACCTAAAGGAGATATGAATCGTCAATTTGATGTCGGCTGAATTCTCAACCATTGATCAAAATACAATGGAAGGATAGCGTAAGCATAATAGACAAAGTCACAGAGTAAAAGGTGGTCATACATCTCATTGCTTGATTAAGTTCTGGCAATTGGATTAAGCAATGAAGGATGAGTGTAAGGATTAATGCTAACCATTGATATGGTTCCAAGATATAATATGAACCATCCAATATGTTCATTGATATTGTATTCAGGATATTTGAAAGGTTGGAAGTCACGAAGACCCGAATTCCCAACAATCGTCCATCTCATCGGGAGATTGAATCGTGACCGTTGAATCATAAACGCTCAAGAGCCTGTCTCGTATAGCGTGAGGTCATTGTCATTGGTCATATAGTAAAGATATTTGAAAGGGAATATTGTAATATTTCACTTAGATTAATAATCTTGTGGTTATGTGCCTATGGTCATATGAAATTGGTTTGAAGGGAGCGCCTCATACAGATTTCATTCGACAAAAAGTTATACCAGAACAATACAGAGAATTGATAAATGATCGAATATGGTTAGTTGGTGAACCGATAACATAGTAGAAACATGAGTACGATCTAATGAGTCAATCCATGTCTGTGATCAAATCATGACAAAAATGAACTGATACACAGTCATGATTAAAAGAGAGTTAAATCATGAAAACATGAATAAAGAATAAAAAGGAAAAATGATATTAATTAAAGTTTAGATTATCATTTTAAATGAAAATATACAATGGTTCAAATAAAGGGACACGATTTTTTATATCTCACACCAGTTTGAAGATTATATAAATGAGAAAAAGTGGCGAGAAGAGTGTGTCTCTGTTGGTTCAGATTAGAAGATCAAAAACATGAGCAAAGTCCAAGATGAAGAACGGTTTGTTCTAAGGTGCCCATCAATGTCTTATTGAAGATCAAGAACATAAGAAGATAGAGAAACAATTATGCAATCCATTACTTGATATAGAAGACCATAGAAGCAAAGGTTGCAGTAGACAAGTAGAAATTACAACAATGGTTGCACGAGTCAAATTAAGTGAAGTACATAAGAGGTTGTATTTCATTATAAAATAAGGGTGGTTGGGTGGTGCAAGGGCATGTAGGATCCTGCAGGGGAGTTGGTGATTCCTTTTCAGTGGTAGCTGACTAAACAAGGGGTCAAAGCCTCCTACCATTTTTTACTGGTGAAAAGAGGGAGTTGGTTCTTTCTTGTCAATTGTAGCTGACTAAATAGGGGGTTGTATCCTCCTACCAGTTGGTGTTGGTGAACAAGGTTGTGGGTCAATCATAATCATTTGGTGTTGATCGAAAAGGAATAATATCTTCCTTCTATATAAATTGTATGAAAAGGAATTTTGTAGTTAATAGAAAAGTGTTGGTGGTTTTCCGTGTTGGGTTCCATGATATAATCTTGTGTTCGTGCGGGTTTTTTTTTCATCATATATTTCTTAATTGAATAATTAATATGGATGAAGTTAAAAAGAAAAACTAGGAAATATTGATTCACCCCCCCCCCCTCTCAGTATTGTTGGATATTCCATCATCAAAAACATTCAAAGATAATATGCTAACAGAAGCACCTTTGTCTATTATAGTTTTAGGAATATTCCTACCACAAACATGCATGGTGATTTGGAAAGGAACTTAAAAAGGAATATGTGGTTCTATCAAATGATTCCAATCAATAGAAATCATCTGAGTGCTTGAAGGGGGTGCTTGAAGGGAGTGCCCCTTGTCTGGGTGAATATGTCTTAGCAAGGTAGACCTGAGTGACATCGTCACTCTTTGAATGAGGATTGGGATTGACTGATGAAGGAACCTAATTGACCACTTTAGGTACACTCTTCAAATGATGAGTGGGATTGATCGATGATGGAACTAGATTTACCACTTTGGCTGCAAACTTCAAGGGAGGATTGGGATCGACCGATGATGGAACTAGATCGACCACTTTGGGTTCCCTCTTTATATTAAGAGTGTAGTTGATCGATGACAAGACTAGATCAACTACTTGGGTTACTGGTTCAACTGAGGATGAAACTAGATTGACCACATGATCAACCAGAATAACTGGGGATGGAACCGAATTGACCAATACATAAACTAATGATGGGTTGGGAGAAATATTATGATAACCATTTGGAAGTTTAAGATATTCCAAAAGATAATATGCCTCATCCATACGAGGGAAAAGGTGATAATGATGATCACCTTCACATAACCTATAAGGAAATTTGACAGTTCTATTCTTATTACCAACATTAATGTAACTAGTTGATGGGGTGTCACCACCATGTCGAACATGGTATGATGACATGAAAGAACACATTTCTAATAACTTGGGGAGACCAAGGAAATCCCTCAGAAAGTGGTCACCCTTACAAATCCTGCAAGGGAATTTGGGTTTAGGATTCTGTGTTTTAGACTTGTCGACTTTATCAACACTCCTAGTACGATTAACAGTAGTTGGTTTCTTGGATCCAGCATAACCTGATGCATTTGGAGGCTTGATATCTTTCAAATTCTTATTTTTCTTCTCCTTTTGTTTCTTCTTCTTCTTATAAAACTGGCTACTCGCTTTAGAGATTTCACTAGGAGAAGAAGGAGAAAGGGAAGGAGACCTGACAAGTGAAGAAAGTGAAAGATCGACATGAGGTTGATTTGTGGTTGGTGTAATTGCATCTGAAGCATTAGCTGCATTCCAAGCACTCAAAAAATTTGATATCACTAGAGTGGGGAACAACCAAACCGGTAATGCGATGGTGAGTCCTGGAAGACTCAGTGTGGAAATGCATGGAGGACCAATGTTTCCAAAATAAGGAAACACAGAAGGTTCCCTTGGAAAAGAGATTCCTTCATGGGTACTCCCATGAACTGACACCACTGACACTAACTCAACCTAAGGTCCACTAAGGAAAAAAAACAACACACACTACAAATATAAGAAGCAAACAATCAAACAAACCTTCCCATAATGAAACCACTAGTTGGTGATGAAATCCAAAATCATGAGAGAAATATAGTAAGGGGTTGAGATAAAGTGAGTGGATCAGTTACATTGGCAAGTACAAACAAATATTATCAAGAAAGGAAGATAGATTCAATATGGAAGAATGAGAAAATATATTCACTCTACTCCAATGAGCTAATGATTGATACATAGATGATGATAAATATGACAATATGACATAATGAATGAGTGGAATACACTCATATATAGTACATAGCATTCCATAATAGAAGAATGCATGCATGCATAATAGCATAATAGTGATGATCTAAAATAGAACTAGTCAGTTAACTCCCACTGAACTAGTGTGCTGAAAATAGAAATTTCTCCAACACCCCCTTGAGCATCACTATGGAGTAAAAAATGAGTCCCGAATACTAGACCATATTAGGTACTCATGTACAATGAAACTAATGAACATTGAATAAAAATTAGGAAAGAGGGAAAACCATGTGGGAACAACCCCCCCCCCCCCACTAAAATACAATGCATCAAAAGAAGAAAATGGTAGTTGTTACACAATTGTGTTCTTCACTGCAAGACGATCCCACAAACTCTGAAACTTCTTCTCACGTAAATTATTTGTGAATATGTTGAAATATTTATGGATATGATGAAGTCCTTTGGCAACTTGTCTAGCCTTGTACCTCTTGATCATGTGGACCCATATGCACCTGAAAATATTCATTTATGGTGGAAGTGGAACCAGATGCCAAGTTTGATTCTTTAGGAGTGAGTCATACTCCTTCTGCATGGTTGCTTGCCATAATTTATTTCCCACAGCCTCATTGCAGAGTTGTGGATCAAAATATTGAACCATATAACAATGCATGGGCATCACAGGCTCAGAAGCTGAAAGTACATGAGAAGGATCCTCATGTTGAGATCGATTCCTCCTCGAATCCAATGGATTACCTGCAAGGTTTCCTGCTACTTTAAGTGTGGTCTGTGCCTTCTTGGGCATTTGTTGAAGCTTCGACATTGGCTTCTTATCTGGATGTACTACCTGCTTATTTCCATGTACAAAATATGAGTGTATGGAATCATCTCTTATGTCTAAAACTAATGGAAGCATAAGAGTATTTGCATGTTGCACTGGAGGTGCATGCAAATTAATCTCCTTATGTGTAAGTAAAAAAGAGGAGTTACCTTCAGAAAACATAGTGAATTTATACAACCTCGAATTGTGATCCACCTCACCAATTGCAATGATGGAATTGTCATGCATGTCAAGTACAAAAAATGAATCTGATGTAAATTCAATCTTTTTAAATTTCTATGTGATCTGATAAACTGAGAGAAGATTCATACAAAGCTTTGGAACATGTAAAACATTCTCAAAACTGCCATTATGGAGTTCCACTGTCCCCTCTCCTGCTACTACTACTAGAATATCATCCCCCATGATAATAGGGGGTCTCATGGACTCAAATAAGAAAAAACATCATCTTTTATTTCCATATGATGGGATGCACCAAAATATATAATCCATGAATTAGATGAGGAATTAATTGAAACAAGAGCATGATTATTACCTTTCTTAGGAGAAGGATATTCTTCCTTCTACTTCTTGACTCCCTCTAGAATGAATTTTCCAAGATTGTTCTACTGAAGTGCATGTTCCATAATATCGATATGTTTCTTAATGCACGTGGATTTTTCATGATTCAGTTTATTGCAGTAAGTTCATTACTTTCCCTTATTCTTCTTGGAATATGAAGAGTCTTTGGAACCTGAAGAATCATTTAAGGGTTTGGAATATCAGTCCTTCTTTGGCTCTGGATGTTGTGATTTCCCCTTTCCCTTTTGTTTGGATGATCCTTTTCCATCATGCATAATGAGTGCATGTGCTTTAGGATCCTTGATTAGGCCCACCTAAATGATTTTTCCTACTCATGTGTGAGAGAATCAAAGAATTGATCCATGGAAAGATTCTTTCAATTTGTTCCCATGAGATACCTGCCTGAATGGAAAGTGGAAAAATAGACAACATATTTTGGTCATAGTTTGGCCAAGATTGTTAGAATAAGTTGGTCCACTTGTTTAGACTTATCAATAACACAAGTTTATAAGATCAAAATTATAGATTTAAACTTAGTAAATAAATCTTGTATATTATCAAAAAAATTAGGATCCAAAGTATTCAACTCTGCCTCAAGCATATGACCTCTCATATCATGCTTCTTTCCAAACAAACTTTCCAAGGTGGTCTAGATCTCGTTTGGAGTCTTTCACGTGGAAACATGAAACCATATATCAGTTGAAATCAATTCAATAAAAATTCTTATGGCTTAATCCTTTTGGTTTGCCCATTTCATCTTCTCAATTGCTGATATAAGTTATGTTTCAATCCCCATTGTTAAGTTGTATAGTCATTTCCTTTTGAGTTGGAATTCTTCCTTGGGCTTCCAATAAAAATAAGTGTATGGTGTGAGGATTACCACCAAGTTTAACTATATAATAAATTCCATATCCATATCTCCCACACTTTTATGAGAACCCCTAAAAGTTTACTCTCAATCTACAAGTGAAAAACTGAGAAATCACCGCAGAAAGACCACTTTAAGTGAAAATTTGTATTAGTTTCAGGAGACGATATTCCCACTTACTTTCTTAGAAAATGCTGAGGAATTTCACCAAATAGTTGAAAACACACTTGCAGAATGGGTCTATTTACTTCTTGTTATCAGACAGTTTGTAGCTAGGAAAAAGGCTATAAGATTGAAGGCCAAACTGGCGTAAAAGGAACCTATCCCACCCATTTTCACCACAATGGGATGGTTATTTCTCTTTAGGGAGGTGAGGCCCAGGGGAGATGTCCCTGGTGACCTGGGTTTCTGAAGAGGAAAAAGGCTAATGAGGAAACAATAATATTTCCCCCCTTCACAAGTCACCACCCAAATAGATAGTCCCATCTAAACAACCAATAATGAAGCAAATCCCCAAGGAAGAACACCTGCCTGGAACAAAAAAAAAAAAAAAACTGATATATGCAAGCTATATTTCAATGGGTTACTACTTCACAACACTACTTGATAAATATATATAAGCAATATGGAAACAAATATTGACAAATTCAATGTTTATCAATATAGCAATGAAAATAATGTCACTTCACCAATAAATACTGGAGAGATGTATAATTTAATATACCCAATCAACACTTTATTTATTTCAATGCCTAAATCACCATTCAATTGATCTCAAGATAAAACTTTGTTGCATTAAAGATGAAATAACCGATGATGACGTCAACAACTAGGGTTAGTAGGTTAGTCTGGGCTAGGGTTAGTGTAGTTAGGGTTTGAAATTCAAAGTATTTGAGAGTATTTAGATCAATTTCTTCTTCAATGCTTGAGGTCTTAGGATAAGTGCCTTAGGTTTTAATGGATTCAATAATGAAGGATGCAAGAGTTGAAGGAAACAAAGACTAAGGACAAGAGGGAGAAGTTTTTAGGTGTTGCAAAGGCAAGGCCTCAAAATCAAAACCCTAGGGGAGAGAGTCTCACTCCGGTGTTTCTACAGCAAGGCCTCATGCTCTCTCCTCCTTCTTTAGGTCAACTTGGCAAAACGGCTAGCTCAAATGAACCACAAAATCAAGAAAATAAGGATTAATGAGGGAGAGTGTTGCAATATCAAGGATCTTTCATCAAACCCTAAAATAAAAATGGACCTAAGTGTAGGTAACCTAGGCCTTGGACGTCTTTTTCCTCTTTAATTCTAAATGGTACAAACAGTAAAGGAGAGAATGAAAAAGGAGTGTAGCTACAACTTGGCTCTCTTTTTATTCTTCAATGGCTGAAAATTTCTCTATCAGGGGACATGAGACAAGGACCTACTTGTGTTCTTGTCACCTAGGGCTTTGATTCAACAATATTCATAAACATATGTAAGAAATTTAGACTACAACCATTCATTCAAGAAGTTTTGTAGAAAAATACTTATAATTCATCAAGAAATAACCATGCAAATTCTAGTTGTAACACCTTCCTTCAAGAGAAATGCCAAAATATGACAAAAAATGTCTTCCTTCAATGAGTGCACCTCCTTAAATCATCCAATAACCCAAGATAGGGTGACAATTTCATACCTCAGCAAGTGGTGAGTGAGAGATGATCATAAAATGAGAGTGAAAATATACTATTCATACAAAACCTTGACCTAATTTTACATCTTAGGTTACGTAAAAAGGCCGACAAGGCTATAATATCAAATCATACTGTTTTTACATTAAATTGCCAAATCTAAACCCTAATCAAGAAAAAAGGTAAGACGTCACCCCTTTCTAGGGTGACGTTAGCCCCTATTAGGGCAAGTGCAACCTCTTGAAGCAATAAGTTAGCCCTCATTGGGCTCCTCCAAGATGCCACACATGCAAAATGCCCTGTCCATATGCCAACATGCTCATTATGATGTCATAAGCCTCCTGGTGATGTCCTGGGCCATCTAGAGCCAACGTCCCTCTGAAAGTGGGTCAATCACCCTAGGCCAAGCAATGTTAGGGTGCCTCTGGTGGAACATTCTATTTTTATCTAGTGCAAAGTCTCTGATCATTCTCTGCCCTGTCTCTTCCAACCTGATGGGGTCTTAGCATCCATCAAGTGGGCTCTTCAGCCCCATGGATGTCTAAACTGATCATCTCCCCATGTGTACCGGTCCAAATGGTATCTGTCCATCGGGCATGGTCCTGCACATCAAAATCTATGCCCTCCATGGGATCATCAGTCACAGGGATCATAAAAATGTCAATCATGTCTCATCATTAATATTATTAAATATATGCATAAAATCCCTAATACATCTATCAATAGCTTAAATACATTAAACAAGCCTTCTATAAAAATATGGAGGAAAAGACAAAACATTCTATTGGGATAGTGTCCATGAAAAAACATGATTTCCCAGAATAAAACCTCATCAAAACCATGTGAGTGGGTGATGTGGTTAAGGGAAGTCCAAGCACGTGGCTGCAGTGATGGCCAAGGATGCAATGTGTTATCTATGGGTGCCTTTGTAGAAGGTGAGTTGAACCTGTCATAAATGCACTCTTTCCAAGCCCATTCTTGTATTTATTCTTTTATTCTTTTATTGATTTTATTTTTCTTTTTGTTCAAGAGCTAATTAGGGGACATTGCCCCGATGTGGTGACTAGTGGTGGCAGGGTTACCCATAAGTACTTTCACATAAATGAAAGGTTGGCTTGTGATGAGGCCCCCTTTCCCTTGGCCATGCAGTGAAGAGTCACTGCCCTAGAGTGGTAACCAGCTAGTGGCAATGTCACACTGCTAGGTACCCATGGACTCAATAGGTTGGCTCGTGATGAGACCCCCTATCCTCTGACTAGATCTTGTTTTATTATTTTCTTCTGGGTCCCTCTAGTTTCTTGCTCTCGGGGATCCCTAGGCGAAGCATCTTAAGGTTTTATTTTTAGGCTATTATCTCTTACCAACTTGATTTTACCTTCTAGGCCTTTAGCCCCTTCTTCCCATGAGACAAGGTGCAATCCTAAAGAAAGGTCAACCCAATGCCCGGACAAGGGGGATGGGACAAGTGAGTGGGAAACAAGATAAAATATTGGTTTTATGATGGGAGTGGACGATGGCGTTTCAGAAGCCCCCCCAAGTGGAAAACCAAAACCTATGGACAAAGGCTTTCTAGGACACCCTGTCAATCCCCCCAAACATGGTCAAGTGGGAAAATATAAGATCCAAGTAGTTGTTAGAAATAAAAGGAATCTGATTCATATATTTTAAAGGTTTTAATGATCAAAAGTGACACATACCATGATACCTGGACCAATTACCTCATGGAGCAAGAACTCTTTCTGATACAAGACCAAGCCAATGGTGATGGATGCTACTACTGCTGACAAGACAAGAATGATCGAAGAAGAAAAGGGTGGGACCTCCATGGCTATGCTCAGGTCAATCCTTCTCTCGATACTCCATGTCTAGGACCTATGGGCCTTGAGACATGATCTCCTAGTTATCCCTAAAAAGTGGGGATAACATTTGGCTCCAACTTGGGGACACGTGCTCACCACAGAGTACATGAGAACCTCAGTATATCTAGCATAACCTGCAGACCTACTCGATCTCAAAAGAAGTAACAGTAGTAAAATTTGGGTGGTAATGCCACCCAACATATATATATATATATATAGACTGAAAGAAAACAATCAATAGTGTAAAGCAAACTACTTACCTGTACTTACCTGTTGATTTAAAAATGAAGAAGACTTGAAATTATTGCAATGTAAATGTTATGTGTTTAAAGAAAATGGATCAATTTGCAACACATAGATTAAGGGATTACTTATGAAAAATACACATATACATCAGCACAATCAATGAACATAAGCACATAAACACAACAATTGATAAAGGAGTTCAACCCTCTCATGGGCTACATCTCCTGGTCCAACTTCCAATGGATCATTATTATTAATTGCTCAAAATTTCTCAAAAACATGTCTTACAATGCTCAAACTGTCAAACCGATTGCTCCAATGGCTTCAGAGCATCCAAAAACCCCTGTCTGGGCTCTTTCGACACCTCAATCGGTCGAAAAACGAAGAAGTTAGGCCTCCTGGAAGTCTCCCCCTTCAAGCTTGTTGTCTCTGCATCTACAAAATGCACCCTTTCTAAATGAACCTGGCACACATGCAATAAATAGCGTGAAAGCCCAGCACCGAGTGCAACCATGCCAATGGTGCGAACCGTAGGATGGTTAAGGGTGTGCCAGCCCCTAACCACCTAGCACCTGGGCACATAGGGGTTCATATGACCGCGCGTATAGGCAAAAGGGGCCAAACGGTTACAACCATGCCAACTCCCCGCTCCAGTCGTGGGCATATGGCATGCAACATAGAACCATGGGCTATGTAATATAAACTCCACGCCAATCCAACTATTGGGTTATACCATATATGGTATGGTCACATATGAAATCAAATGACCGCGGGTCGGGGATAAGCCCCGGCCCGACCCCCTGCCAACGGTTACAATATTCGAATTGAAATATAATTAAACTCACATATATTACAAGGCATAATGTGTAACCCATCGGTCAGTCGGAGTTTGTGAAAGCTATGCAGTGGGGGAGGTCCGGGGGTCGAACCCCACGGACTCCAATAATTTTACATAATGACCCATGAACCAATAAAGGGTGCCATGTGGCAGCCCATTATTGGGCCATGTGACACTTGACCACTAGCCAACAAAATGCCACATGTCACCATCTGATTTGACCATGCCTGCCAATCATAATATGCCACGTTACTTCTGTACGGTCGTACGACTCTGCCATGTCAGCCTGTATGGACTGTACGGACGATACAATAAACATCATTTTTTTTGCCTGTTTGACTTTATGAACAGATTGCAATATCTCTCGCTCCCAATGTCCATTTGAGACGAAATGAGTTGCGTTGGGTTCACAACGACGAGGCCTACACTCTTGTCCAGTTTGAAGTGATTCCGAGCACTTTGAATTTTTGAGCAAAATTTGATCCCCTGATCACACCTCCCCATTGGGAAGATTTTGGACCTCCAAAATATTATTTTTCAGTCTATGTGAAGATGAGGGTAAAGTTCCCTCACCCTTCCAACCTCAATCCACTTTTCCTTGCTTGGATTCGTCCCTTTAATACCAACTCGTAGATACTCCACATTTCCTCGTTTTGAAGTTCGCATTCTCCTGTCAAGGATGGTGTCTTCCTGTAGTTCTGTTAGATAATCTGGAGAAAAATCATCTATGAAAGGAATATAAACATGCTCTCCTTGATCATCAATCAATGGAGGCTCATACAACTTCAAATTCTCAACATTAACAACTGCATACATCTGCATATAAGGAGGCAAATCTAAACGAAAAGAATTGTTACCAATCTTGTCGATAATCTTGAAAGGACCATATCAAATTGGTTTCAACTTCTTACCTTCTCCCTTAAGCCTCTCCTTGCTGATGTAAAGCCAAAATTCATCTCCAACTTGGAAAATGTGATCAACAGGATGCTTGTCATGTCTCGTCTTGTACTTGGCCTGACTCTTTTCCAACTGCTCTTGCACCACCTGATGTATCGACTGAATTTGTTCAATGAACTTCTCTACCCTATCAATTTCATATTGACCATCGACAACAATATCTTTCCCAAAGATAAAATCTAAAGGCGACTTGGGAAAATATCCAAAACATGCTTCAAATGGCGACGTTTGCGTCGAAGAGTGCTTAGCTC
>JZKD02S1780561.1:202026-241642 GCA_000966675.3 Picea glauca | reverse complement strand
AGAGCATCCAAAAACCCTTGTCTAGGCTCTTTCGGCACCTCAATCGGTCGAAAAACGAAGAAGTTAGGCCTCTTGGAAGTCTCCCCCTTCAAGCTTATTGTCTCTGCATCTACAAAACACACCCTTTCTGAATGAACCTGGCACACACGCAATAAATAGCATGAAAACCCAAAACTGAGTGCAACCATGCCAATGGTGCAAATCGTAGGATAGTTAAGGGCGCGCCAGCCCCTAACCGCCTAGCACCTGGGCACATAGGGGTTCATACGACTGCACGTATAGGCAAAAGGGGCCAAACGGTTACAACCGTGCCAACTCCCCGCTCCGGTCGTGGGCATATGGCATGAAACATAGAACCACACACTATGTAATATAAACTCCACACCAATCCAACTGTCGGGTTATACCATATATGGTATGGTCACATATGGAATCAAATGAACGCGGGCCGGGCCTACGCCTTGGCCTGATCCCCTGCCAACGGTTACAATATTCGAATTGAAATATAATTAAACTCACATATATTTCAAGGTATAATGTGTAACCCATCGGTCGGTCAGAGTTTGTGAAAGCTATGCAGTGGGGGAGGTCCGAGGGTCGAACCCCACAGACTCCAATAATTTTACATAACGACCCATGAACCAATAAAGGGTGCCACATGGCAGCCCATGATTGGGCCACGTGACACCTGACCACTAGCCAACGAAATGCCACATGTCACCATATGATTCGACCATGCCTGCCAATCATAATACGCCATGTCACTTCTGTACGGTCATACGACCCTGCCACGTCAGCCTGTACGGATGGTACAGTCAGCATCATTTTTTTGCTTGTTTGACTTTATGAACAGATTGCAATATCTCTCGCTCCCGACATCCGTTTGAGACGAAACAAGTTGCATTGGGTTCGCAACGACGAGGTCTATGCTCTCATCTGGTTTGAAGCGATTCCGATCACTTTGAATTTTTGAGCAAAATTTGATCCCCTGATCACCTGTTGACTGGATTTTGGGTGTAGTCAAACAACCAGTGAAGCCAATCCAACAATGTCCCACAATACCTTCCTTTGTGCTTCATCATAAACCAGAACAATGAAAAATCATGCACAAAAATGACATGGGTTAGAGAATATATCATATCATCAGAAATCATAAAGTCTAACTCATGGAGGCAGGTGGGAGGGATAAAATCTTGCCAAGTCCATCTCTAAGGAAAGCATTCAATCCACCTTCAGAAAGGGTCATGAAAATCCCAAGGTTCAGAAAACTAAATCAAAATTTCTACACACTGGATACCTAGGATGTTCTCACACTTTGAAGCCTGGAAAGGGATTGACAAGGACGTATCAAACGACTATAAAATTCTCAAGGGAAAGTTGAAAAACTGATATGATAAAATTAAGCTTATAATATTCAACCAACCCTTGGACTCTAGGGTTTTCCCTAGAGGAAACTCAAAATAAAAAAAATACTTCCCAACCACACCTCTAGAAATATAACAAGGTGAAGTAATCGGAGGTGGCTAGGCAAAGTCGAAACAAAGATCCTCCTTTAAGCCAAGAAGGTCCTTACTTTTATTAAGACCTGAGCATGACAGTGGTTGATAATCATCTTCATGGACAGAATCCAAGTGCTCAGAGGGGTACTCATCAAAACCCTCAAGGAAAAAATCATCATGAAAACAAGGTACTAGGTCACCCTTGGGTGTTTGAAGAATACAGGTAAAATCTCATTTCCTTGTTTCCACTGATCAAGAGTAATATGTTGTGAAAATTCTAAAGGAAACACTTGAAAATGAATCTCAATGTCATAGATGGGATCCATTTCATAACCAACTATATCCCACCTACGTCTCCCAACACGTATGAACTCATCAATGTTATCAACTATGTCACTATATGTGTCATAACATGCGGGTTTTGAAAAATTCAAGGACACATTTATTTCCTCCTTATCTCCCCCATCATAAAGTAGAGAAGCATCAAAATCTTGGGAAGGAGGGAAACTTACTTTTTATTCTTGTGCAGGAGCATCAAGGATTTTGGTGTTTTCAGCATGTGTTATTTTTTCATCCTCATGGACTGCTTCTTTGTCTTTGATTGTATAGCAAGGAATATTCATTTTGTTCAAGGCTTCCATTTCTCCTTCATTTTATGAATCATGGAATAATGTGTCATTGGAATCCTGAAAAGGAAAGCAACTAACCTCATCATCCTTTTGTTGTGTAGGAGAAACAGGCTCTTGGATTGCTTCATCAGAAGGAGGGGCATAGGTTGATACTTCATCATTTTGCTTGGGTTCCATCTCCTCAACCATTTCTTTAGTAATCCCTTGTTGAATGATGGTTTTCTCCCCTTCTTCCTGGAAATCATCAACGGAGTTTTCATGGGAAAACAAACTTTCCATACTAAGAGTACCTGAGGTGAAGAGGTATTTTATCCTGGATAAGGAGATGTTTCATTCAATTCCTGTAGCCATGTCGTAAGCTTCATCGAGCATCTTTGGGCCCCTTTTACTGAGGGGCAAGCCTAGGTGTTCCAGGATCACATGGGTATATAGATGGACAATATGCTTATCTTCAGGACGATGGCTTCTATGAATCTGACATAGAGTGCCCTCAAACATACTCTGGAAATCAAATAGGTTTTCATTCTCAACTTGTTTTATATGCTTGAATATTTTTAGCAGTACTGCGATGTCTCCCAATCTTATGCCCTATTCTTTGAGAAATAATTCTTCTAGCTAGTTCATGGAGGTGATGCTAGCATCGGGAAGATCATCATACCATTTTTTATCATTCCCGTGAAGAGTGGTGGGAAAATTTTTCATCACTACATCTTTAGCTTCATCATCAACAGGATGAAGTCCAAAATAAGAATAAAAATTAGTCACGTGAAAGTCATCTCTTTCCCCATCGCTACCAGTGAATTTAGGGAGCCATCTTTCTTCTATCGGGGGTATTTGTCATGGATATCCCAGGATTTTTCTCATGTCTAAAGGCTTGTAGTTCTCGAGATCCCATTGTGAAGTCATCATTGGCTTTGTCATCAATGGAGTCACCAGATAATTTTCTTGAAACTATCAAAAGATAAGGGAAAACACCCTAGTGGAGTCACCAGGTAATCTTGTAAGATAAGGCATATAGAGGCAAGGCTTATCGAAAATTGTCGTCTGAGGCAAATTGACTGAGTGTTCCCTGGAAATGACGCCAAAATGTTATCACACAGTTTGTAGCTATGAAAAAGGCTATAATATTGAAGGCCAAACTGGCGTAACAAGAACCTATCCCACACAATGTCACCACAATGGGATGGTTCTTTCTCTTTAGGGAGGTGAGGCCTAGGGGAGACGTCCCCAGTGACCTGGGTTTTTGAAGAGGCAAAAGGCTAATGAGGCAAAGATAAGATTTCCTCCCTTCACAAGTCACTACCCAAATAGATAGTCCTAGCTAAACAACCAATAATGAAGTAAATCCCTAATGAAGAACACCTGCCTGGAACAAAACAACAACAAATTGATATATGGAAGCTATATTTCAATGAGTTAGTACTTCACAAGACTACCTGATAAATATATATAAGAAATATGGCAATAAATATTGATGAAGTCAATGTTTATCAATATAGTAATGAAAATAATGTCACTTCACCAATAAATACTGGAATGATGTATCATTTAATATAAATAATCAACACTTTATTTCATTCAATGCCTAAATCACCATTCAAAATTGCTCTCAAGACAAAACGTTGTTGCATTAAAGATGAAATAACCAATGATGACGTCAACAACTAGGGTTAGTAGGTTAGTCTAGGCTAGGGTTAGCTTATTTAGGGTTTGAAATTCAAAGTGTTTGAGAGTGTTTATATCAAGTTCTACTTCAATGCTTGAGGTCTTAGGATCAGTGCCTTAGGGTTTAATGGAGTCAATAATGAAGGATGCAAGAGTTGAAGGAAACAAAGACTAAGGAAAAGAGGGAGAAGTTTTGAGGTGTTGCAAAGGCAAGGCCTCAAAATCAAAACCCTAGGGGAGAGAGGCTCACTCCGGTGTTGCTACAACAAGGCCTCTTTCTCTCTCCCCCTTCCTTAGGTCAACTTGGCAAAATGGCTAGCTCAAATGAAGCACAAAATCAAGACATGAAGGATTAATGAGGGAGAGTGTTGCTATGACAAAGCTCTTTAATCAAACCCTAAAATAAAAATGGCCCTAAGTGTAGATAACCTAAGCTTGGGATGTCTTCTTCCTCTTGAATTCTAAATGGTATGACTAGCAAAGGAGAAGAAGAAAAAGGAGTGTAGTTACGGTTAGGCTCTCTTTTTCTTCTTCAATGTCTGAACATTTCTCTATCAAGGGACATGAGACAAGGACCTACTTGTGTGCTTGTCACCTAGGGTTTTGATTCTAAAAAATTCATAAACATATGAAAGAAATTTAGACTACAACCATTCATAAAAGAAGTTTTGCAGAAAAATACTTACAATTGATCAAGAAATAACCATGCAAACCCTAGTTGTAACACCTTCCTTCAAGCGAAATGCCAAAATATGCCAAAAAATGTCTTCCTTCAACAAGTGAGCCTCCTTAAATCAGAAAATAACCCAAGATAGGGTGCAAATTTCAGACCTCACCAAGTGGTGAGTGAGAGATGATCATAAAATGAGAGTGAAAATCTCCCATTTATACAAAACCTTGACCTAATTTTACATTTTAGGTCAGGTAAAAAGGTCGACAAGGGCATAATATCAAATCATATTTTTTTACATTAAATTTTCAAATCTAAACCCTAGTCAATAAAAATTGTAAGACATTACCCCTTTCTAGGGTGACATTATCCCCTATTATGGCAAGTGTAGCCTCCTGAAGCAACATGTTAGCCCTCATTGGGATCCTCCATCCTGCCACATGTGCCAACTGCCCTGTCCATATGCTAATATTCTCATGATGACTTCATAATCCTCCTGGTGACGTCCTATACCATCTAGAGCCAACATCCCTTTGAAAGTCGGTCAATCCCCCTAGGCCAAGTAGTGTTGGGGTGCCTTTGGTGGAACACTCTCTTCTTCTCTTGTTCAAATTCTCTGATCATTCTCTTCCCTATCTCTTCCCCCTTGATGGGGTCTTAGCATCCATCTGGTGGGATCTTCAGGCCCATGGAGGTTAGTACTGATCATCTCCCCACGTGTACCGGTCCAAATGGTACCTATCCATCGGGCATGGTCCTGCACATCAAAAGCTACGCCCTCCATGGGATCTTCAGTCACATGGATCATAGAAATTTCAATCAGGTCTCATCATTAATATTATTAAATATATGCATAAAATACCTAATACATCTGTCAATAGCTCAAAGACATTACACAAGCTTACTCTACAAATATGGAGGAAAAGACAAAACGTTCTATTGGGATAGTGTCCATCGAAAAAGGTGAGTTCCCAAAAGAAAACCTCATCAAAACCATGTGATTGGGTGATGTGGTTAAGGGAATTCCAAGCATGTGAGTGTAGTGAGGGACAAGGATGCACTCTGTTATCTGTGGGTGTCTTTGTAGAAGGCGATATGTACATGTCATAGATGCACTCTTTCCAAGCCCATTCTTGCCTTTATTCTTTTATTCTTTTATTTCTTTTATTTTTCTTTTTGTTCAAGAGATAATCATGGGACACTTTCCTGGTGTGGTGACTAGTGGTGGTAGCATTACCGACAAGTACTTTCACAGAAATGAAAGGTTGGCTCGTGATGAGACCCACTTTCCCTTGGCCATGCAGCCAAGAGTCACTACCCTGGCATGGTAACCAGATGGTGGCAATGTCATACTGCTAGGTACCCATAGACCTAATAGGATGGATCGTGATGAGACCCCCTATCCTTTGACTAGGTCTTGTTTCATTATTTTCTTCCAGGTCCCTCTAGTTTCTTGCTAAGAATCTTTGTATTTCTTTATCGGGGATCCCTAGGTGAAGCATCTCGAGGTTTTATTTTTAGGCTTTTATCTCTTACCAGCTTGCTTTTACCTTCTGGGCCTTTATCCCCTTCTTACCACGAGACAAGGTGCAATCCTGAAGAAAGGTCAACCCAATCCTCGGACAAGGAGAGTGGGACAAGTGACTGAGAAACAAGATGAAATATTGGTTTTAGGATGGGAGCGGATGATGGCCTTTTAGAAGTCCCCCCAAGTGGAAAACTAAAACCTATGGACAAAGGCTTTCTAGGACACCCTGTCAATCCCCCCAAACATGGTCAAGTGGGAAAATGTAAGATCCAAGTAGTTGTTAGAAATAAAAGGAATCAGATGCATATATTTTAAAGGTTTTAATGATCAAAAGTGACACATACCATGATACCTGGACAAATGAACTCATGGAGCAAGAACTCTTTATGATACAGGACCAAGCCGATGGTGATGGATGTTACTGCTGCTGACAAGACAAGCACGATGGAAGAAGAAAAGGGTGGGCCCTCCAGGGATATTCTCAGGTCAATCCTTCTTTTGGTACTCTATGTCTAAGACCTATGGGCCTTGAGACATGATCTCCTAATTATCCCTAAAAAGTGGGGATAACACTTCTGATGTAATTTTTTTCCTCAAAAACTTAATATTTTGGGAGAAATCACTATTGAAAGGTATGAGCACAAATTCATATCATTTTTAGGAGGTGATATTTCAGCTTACTATCTAAGAAAACGGTGAATAATTTCTCCAAACAGTTGAAAACCCACTTGCAAAATGGTTCAATTTACTTCCCAATTAGGTTGTTTCCTCAAAAAGTTAATATTTTTGGAGAAATCATTGCCAAAAGCTAAAACCACAGATTTTTCTCTCTGAAACTCCGAGTTTCCTTATTCTTTGGCTTGTCTAGATTTCTCCAAGTAGCATATCTCTGATACCATGTCAACGTTTCATCAAAAAATACATAGGAGATCCAGCTAAATCAAGTATAAACAAGTCTTATGAAGAAAGGAAGAGAGATGATAATTGATACATAGATGATGATCAATATGTTCAATATGATACAATGAATGAGTGGAATACACTCATAAATAGGACATAACATTCAATAATATAAGAATGCATGCATGCATAATAGCATAATAGTGATGATCTAAAATAGAAAGTAAAAAATAGAACTAGTCAGTTAACTCCCACTGATCTAGTGTGCCAAAAATAGAAAATTCTCCAACAGGTGACCTTCTTAATGGAATTACACCTTGGTGCAATTTCCTAGAGGGTTTTACCCACAGGCTTACCCTCCAAGGATTCTGAATGATTTTGACCAATGTCTGACCCTGGTACAACGAAGACTCCCCTTCACTGCTACCTTGTGTATTAACCCTACAGAAATAGGCCACTAAGGTTACCAACTCGCAGTCAACCTCCAGGAGGGTACAATTGATGGTAGAGAATGAACAGATGGGAAGAATAACAAGTCTGGAATTATTCAAGAGAACTGAAGACAAGTGGATCGAAATACTAGTGAGGACCTCGAATAGATTCAGGATTCACGAAGCTCCGAGAGCAAATGAAACCAATCGTTTCTTAGGAAGAACCCCCAATATATGATATTTCCTATATGTGGGTTAAACTTCAGAGGGGAAATATTTGTTTCTCTCCCACACGTGACCTCCTATTTAACCCTTGTGTTAAAGGGGGATCCCGACAATGCTTATACGAACAATTGGATTTACCGCTCCCTAGAAAAATATTCTATGTTTTTCTGATGGCTTTGGAAAGTTATCCTCACAACCTATTCCAAATCCCTACACTTTAAGGTAATGTAGGTTGTCTACCAGATAATATAAAAGTTTGATTAATTTTATACGTGGTTCATTTTAGGGATGTTGTTTACTCAAAGGTGCAAAAGTGAAAATTATGATGTTTTAGACTCAACTCCAAAAGAATGCAAAATAATGAAATGCAAATATTTTTATTCAATGAATCCTACATATTGGATGGAGAAGAGGCTTAGCTTTATTTAATAAAAACACCCAATTCCCAAATGTAATATCCCTATCTACACTACCAAAAAGAAAGAATACAACTATCTTCCTTGTTTTATTCTAATATGTAAAGAAAGGAGATGCAAATCCATTAACTAGTCATTTCTTTCAATCAAAATGAAAGAGTCAAATGCAGATACAAAAGACATGAAGAAAAAATGATTTCAAACAAAGCATGCATTCACAAGATAACAAGAACTAAAAGAAACAAGTATAATAATTCACTCAATCAAGGACTCGACAATCGACAAGCATTCAATGAATACAATAAATTTTAGAGAAGAATCCAAAAATTGATAGGGAGAAAGAGAAATCACTCAACTATATTGACAAAATGAGTAGCAAGAAAGAGAAATAAAATCAATGTTGTGGTAAGCATAATGTCTCAAATATTTCAAAAATTAAAGATTTGAAAATAACTTAAGGCTAAGAAACCTTTGCTGACCTTTTCAATTAGTCAGATAACTAGAAACTTCACAAGACTCAGATCAAACCAAGAAGAAACAAGGTGAATCAATATCACAATTTGGAAAAGGTTGCAAGATCAAACAAGAAAACTAAAAGAGTGATAATGATCCATATCCTCAACCTAAACAAAGTCACAAGAAAAGGTACAAACTCTGGGAAAAAGACCTCTACCAAAGGGTTGAGAAAAACTTAGCAGATTCTCCTAGATCTGCTCAAAAAAAGAGAGAAACGCTCCCTAAAAAAAAGAGACGGAGCACTATATTGATATCTAAGAGACCATTGAGGAGCACTGATTAGATAATCAATGCATTGGTAGCCACCTTGGGGGAGCGCTAGTCCTATAGATTCTTGAAAATAAGCATAATTTTTTTTTGCCAACAAACACTACTTTGGTAACTATGACTACTACTTGATGAAATAGAGGGAAGGGGGAAGGCTAAAAAAAAAATCAACCAAACAAGATCAAACTAGGCAAATGTTCATACGATCCAAGGAAATACAATTCAATGTTTTCCCTAGTGGACTCACCAATTTATGTTACAGAAATATTCCCCTGTAGACATGTGAACTTTCCCTTAGACTATAGACCCGTATACTAAGACAGAAACACTACAAACGAACACTAACATCCCTTTGAATTTAGTTCGATCAATCAAAAAGAGAGAAGAATAAAGAGTGTGATGCACCTTGTCTCAAAGTTTGTCCTTTTTGCTTCCAATCCGAGCTTGATCTCCAAAATCCATGGCACAGTTTGATACCTACAATAGGAAACAAAGACAAACAAAAGAAATCCTACTTTACAAGGTTAGATCAACCAAATTCAGCTACAAATATCGAAGGAATAGTAGACAAGCACATGAAAGATGTTGGCCCTCTACCAAGTTTTGGGGAAACTTTGGTAAGTTTTGGAGGTTTTAGCCCACTTTTGGACTTTGACACGTTGTCGAAGTAGGAGAATCAATGTGGAGTTGAGATCGCGGATCTCACTTATTTTGAGGGTTATGTGGACCCAGTAAGGGGTCCTATGGGTTTTGTAACGAGTTTATGGGATGTTGGACCATGGGTTTTCCCCATGTTTAGGCCTTATTGTAAGATTTTGTAAAGTGTAAATACAGAGGAATGTATTGTAAAAGAAATAGTTCTATATGAAAAGGAATGTATGTGGTCAAGGCTTTGTGCTCGACTGTGCTTAGTGCTTTTGATGCTCAGTGTGGAGAAGGTGCTAAGTTTTGTGATAAGAGACTTTGGCTCTGTGTATTTAACCTATTTTTGGGAGGTAAAGAAGGAGGATCTAGTGCTTAGTGCACAGATCTCTTGTCTTGTGTGAAGTTCAACTTTGTGACTTAGTGCACAGGAGTGACTGGATGTAAGATTTTGGAAAATAATAAACAGGTGAAGAAATTTGTGGACGTAGCCCCACCTTGGGATGAACCACAGATATTTGGTGTCTCATGGTTTGATTTGTGTGGTGTCATTTTTGTTATGCATTTTCTTATTTATTTGATTATGATGTGTAATGAATATATATTTTGTTTCTTAAGTACTTTACTTATGTTAAAGGGTAAAAGAATGCTAGACTTAACTCACAGTGCTAAGTGCTCAGGGTGCATAATCACTTGTTTTTACTGCACTTATCTGCATTTGATTATGCTCTGCAGTGTTAATTAGGTTAATAAACTAATGCATGTTCACTTCCTAACTTCTAAAAGAATATTCTGCGAAGCGCTCTTATCATAGAATCGTGTCCCATCCTGGTTACATACATCTACATCCTGTAACCCCCCCTCCTTCTACCTCGAGTGAGACTTTTCCTACTTCATAGGTGTTGCCAAAAGGGCCAACAGTTGGGGTTTTGTTGGTGTGTTGTTAAGAATTGAACCTTGGGTCTTCCCCTATGCCAAAAAATGGTTTCTTTTCTAGGATCTGAAGCTGTGATTGTCGGGACCTGAAACTGTGATTGCTGGGAACTGAAGTAAAGGAAAATAAAATCCTTGTGCATAGGTTTGTTGTTGAATGAAACAATACTCTACTTGACTTGATAATATTTATTCCAAGAAATTAATATGTTCTGAAGAAAAGAGGTAAGATTCTAAAAGAGGCAAGCATTGTGCTTTGGTAAGAGAAAGATAAGTGAAACTTTGTTTTTTGAAAGCATGAATTTAAGTACGTTTAATAGATTATGTCCTAGTCTGAAGGCTAGGGCATAGTTGAAAGAAAGAGTTGATTTGAGTAAATTTAATGGAAATAAATAAAGATATGTTATTCCTATGCATAGAAAGAGTTTTTGTACTGATAAGTGGATGCAAGAACCTAGAATGAATTTTTGCAGATTGCAGGTCCAACACTATGATCCTAGGGGGAGTTCATAGTATAGTAAATATTGGGGAACAATTAAGAGAAAAAGAGGATTTAATTTGTGTTATAATTGCAGAAGGCCAAGACATATTTCTAAGGAATTCCATGAGGTAGGCCCCATTTATCTTTTTTGTAAGGTTTTTGGTCATAAGATTGAGGATTGTCCAAGGATTATTGCTAAAGTTGAAGGGAGGGACATAAGATAAGAAAATTATGAAAAGAGTCAAGAGACTGAGGGTATGTTAGAAAGTCATAAAGAGAAAAGGTCATAATAAGTTCAAACTATATTACTATAGTTGGAAGAAACGATGGATGTTCATAAAGATGTCAGTATACTAGAAATCCTGAAAGAAAAACATCACATAAGTGCAAGAATAAAAGACTTCGACATAGATTGTATAGTCTTGGATGAAGAAACACAAGTGAATATTATGACAGAAGAAACTTTGGAATTTTTGGGAAAGCCTACAGTGGTACCTTTTTTAGGAAGGATAGGCTTGTTTAAGGGAATTATGATAAATTTATGTGGAAGAGTAACTATTGTACCTATTATTGTTCATGGAACATCAACTTAAGAAAACTTTGAAGTCATTAGGTTTATTGAGGAAAACACCCCTTTCCCACTTTTGTTAAGTAAAACTTTGATTGAGAAGGACAAGATTAGAAGGAAAGCAGAGGAAGAAGCTACATAAAAGAAAAAGAAAGAGTTAAGGGATCTCATATCTAGGAAAATAAACCAACTAAGAGAAGAATGAGAGGATAAGTTGAAGCAACAGAGCAAAGTAACAACATAGGAGGGACATAAAGAAAAAGAATTAGCTATCAAGGTTGAAAGAATGAAAGAAGGATTGAAGGACCTATCTATACAAGAGAGAAGTGTGCCCACTCAGGAAGTGTTAAGAAAAGGGATATTAATTTCAGAACCTTTGAGGGTACCTCAACAGTGCAAAGCCACTATGCTAGGGGAAAATAAGAATAAAAATTGAAAGAAGATTCCATAAACGATTAAAGAGACTCAGTTAAAAGGAAAGAAGGAAAGGAAGATTAATACAAAGAAGGATAATTTGGAAAATCTACAATAAGTTAAGGAAACCATATGGAAGACTTTGCATACCAGAACCTCGCAGGAGGCAGGTTTGCAGGGTTTGAACCTCACTGGAACAACAGGTCCGCGTAGAATTGGACTTCACCCTGGCAAAGTTATATAATTGTTGGAGGCACCCCGACCATTAGAATGATGATCTAGAATGGTTAGGAAACACATTTATGGGTTTATAGACTTCTTTTGGACGTTGAGACCATGCCATAACAACTAAATTTACATTAATGGAAGCATTTAACTCCAGTTCTTCTCTGTTGGAAGATATGTCACGACCGCCTTGCTTATTTAAATCATTGATCATGGAGTCTGGACCACTTTTTTCTACTCGTGACTGAATGAGCTAATTCAGGAACTGTCCAAGTGTTTAATTGTGACGCCTGTCATTATCTAAAAGTATACCATGCCTCTTTGTTTGTCTATCCGTTGTTTGTTAAAAACTAGAATGTTGGGCGAACCAAACGAATTTGAGAAGTATGTCGAGGAAGTTGTTAGGAAAATCATGGCTAACAGAACTATATCTAAATGTATTCAAGTGTCTTTGAATAGGGGACTGTAGGCTTCCCCTTCAACCAGATGTCGTTCTGCCCGCATCAACCCCGTAACTGAACAAAGAAACAAGCACCGCAATGATATGGCTAATGCGAAGTATATCCCATCAGTCCTTCCTGAGTATATTCTACCTCTAACTGGCATCGTTAGCCATGATAGTATCCCTTTTGATTTTAAGTACTCTGTGTTAACTACATACACTCCAAAAGGAATTCACATAGTAGCGAGTCAGTTAGGGCATATCCCGCTATTGAAGCACAATGACTTCAACTTAGGAGACCAGAGGAACTACACCATCCTAGCTCCTCATCATTATTTAATGAATACAACCGGAAGGAAACCTCACCTCATCCCACAACCATGGATCAAGGAGTTGGCGCAGTCAACCATATTAAACATAATGAAGATTTTTCATTTTGGCCGCCACTAGGAGGTTAACACGTGTGTTAAACTCCTTTTGTCGTGCTATCATTGCGGATATCTATGGCTTGACAGAAGAATTACTATGGATCCAATGATGATCTACCATATCAAAAGTTTAAGTATGAAGGGTCTTGACCCACATCAGTTCTACCCAGGGAAGACCTCAAACCGTTCTTTAGCACATCACATCAAAGAAGCCTATGGAGAGATAGAAAAGGGGAAGTGAGGTTACAAGGTAGCCTCCGTACAGGATAACATAGTGCGCCTTTCTTGTCAACTCTTAGTTGGAAAGATAGTGAGGAAGAACATCCCTACACAGGTCATCGAGTTCGTGGTGGACCTTGCAAGAAAGTGTGTGGAGGCCCTGTAGATGAACTAGACGAACTACCTCATCAACAAGTTAGAAAATAATTTCCGCGAAGCCCATGACTTAGGATATGAGCTTCACTATAGTTGGTTGATCATCCTGATTGCATTTTTGGCTTTACAGATGCCTGAAGGAGCTACTTTCCGAAATATTGAACCTATGGAGCCCCTGGCTACTCAGCTTCCACCCTCTGGTATACCAATGACATGACGAGGTAGTGGCAGTCTATTGTCATGTTTCACATATATTATCAATAGTTGAAAGTCACCATTGAAGCATCCCCTTATATGAAACTGTGTACCTTGCATCAATAACGACCCATACTGAAGTTCCGCACTAATCCCCACTTCATTTAAATCACCGCGTGAAGAGATGAGCACCAGGAAATATTGTAGTCATACTATAATCTCATAGATGCAGATATGAAAAATATTATAAAGGATTGGCCAAAATCATTTGTTGTACTTGTTGCTGATGCAGAGTTATCTGACATTGATACTATAGGAATCTTGATGGTTACGTGAGATGAACATGTCGAACAATCCAGTGGGATGAAGAAGAAGATGAAACACAAAGAGAGGGTTGAAGTCCATGATAGAGAGAGTGACGAAGAGGAAGAAGAGGAAAACTCTGGAGATAAAAGGTCTAGCTTGCCATGAGGAGGAGAAAAAGAAGAAGAAGAACATCGAGGAGAAGATGAAAGAGAAGAAGAGAAAGGAGGAGGTGAATCTACATCACTATTCACATGAGATAACACCCCATCACCTAAAGATCCCCTTGTTGTGATAGTGACCCTAAAAAAGGGGAAGGTTACTCTGAAGAAACCTTCATCAAGGAAGAAAATGCACACCAATAAGCCATAGTTGGAAGCGGCTCTCATTGATGACGACATTATTATGGTCCACAAAGCTATGGATGATGCCACTGAAGACATGTTGCAGAGATACAAAAAGAAATAGGTGGAGTTATATGAAAGGATTAAGAGGGAGTTGAAGGAAGTGTAGCAGGCTGTTCGCTTGGTTTGTGCAGTGCCTACTATGTCGTTTGCGCCTTCGTCATCACAGACCTCAAACTTGGGTGATGAACGAACTCTGCGGGGTGAACTAGAGATTTAGATCACACTCCCCAAGTATAGCATCAAGTTTCCCACCCCTGCAGCACTAGAAAATATCCCCAACTTGGATGTTGAGGTTAACCTTAAGGGAATACCTCCAGAAAAGATCGAAGTATTAGAGGCAGGATTGAAGGCATACATAAGGGAACAAAGAGAAATGACCATTGAAAGAGCAGCCCAGCTAAGAAGGCTTGCTGATGCAACAAAATATTAGTTCCAGAGAGCTCAGGAAGAGAAGGAGAAGGCTACATAAGCGTTGCAAAAGGATAAAGATGAAGTCGTAGTACAATTATGAGCAGTGTGTGACAGTGTAGCTTCCTATGAAAGCGAGAAAGCATAGCTTCAAGTGAAGTGTCAAGAGGAAAATAAAGTTGGTGACGCCCAAATATAGAAGGAAAAAGAGAAGCTTCTTGTAGAGCAGGTTGTGTTCAAAGAAGCAGTAAGCAAAGCGTGTCGCTCTATTCCAGGCTTGGTATAGGAGGAGCAAGAGCCTGTCTAAGATCAAGTAGTGAATCTTGTAGAGATCCTCCAATAGTTTCAGGCTAGGATAGATGAACTGGATGCACGAACAATTTCGAGCACCCCGCAGGTGGTGCGTGACCAAAGGGAGGAGTCTGCCAGAAAAATAGTAGAAAGTATAAAAGACCTTGCCTTGGCATGTAAACAGTTGAGTGAAAGAATTTCCCATACATATGAATGCCTCGTCGAGGATCCAGAGTTAAATAAGTTAGGGGCTCAGTTACAAGAGGAGAAACAACAAAAAATTTCATTGCAGGAACATATGAAGTTGCTCATAGTAGTGGAAAGGATGAAGAGATCCCAAGAGCAGTGCACAGTACAGAAGCAGATCACTACCCTCTAGGGTAAGGTGATGGAAGTAAAACAAAATTTACAACCTGTGTAGGATGAAGCTTGCAAGGTGTTCAAGGAGATCGATGGCCAGGGTTCACAGTTAGATCAAGTAGTTGCAGCAGTAGAACAACACCTGGAAGGGCCTGTTACAAAGCAAATAGTCCAGGAGCTCGCTGAGTAGGAGGTATAGTTGAGGCAGATCAAGTTAATATTAAGGCTTTTGAAGCAGCATTGTCCAGACCTGAGTGACTCAGGACAAGTCATAGGTGAGTGTTGGGGGGTTTTTGGACCTCGACGAAGTTTTGGGGAAACTTTGGTCAGTTTTGGAGGTTTTGGCCCACTTTTGGACTTTGACACATTGGTCAAAGTAGGAGCACCCAAGCAGAGCCGAGATCATGCATCTCACCTATTTTGAGGGTTATGTGGACCTATTAAGGGGTCCTATTGGTTTTGTAACGGGTTTATGGGATGTCAAACCATGGGTTTTCCCCATGTTTAGGCTTTATTGTAAGATTTTGTAAAGTATAAATAAAGAGGAGTGTATTATAGAAGCAATATTTATGTGTGCAAAGGAATGTATGTGGTCGAGGATTTGTTCTCCATAGTGATTTTGTGGAATGTTCTTAGTGCTTGTGATGCTCATTGTGGAGAAGGTGCTAAGTGTCATGATAAGAGACGTTGGCATTATGCATTTGACCTATTTTTGGAAGGTAAAGAAGGAGAATCTAATGCTTAGTGGAAAAATATCCTATATTATGTGAAGCTTGACTCTGTGGCTTAGTGCACATGAGTGACTGGATGTAAGATTTTTCCAAACAATAAAGAGGCGAATCAGTTTGTGGACGTAGCCCCACCTTGGGGTGAACCATGTGTATCTGGTGTTTCATGGTTTTCTTTGCATAGTTTCATTTATGTTATGAATTTTCTTAGTTCTTTGATTATTATGCGTAATGAATATGTATTTTTTTTTTTAATTACTTTACTTATGTTAAAGGGTAAATGAATGATAGACTTAAATCACAGTGGTAAGTTCTAAGTGCTCAGGGTGAAAAATCACTTGTTGTTACTGCGCTTATCTGTCTTTGATTATTCTATGCAGTGGTAATAAGGTTAATAAATTAGTGCAAGTTCACTTCCTAGTAATTAACAAAACATTTTGTGAAGTTCTCTTATTACAGAATTGTTTCCTAGCCTAGTTACAGACACCTACGTCTTGTAACCCACATTGCTTCTACCTCAGGTGAGAATTCGCTTGCTTCGCAGGTGTTGTTGAAAGGGCTGGTAGTCGGGGTTTTGTTGGTGCACTATTAAGCGTTGAACCCTGGGTGTTCCCTTGTGACAACACAAGAATACAAAATCTTGAAGGAATAGGACAAGTATATTAAATTGATAACTCAAAGAGAATACTTATAGACCATGATTGATGCATGGGAAGCCCTCAATATATAGGATTGAGAGGCATAACAACCATGAAAAAATGATGGGTATGGTTGAGGATATTAATCCTTGAGTCTTGAAGCATATCCTAAAGTGAGGCCGAAGCATGAGGTTCCAACACAACTAAATCAATCTCAAAGAGTTGGCCCATAGATTAAGGCGGGGGAGATCCCTCCTTTCTCTCAACAACATCAGCGCTCCTCCCAAGTGAGAGAAAGAGTGTTTATCCTAGATCAAATCTCGCCTATAGTGGAAGAGGGGGCACTATGTGTGCACCGAAATTATGAATAAGGGGGAACTGGTATTCATAAATGCTCAAAAAAGGGTCAAACTTTCCAAGGAAAAAGTGTGTTTTGACCAAAAAATGATGGTTTTGCTCCTCCCATATGACTTAGGGGACATGAAAAATTGTTTTAATGGTATTAATGGGTGGATAAACCTAACAAATTGAATTATACACTTGAGAATGTGCACATGACACTTGCGACAATGAATGTGACACTTATTGAGGTGCATATGTCACTTTGCGACACTTAGGTTGCGAAATAAAAATGTGGAATTTGGATGTGTAACACTTTTGCAACTCCTCTAAGTCTTGGTTTGAAAATTCTACATCAAATAATTTCTTCTATGATAGTATTCTTAGAAAACATGAAAAAAACCATGAGGAATTCACCTACATAACCAACTAGCCAATGTGCTTAATAAATGGTCAGTTTATATAATAGTTGGTGGAACTTTGTTTTCTTTCTCTTTGTACTACTGCACATGTTCCCTTAAAACTCCACACTCAAATCTATAATAGGAGAATTAATATGTGCGTAATAATAAATCTTTGCATAGCACAAAAGTGAGACACATTCAATTCAAAGAATGAATCTCTTTTTTCATCTAGTCAAGAAAGAATAGTGTGTGGTAATGAGCACAATGAACCAACATGCTTCATAACACTGAATTTTTGTTTCCATATAATATACCAATGATTTGTAAAGTAAATTCTTAGTTAGACCAGGCTCATGTATTTCTCCCAATGAATTGTCAACTAGTTCCCTTAATCCATTTCAAACTACTTCTCATTAGATGGTTGAAGCATCCTTTTTAAGTGAGAGAGGGAGGGTTGTCAAACTATCCAATGTAATGAACCAATAGATAAGTAAAATTGACTAAGAATGCAATTGATTGATTCAGGGATAGTAATATATATCTTTCTTCTCATAAATTAAAAATAGAAACCAAGATATTAAATTGTAGCATCCACTTAATGGAAACCATGTATCTCACATCTAAGTGGAAATCCAATGGTGGGCATCACAAATTTTATAGATTCCATTGAAAATGAATGGGAATAATATTTCTGATCATTTATAATAGAAAGGAACTATATATTTCTTCAATTCCATCAATAATTTAGTTATAGGTTGCATTAAAACACATGGAAATACATACCTTATCTAAAAAATGAAGCAAACAACAAAATTGTATCTTAATAGAGTGAATTCAATCACAATTTTTTCCACAATCATAGATAACTAATGAACCATTGAAGAGACAATGCACACAATATTTACTTTGGAAACCCAAATGGGAAAACGAGCTTCAAATGGGGCTGAGTCTATTTCAACAATCTCTAGTTACAATGCTTTCTTGGCTCTATAACAATGTTCCACTTGGAAAAAATACCCCTTGAGAATGATAGTGAAGGAGGAAATATGGAGAAATGAGGAGTAGTGGGAAGGAAAACAACCATTCCCCTTCACTTCTCATTCTTCATTTTTATCTCCTATTCATTTTTATTTTTATTTGATTATGTTTTTCTCTCAACTTTGTCTCATTCATATTTACATTTAATTGGTTTTACAATGTTTTATAAACCCTCTTTATTTGTTGAATTGCATTTTAGATATTGAGTATTACATCCATTTGTCGATTCAAATCCATTTTGGATCACACCTCCCCATTGAGAGGATTTGTGGTCTCCAAAACATCAAGGAATCCAATATGGATCAATGAGCCTTTTGTCTGCTTCTCTAGAATATGGATCTAACTCTAGATCTTTGGAATAGATATAACTCTAACTCTGGCTCTAACTTTGACTATTGGCTGTCATCCCTAGATATGGCTCTAGGTATCGTTTTGTCTATCTTGTTCCTACAACAAAAGTCTTCTCACTGACTCTGAACTCTCAGAAATATGTAGATATTAATTCTAGACTCAACACTCATTCTCATATCCCTCTCTATTTTGAAAATGTCCCATATTGACAGTCATAAATCCAAGTGGAATGTTAGTATTCTTGTTCAATATGAGCCTGACACACTATGGAATCACGTATCATTCTCATGAAAGGAATTTTTTCCTTCCTTCTCTTACTAGGATTAATTTCTTATTGACATGGAAACAACTCTTTAGTTTCTACACATGCTTTCAATAATGCCATAGAGTTCTCACTAACTCCTCCAAAGATCATTGAAATTTATGCACCAATATTTGGCACATATTCATGAATGGATTCTTATGATGAAATATTGAAAAAAACCATTGGAATGTGGCCATTTAGCATCAATTTGTTGTCCATAATGTTGGTGATGCAAACCATTTGTGTTGTTATCTCTCCTTGTATAACTTATACCCTTTGGAATGGATATGTAGGAATCTCTTCATCTTCTTCATTCTTCATTCTCCACACTCTTCTATTCATTGTGTGGTTTCTTTGGTGACGATTTGGATGAATTCGCCAACACTTATATTCCCAATTTCCACTCAACTTGCAACGTTGACAAAAAATATTTTTGTTGCTACAATGGCTACTTGACATAATCCTCCTTTCCATGTGCCTCTATGTTCTAAAGATGTTTTATTTCAATTTTTCCTATGAAAACATTCAGGCCTATGGCATATGGCTTGATCCTCCCAACAAAGGGAATAAGGATGAAATTTCTTTCCATACAATGAGAATGCCTCCATGTACTAACAACTGGCAGTGTTATGGACTATGTTCTTATAGTAGTAAGAAACAAGGGATGTATTGTTTGAGGAATACCTCCTAGTTGTATTCTTCTTCTTTCCCTCGACGATATTATTGCTTCTTTCTCTGAGTGCATGTGTATGATAATTTTATGAGATCTTTTCATCACTTCCCTTTTTCAATCCACCAGAAGAAGGTTGAGGTGGTAGTGGGTTTCCACCTTCACCTACCATTTTTTTCTCCTGATGAGCATCCCAACTCCAACATGTCTTTTTCCTTCACAAAAATGGTTTTCATGGTCACGATATTTTCCATTATGGCATTGAATCCTAGGCCTTCATTCTTGTCCCTCTGTGTGGCTAGAATGGGGCTTAGGATACCTTGTATTACTTTACTTGTCCCTTGTCCATCATATCTCATATGCATTCATATTTTTGAACCAATTCCTATGGTATGATTCTAAAATTCACCAAAATTCCCATGAGAGAAATCAAAGGAAGGCAATATTATCAAAGTGGTCTTTATCATGGTGCCAATTGAGGTAGTGGTAGTGGAATGTGGCCTTGATTCTTAGTTCTCTTGGACAATTGCTTGTAGCTTTTCTAAGGCTCTCTCTTTCTTTGTCAACTCTTGTTGCAATTGAGTCTTCATTTTAGTGAGCCTATATTCTTTCCTAGTATCCAACTAAATGACACCTAAACAACCTTCTCACGAAGCTGTACAAGACATGATCTATTCTCTGTCATGACTATAGTGAGGGAGTCTTGGGTTTATTCAAATTCATTAATTATTAATGATAGCAGTTTGGCATAGGTATTAAGGTGCTTCTGCATCCCTTCTATCCTCTTGTGGAACATCTCCATTTTCTCTTTCAAGTGCTCATTCTCTTCCCAAAGCTAATCATTGTTGGCCCTTAAGTGTTCCAATTTTTTTTTATTTCTTTACTCATTCCAAGGTATGTGGTATTATATTCAAAGTTGTGGTAGCTCATGGCCAAGGATGAAATTTCTCCAATACCATCTCATTAGTAAATGAGGGACTTATAGCTGACTCGCTTCACTAACTAAGATCCTTGCATAATTAAAAATTTCTATTTTCTATCTCAGTCTTGGACAAAGTGCTCTATTTCTAAAAAGGCCACTATGCCTCTATTCACATGAGAAATGAATTTCTCAGCTGATTGTATTCAAGGCTTATCCAATTCCCCCAGGACAATTCCAACATGGAAGAAAAGTAAACTCATAATGTTAATAAAACTTATACAACTCTTCTAAGTCTTGGTTTCCAACTTCTACAAAAAAGAATGTATTCTATGACAATATTCTTAGAAAGAATGAAAGAAACCATGAAGAACTTCATAACCAACTAGCTAAGGTACTAAATAAATGGTCAATTTATATATTAGATCATGGAACTTTTTTTTATTTCCCTTCATACACATGTGTTCCTTTAAAACTTGATGCAGTAGCAACCCGATAATCCTAGGGATGATACGACAAAGGTAGTTATGAGGACATGATAGAGCTATTAGAGTAGTGAATGGTTGTTGCAGTAAGTGAATGAGATAAACTGCTAGGATTAATAGATGTGGTGCAGATCGATTGAATGCTACAAAGTTGCAACGTTAGGGAATATGTGAGCGTTGCTATAGAATGAAAAAGTGTGTGGATGGACATGTTGTAGAGAACAATTGTTACAAAATCATTTGTATATGTTATGGATAAAGAGGAGCACATTTTTGTACTGAATTTAGAAAGGACATGTGGGAGATAAAGAGTCATTGCGAAAAGGACAAGCTAGAAGCTGGAAGATGAAAGGCCATGACAAGCCTTGGGAAACTGAAAATAAAATAAAATTGGATGAATAAAAAACAAAATTGAAGAGATTGTAAGAGGGATTGTGGAACTCAGAGGAGGAGAGATTGCATGATAGGAGAGAGAATTGATTGAGGTTTCCATGGCCTCTATCCTAGAAACCCAACGAAAATTTTTAAGCTCAGTTGTGGCCATTGATCCATTGTATTGTAACTTGTATGATGAATAAAATAATTATTGTTGCAAAATTAATCTTTCTGTATGGATGAATTCCTGTAGGATGTTAGGCGTTGTGTTCTTGACATGATCATGTATGAGTTAATGGATTGCATGAAGGAGTAAATATACAAGTAGTACAATTTTGTGGAAGACCATGTTGGAAATTGTGGCCTTCTGTGGGAGGATGAGCACTCTGGTTATAGGAGCATTGTGGGTTCTGTCTAAGTACAAAAGATGTGAATAGAAGATGTTGTCCCAAGTGTGGGTTATGTGTTGCAACAAGATATTTTTCCCATCAGAGGCATACTGTAACAAGAGACATATTAGTATCATAGATGATATACAACAAATTATTATCGTAGCATATATATACTGTTAAAGAGGGGTTGCAGTGACAAGGTGTGTGATGTAGAAGTATGTGTTTTGTAGCAAGAGATGAGTCATGGCAAGAGGAAGAGTTGCAGAAGAAAGTGAGTTACAACAAAAGGTTAGTTACAACAATGTCATGGTGTACATGACTCAGATTGAGTTGTTCAAGTGATGTGGATTGAGTCAAGGGAGGTGTAACATGGGAGCATGTGACTCCATGTTGTGTAGCTTCAAGCATGAGTGGCTGGATACACTGAAGGCACTTTGTAAACTACATGAAAAAGGGTAGTGGGACGTCTTGTATTGGACATGAATCAAATCCAATTGTGAAAGTGATGCATGAATGCAAAACACCTAAATAGTTCTTGTGGTAATGAATAAGGAGAGACAAAGAAGATACCAGTGATAGAAGTTGAGTTGCTGTAGAAAGTTTAGTTGCAATAGGAATAAGATGAATATTATAGATCTCCATGATGAGAGTATTGTTTTGTTGTTGTGGATTGATGTGAAACAAAGGGAAACAATTAATTGAAATAAATAATGTGCAACAAAGGAATATGTTTTCTAGATTAAAGTGTATAACATGTGAGGACTATAGAGTTGAGATTTCCACATTGGTGAAGTTGCATTGGAAAACTATAGATGTGAGTGATTTACCTCATAAGAATGAGGGAATGATTTCTTGAAACAAGGGGATTCTGATGCAGTAACATCCTGGTCATCCTAGGGATGACATGAATATGGTAGTTACAAGGACATGATAGAGTTGTTAGAGAAATGATTGGTTGTTTCATGATGTGAATGAGATAGATAAATAGGAGTAATAGTTGTGGTGTATATCGATTGAATGCTACAAATATGCATCCTTGGGGAAGATGGGAGAGCTGTTGTAGAATGGAAAAGTGTGTGTATGACCACGTTGTAGAGGAAAATGTTTATAGAAGTATTTGTTGATGTTATAGCTCAAAGGAGCACATTATTGGATTTAATATGAAAAGGATGTGTGGGAGATGAAGATTCATTGCAAAAAGGATAAGATATAAGTCAGAAGGTGAAAGGGCATGAAAAGCCTTGGGAAACTGAAGCGAATAATTTTTGGATGAATAAAACACAAAATTCAAGATATTGCAAGAGGGGTTGCAGAACCAAGAGGAAGAGAGATCATGCAATAGAACATAGAAGTGGTTGAGGTTTCCATGGTCTATGGCTTAGAAACCTGAGGAATATTGTAATCTCATATATTGCCATTGAGCCATTTTATTGTAACTTGTATGATGAATAAAATAATTACTATTGTAGAATTAATCCTTTTGTATGAATGAATTCATGTAGGATGTTATGTGTTGTGTTCTTGACATGATGATGCAGGAGCATCACCTTCGAAGTAAAAAATGCACGCGTGGAGGCAAATGAATGACATCTCAACAATGACAGAGTTTCAAATCAAGCATTAACTCATAATTTAATCGGTTGTTGAGATATTTTTGAATACAACATTTTAAAATGTAACTTGTTTGTAAAGTCTTGAAGGACTTTAAGAAACAACAGATATGGAGTGTCAACTCTATCTGGCAGTAACTAGTAGTTATTGTAATAGGACATAGTAGGTAATAGCTTTGAATTTGAAATGATAGATTTAAAAACATGATGAAAGAGTGCATGGAGCTGGTCCTTAGATAGTTCTCAGTATTGTATTGTAACAGATAGAATGTATGACAAAAAATAGAGAGATCAATATAGGAGAGTAGAGTAGAATAAACACTATGTATTTTGTTTTTCATGTATGAATAGAGCAGACAGAAATTGTCCCAAATCCTTGGATTGTGTTCATTTCATGTGTGATTGAATGAATGTTATTCTATGTGTATGATTTTTTACAGTTCATTTCATGTATGAGTGTTAAAGAGATTGAATGTATGATTTTGTGATGAAGTTGGTTGAGTTTCAATCATTTCTCTTCTAATACTTGTATGCAAGGTGTGCATCTCGAATGCAAGGAGTGTGTCGATTAAGTCTTTGATTGAATCAAGGGAGTTCAGAGAGAATCAAAGAAAATAATACTAGGCACAAGGTGTGCATAATGTCAAGAAACCAGTAAGCTTTGAAGAAACAGTGCAAAAGAAATCCAGGTGAGAGAGAAGCATTTTCTTTTCAAGAAAATTCTTCGAACCGAGTTATTTGAAATCCTAAGAATGCAAGGCATGCATGGGAAATCGAAAACCTTTCAAAGGAAAAACCTCAGAGGAGATAAAACTTTCACAAGTTTTGATGATATTCAAGAAGTGAACTTGCAGGAGGGACAAAGGTTGGAACCTTTGAAGTTCAAAGAAATATTCTAAGTCTAGAAAAAGGTGGAAGCTTAGGAGAGACAACGAACCATTAGGTAGAGAATAAATAGAAGGAGCATGCACAAGAGGGGATCAGATCGTAGCCATCAGATATGAGCGTCAATGTCAACAGTCATTGGATCCCAGGGGAATTGCTCTAGACAAGTTCTGAAATCATCAGGACCGTCCATCGTAGGAGGACAAGTGGTAGTAGATCAACATTTCGCTGAATCGTGATTGAGGGAGTCAAAGGGTAAATTTGTGAGAACTAGCGAAACACGAACTCACAAAAAGATCTCATTCATCGATAGAGGGGAGATCTGGACCATTGGATGTCCAGGGAGAAATATCGATATTTCAAGGATTAGAAGGTCAGAGGTGATAAGTCTTCAACTTTGTGAAACGTGAAGCCCTGAAATCATCATGATCGTCGAATCAAGGAAGGATTTGGTCCATCAGATCTGAAGCATCAGGATTACCCGATACGTGAAATTCTGACATGCTTAGAGGTTTGGCCCTAGGTCGCAGCAAGGGATCATATTGAAAGAGGATAAGGGAGGATCTAGTGAGCGTTATGCCCCTGTCAGGTTTTTGGAGGTTAGGAGAAGCAGGTGGCCCACATACAGAACACTCGATTCATGAAATCACAAAACATCGTTTGCAAGGTGTGCGATCACAGGGCATGGCCGTGTGGAAGGAAATAACCAATTCTTGTTCGTGTGGGTGCAGTTAATAGAGGACCTATGGATTTGTTTAGTGAAGGTTCCAGCAGGGAGCAAAGAATTGTTTTAGCTCAAGGAGAAAGAACAATCTAGTGACCGGGCGGTCGACATACCCTGCTGAGGTAGGGGGGCTGCATCAGGTGGTATCATAACTGATTTTGAGTTTGTTTGTAGGATGAAAACAAAAGGATAAAGGAGGAAAGATGGTATCAATCGTGGTATCAACAGTTTGATTTTTGTTTGTAGGAGACACAGTGAAATCATGCCACCTAGAAGGCGTAGAACGAACGCAGAAATGGAAGAAGAGATGAGGCGACTCAGAATGAGACTGGACACCATGGATATAGCACAAAGAAGAGAACTAGACGCTGGTGATGTAAGTGAAGATGAGGGAAAAGAAGAAGAAGAGGTAAAATAAAATGTAGCATAGGATGTTGCACAAGATCGCTTAATAAGAGTTGTTTCAAAGATAGGAGATAGAGCAAGGATAGAGGTACCTATGTACGAAGGGAATTTAGAAATTGAAGAATTGTTAGATTGGGTACGTGTTATGGAAAAATACTTCGATTATGAAGATATCGAAGAAGAAAAGATGGTGAAGCATGCAGTGACAAGATTGAAGGGTCATGCAGTGTTATGGTGGGATGAATTGCAAGCTGAACATAGGAGGAATGGTAAGAAAAAAATTAACAATTCGGATAGGATGGTATCCAAGTTGAAGGCCAAGTTTATATAGAAGGATTACTAAATCAATATTTAAAGAAGATTGCAGAACTTGAAACAAAGGGGTTTATTAGTGAAGGAGTACACTGAGGAATTCTAATGACTGAACATTACGGCTGGATAGATAGAGAATGAATATGAGAAACGACTAGATATATCAATGGGCTGAGATATGAAATCCAAGAGGTGATCAACATGATGTATGTTAGTAAAGTAGAGGATTCATATCAAGCAACCTTGAAATATGAAGAGAAATTGGCCAGGAGGAAAAGCCAACGAAGCAGAGGAGGAAATTCAAGTAGAGGCAAGGGAACCAACATAGAGAAGTTCCAAAAGCTGAATCCTTAAGCTGACAAACAACATAGTCACCATGAGAAGGGTGGAATTTCTAAATAAGGACAGTATGGAGGAAGAATTTCTTTTTCCAGAGGAAGAGGAAGAGGAAGAGCCAGAGGAGGTGTACTTAAATACTATACCTGTGGAAAATAATGACACAAATCCTGGGAATGCCCCAAAAGAAAGAGAGAAGAAGGCAGGGAAGCACACGTTGCTGAAGCAAAGAAGCATGTGGAAGTAGAAGTAGGATAAGGAGGAAGGAACCTCATGATGAGGAAAGTTCTTCTTAAACCAGAAAAGGAGCCAAAGGAACTAGTTCAGTGAACAAGCCTATTCAAAACTGCTTGCAAGTCGAAAGACAAAGTTTGCAAGGTGATCATAGACAGTGGGAGCACTAACAATCTAGTATCCATAGAGATGGTGGAAAAACTAGAATTGAAGACATCTGCACATCCAAATTCATACAAGGTATCATGGTTGAAGAAAGGACATCAAGTAATGGCAAGTCAACAATACCAAGTTGAATTTAAAATAGGCGGTTACAAAGATGAAATATTGTTTGATGTAATTCCTATGAATGTTTGTCATATTTTATTGGAGAGACCATGGAAGTTTGACAAAAAATTCCTTCATGATGGAAGGAAGAATACATATACCCTAGAAAATAATGGTAGGACACATATGTTGTTACCCATAGAAGACAAGGAGCCAAAGGCAGAAGCTAGTTCATGCAAAATTATCATGAGTGGGAAGGAACTCTTGAATGAAGTCAAGAAGAAGAAAGCAATGCAATTTTTTGTAGTGAGGAAGCCTAGAGTTACCCTTAAAAATACTTTTGTAGATGATTTTCCTATAGAAATCTAGGAACTGTTAAAAAAAATTGCTGATATAGTTGTGGATGAGTTTCCACACTCATTGCCACCTATTAGGAGTATAATCCATCATATTGACCTTATTCTAGGAGCTAGTTTACCAAACAAATCATATTATAGGTTGACACCTAGAGAGAATGAGGAGGTCAAAAAGAAAGTCCAAGAGTTGTTGGATAAATGGTTAGTGAGGGAAAGATTAAGCCCATGTGCAGTACCGACTGTGTTAAGTCCAAAGAAGGATGGAGGATGGAGGACGTGTACAGATTCTCAAACCATCAAGAAGATAAACATTAGATACAAATTTCCTTTACCGAGGATGGCTAATTTGATGGACTGTTTGAGTGGAGAAAACTATTTTTCCAAGATAGACTTGAAGATTGAATATCATCAAATACAAATGAGAGAGGGAGATGAATGGAAAACAACATTCAAGACAAATGAAGGATTGTTTGAATGGCCTATCATGTCATTTGGGTTAGCAAATGCACCAAGCACATTTATGAGGTTGATGAATGAAGTGTTGAAAGACTTCATAGGAAAAAATTTCATAGTATATCTGGATGACATACTAATCTTCAGTAATACAAAGGAACAACACTTAAGAGATTTGACATCAGTGATGGAAAGGTTGCAACAAGAAAAGTTGTTGATAAATTTGAAGAAGAGTTCTTTTATGAAGAAGGAGATAATATATTTGGGTTTTTTGATCTCTTCAAATGAATTGATGATGGACCCAGAAAAAGTGAGAGCGATCAAAGAATGGTTGTCACCGAAAAGAATATTTGAGGTAATAAGTTTTCATGGGTTAACAAGTTTTTATAGAAAATTCATCAGAAATTTCAGTGGCATATGTGCACCCATGCTGAACATTGTGAAGAAGAAAAAATATTCCTTCAGTTGGACAGAGGAGGTTGAAAGAAGTTTCAAAGTGTTGAAGGATAAAATCGCATAGAAACAAATTTTAACCTTACCAGATTTTGGAAAAACATTTCAAGTGAGATGTGATGCAAGTAGATTAGATATTGGAGTAGTCTTGAATTAGGATAATAGGCCAGTTTCTTATTTTAGTGAGAAGTTGAATGAAGCCAAGCAAAATTATTCCACATATGACAAGGAATTTTGTGTAGTGATTCAAGCTTTGAAAAAATGGAGACACTATCTAATTCCCAAAGAATTTGTCTTGTACAGTGATAATCAAGCTTTGCAATTTATTACTAGGCAAGAAAATTTGAATCAGAAACATGCAAAATGGGTATAATTTATGCAAAATTTTACTTTTTTTATCAAACACATTGTTGAAACTGCTAACAAAGTTTCATATTATTTGAGAAGAAGGAGTTTGATTGCACATGAATTCCAGGTGGAGACTTTGGGGTTCGAACGCCTCAAGGAGATGTATAAAAAAGATGCAGATTTCAAGGAAGCTTATGAGGCATGAAAGAATCCTTTATTGAGAGAAAGAAGACCATGGAATGAATATTTGATCCATGATGGATTATTGTTCAAAGGGAGCCAATTATGCATTCTGAAGTTCTCAATGAGGGACAACCTTCTAAAAGAGACACACAATAGAGGTTTAGATGGACACTTTGGTCACAATACGACATTTGTATAGCTAAGCAATTTGTACTATTGGTCGAGCATGATAGATGAGGTGAAGAAGTTTGTAAAAAGATGAATAATTTTTCAGTATGCCAAGGGAAGACAATAGAACACTGGTTTGTATCAACCATTACCAATAACAAAAAGGTTGTGGGATGAAAACAATATGGATTTTGTTTTAGGATTGCCTAGAACTCAAAAAGGGAACAATTCCATATTTGTTGTGGTGGAAATGTTTTCAAAAATGGCACATTTCATACCATGTCAGAAGACAGGCGATGCCACACTCATCACCAATTTATTTTTTAGAGAAGTAGTGAGACTACATGGATTGTCGAGGAGCATAGTTTCAGATAGGGACACCAAATTTGTAGGACACTTTTGGAGGACTCTATGGAAGAGACTGGGAATGAACTTATCCTTTAGTTCAACATATCACCCTTAGACAGATGGATAGAATGAATTTGTAAACATGAATCTGGGAAACTTGTTAAGTAGTTTAGTCACTAAACAAGGTCGTCAATGGGATTAGATTCTGGTACAAGCTAAATTTATGTTCAACAATTCAGTGAAAAAAAGCACGGGAAAAAACCCATTTGAAATTGTTTATGGTATACAGAGTTGAGAAATTTGAATCAAGATGAGTTCAGAAGTGTTGGAGCATAGGATTTTACAACAGAAATGTAGGAAATCCATGACAGAGTCAGAGAAAAACTAGAAGATAACATCTAGAAATACAAGAGGAGAGTTGATCAAAAGAGGAGAGAAGTTCAATTTGAAGTTGCAGATGAAGTTTTATCTCATTTGAGAAAAGAGAGGTTTCCAAGGGGAACATATTGTTATCACTCCAGGAAACTCTCCTAGGATGTAAGTCGAAGATGCCTGGTAACTAACTCTTTTTGGAAATATTTTCTTAATATTTGATGTGGTTTGTGGATCAAGATGAATATCTAGGGACTGAACTGTGTGTTCAAGACTGTCTAGAAATATAAAATCTCACAAGGCCTTCTAATAATGCAGTCAGACAAGGTTTGATTAAATGAGGAAGAAAATAGCTATTGAACCAGATTATACTTCATACAAACAAGCACAATGGGTTTAATAACCAAGGAAATAACTTATGATTATCAACTAAAAAATTCAACCAGTGAGATGACAGTCACTTGCAGATTGAATAAGCATTAATAAAGAACATTCACTCATAAGATACCAGAGAACAGAAAGAGAAGTCTGACAACACAATTGAAGGAAGCTTGTAATTTTTCACATAATAAGAATAGGTCTCTCTTACAGTAGAAGCATGTAGAACCCAAAATCGAACCCTTGGTTCATCTTCTATTCTAATATTTATAAAATTACAAAACAGTTCTAAGATCCTGAAAACATGGATCAAATCAACTAAATATAGCAAGTCAAAATCTGTTGCAAAATAAGTGGGATGCTTCCTCAAAATGAGGTCAATCCCTGATTTCTCTCTGTTGGTTGTTGGTGCAGTATAAAACAGCCTTCCAAGGCTACATGATGAATTTCAAATAGAGACTAGGTCAAATTTGCTGATGTGGCCAGGTGTCCTGATTTCTATCTTAATTAAAACATGTCCATAACCTTTGAAATAACTCCTTTCTTCATCATATGTCAAAAATAACTGATGTGCTGGACTTGATAATTCATTATACATTCATTGGAAAATATCCTGAATCTTTTCATATAAAAAATCCTTGACCTGTGTAAAAACTCGTTCAATTCTGGACCCACAGGCTTCCGGTGGTTGTCTGGGAAGATTTCTCGGTGAGTTATCCACCGAAAGCGCCTCTTTTCAGTGGTTAATGAGCACACTGTGGGCTCGCCTAAACCACCGAAAGTCAATCTTTGAAGAGTTTCAAAATTGCAAAAATGTCTGTCTTGAATCCTCTTTTAACACTCAAACTTTCTTAGATGTTGCAGTCTTGGTTTGTGCAGACCTACGAACCTTTGTTGACTATGTAGGGGGTTCTGTTACATCAATTATGGTTGTGGATAAATTAGCCAAAGTGTCCAAACCAGTTTTCTTTTCATCAGGTGATTCAAACCCTTTTAGCTTGAGCCTCAGAATTCTGATTTGTCTGTATAATTTCATATTTTCTCTGATCAACTCTCTATTTCTATCTTTGATTGTATCATGTTTTTCTTTAAGAGTTTGATTCTCTTTTAACAATTCAACATTTCTCTCAGTGAGGTCTGTGTTTKCCTTTTTTATTACCCTTTCCAGGACTTCCATCTCATAAATCTCTCGCAGAAGCTTATTGATCTTCTTTGTCTTACCTTTCTTCGGCCTGCTTGAGGAGGCTTCTGCTTCTGGTTTCATGTGAGTCTCTGGAGGATTTGATGAAGGTAAATTTATCTTCAATTTTTCCTCCTGTTTGATCTGCAAGTTGTCCCGTGTCTTTGCCATCCCCTGCTCCGATTCAGAGTCACTATAAGGTAGATTAAGAGGGTTTTTTACTCTGATAGGGTTTTTGTTTTCAAACTGTAATTTTCTCTTGATTCCTCCCTTCTTATTGGGTGATGTTTTTATAAAATATCTGGGCATTGAGATTCCTTTCCTCCTCCTGTGACTACTCTTGGGAGTAGGATCTTTTATGTTTCTAGCCTTCTTAGATTTTATCTCCGGAGGTCTTTCTGTCTGAAACTCATTTCAAAACAAGAAGAAACCCCACTCAATTTGTTTCCTCTGCAGAGCTTCTCTCACAAGAAGGCTAATCAATCCCTGATGTGATATTCTGCTTGCAACTTTAGCAGGCTGAGATTTCACCTGTCTTGCCATCTTAGTAAGGGTTTTATGAAAGAAGTAAGGCATGTTTATGTGTTCTCTGCCTATGAAATGGTTCAGTAGTTTAAAGTGGTAATACATTACCCTGTTGTAGCGCCCCTCACAGGTGATATACACCAAAATCGCCCTCAGAAGGAACTGCCACTTTGATTCCATATAGGACATGGGAATATCCTTCTTCCAGATCAAAGATTTATGCACTGGTAACAAATATGACCTGAATTCAACATTAGAAGGTGAGGAGGTTTTGAACCAACAATCCCCCGTTCTGGATAACCCTGTGTATTCGACAATAGATGCTTCATCTATAATAAAATCCTCTCTGCCTATTTTAGCAATCCTTCCATCATAGGAGAGGGAAAATGATTTGGCCACTTGTTGGTGAAAGGTTGTCAATTTTTCACAGTATGTGAAAACTCCAGCCTGTTTAATATACTCTACGACCTTTGGATGAGTTTCAAAATACCACATGCCATCTACTTCGGATCTCAAAGCAGGACTTGCTTTTGACATGAATCAATACCGACTGGACCTGAAACTGTGAGAATCAAAATATTCGGGAGGCAATGACTCTGGGAACTAGGAATACATTCGATACTATTTATGAGAAACCAGTGAAATCGGGTGACAAAAGCATAGGATTAATGAATTCAATAAAACACTGACCCATTTTCGGATGACAATCTATCTGAGGAATGTTGAAACTTCCTGTTTTCAGAGGCAATTGTATTTTTGAAACTTTGAAAGAGATTAGTTTGCGATATTACCTGATAACTCGACTAGGTTCCCTTGACTCGTGAGGCTAGATGAACTCGGAGACACTTCGACAATTACCAGAGAATGCGGGATCAGGATTTTGAAAATATGCTTTGTTGATAAAATCACGGGCTTGTAATCATCTTCAGCGATATGCAGGATTCATTATAAGTCACAGAATTTTCAGATGAAGGAATAACCTGGTAATGATGGCTATCATACTTGCCACTGAAATGGAGGGTAACTTCGTGCAATCATACCTATCAATCACTGCCTTGAGTGGATTTTAAATCATCACTGCAGTGGATAAGACATCGGTGCTTTGAACCTTTTAGATGGATGCCACGAATGTGCATCATCTCCCGCATGGTAAGCTTTCGGTGGTTGTATTTCTCATGATTGCGCTGATTTTTGACATCTGGCTCGTGCGAAAGAACGAGCTTTCGTTTTTCCGGTTCAAAGACTTTCGGTGGTTACTTGTCTTTTGCTTCGAACCATTATCTGATGAAAATGAGAACTTTCGGTGGTTAATGAGCACAGTGGAGGCTCGCCTAAACCACCGAAACCTTATATTTTTCCATTTTCTTGATCGAACCAAAATCAACATTTCTTTTGAGATTATTTTGGAAGTACAAACACTCTAACCTATTTACAGAAATTTAGAAATAAAATTTGGAACCCAACCTATCATCTAAAAAATCAAATAAAACCGACTGATTCATTTGAGGAGTTAACACTAGCTCCTATTGGGGATGAACACCTCCCTATGAGGTTTCAAGAACCATAGATTCAATGCCTTTCCTGGAAAAAAAAAAACTTACAAACTAACCTATCTGCTAGTGTTTCCATTGGGCATGGAGTTATTGAAAAAGAAAAACTACAACTATCATTACAATGTCTAGGCTCTACAGCCTTAGACGAAATAAAGTTTTAGAAATCGCCCGTTTACCGGGCCACTGAACACTTCCTCACCCTCCAGATTATGCAAAATGAAAGTGTTGTTATTTTGAACCTGCGTGATCATAAAAGGGCCTGTCCACAAGGAATCGAACTTGCCATGCTTGCCTTTCTCCTGTCGAAGAGCATCCCACTTCAGAACCCGGTCACCGATCTGAAAACTATCCACCTTGGCCTTTCTGTCAAACGTCTTTTTGATCTGCATCTGATGTGATTCTGATCTGTTCACTAGATGTTCCCGATCTTGTTGCAATTCAACCAAATCCAACATCCTTCTTACCATGTCATTTTTCTCAGTCTTCTCTTCCTGAGAGAACTTAGCCATAGGCAACACTAACTGGATAGGAAAGATCACATCAGTCCCATAAACCAACTTGAAAGGAGAAGTTCCTATAGATTTTTTAATGGTTACTCTGTCTGCCCACAGAGAAAATTTCAATTTGGAATCCCAATTCTTTTTATTTTCTTCTAATAATTTTCTTATGATTTTTATCAAGCTCTTATATGATGATTCAGCCAAGCCATTACCTTGAGGATAGTATGGAGTAGAGTGTACCAGCTGGATGCCCATTGACTCACACATGTATACCAATGATTTTGCTTTAAACACTGCTGCATTATCTTCCACCAGTCTCTTGGGACATCCAAATCTGCTCAAAATATTTTCATAGAGGAATTTCATGACTACCTGATGTGTAGCATTCTGGGTGGGGATTGCCTCTATCCACTTTGTGAAGTAATCGGTGGCTACCAAAATCCACTTGTGCTGGCCACTGGATGTAGGATTTATTTCACCAATAAAATCCAAACCCCACTGCTGGAAAGGGCCATTTACCACAATAGGCCTAAGGGGTAAAGATTTGAGCTGCTGCTTACCGGTAAATCTTTGGCATTCGTCACAAGATTTGACGAATGCACACACATCTGCGAAGAGGAAAGGCCAATAATATCCGGCCCTCAGGATCTTATGGGCAATAGTCTTCCAATAATGATGACCACCACAAATGACTGAATGAAACTGATGGGTCACTTTGTCAGACTCTTCTTTATCTAAACACCTGAGAAGCATACCAGCAGGGTCCCTCCAATATAGCAAATTGTTACAAATGCAGAATTTGATAGCTCTGAGCTTGAGAGCTCAATCTTGAGTCAAACTGAGTTCAGGAGGAACTTCAAGATGTTGCAGAAAATGTATGATTCCATAATACCATTCACAGGAGGACAAATGCTCTGCCACTAGCTGACTGTCATGTTGCCCTTCTGCTGCCAAATCTGTCTACGAATTTTCTGAAATTTCTGCTATGAAATTAATATCCAGCAACTTATGATTTTCCTTTGCTAAAATCTTGGTGAGGCCTTGGCCTTTTACCAGCTTGGTGGTATTTACTTCGATATTGAATTATATCATCTTTGCTATCCATCTCGCCCTTTTTCCATCGATATCCGGCTGAGTCAAAACATCTTTTACAGAAGACGAAGGAACATGTGCGACGAACTTTGAATGAAGGATATAAATTCTGAATGATTTTAAACCTTTTATAAGAGCATAAGCTTGTTTTTTGATAGGGTCATACCTTAGCTTAGCATACCTGAGTGTCTTGATGAAGAAGGCCACGGGATGATACAAATTTTCCTCGTCTTTCTGAAGTAGGACTGTTGCCACCATGTCATAGGAAGCAAAGGAAAATACATAGAAAGTCTTGTTGTAATCTAGGTTGATCAGAATCAGAGACTTGATGATCGCTTGCTTGATATCCTGAAAAGAGTTTCTCACGCTGTCTGTCCATTTTACCTCAGCCCCTTTTTTCAGCATGTAGGTTATGTGTTTGACTAATTCAACAAAATTAGGCACAAACCTTCTGACAAAATTTATCTTACCGAGAAATGACTGAATGTCTTTCTTTGATCTCGGCAAAGACAGCTTTTGAATGGCCTCCACTCATGCTGTATCAATCATGACACCTTAGGCTAAGACAATGTGACCCAAGAGCTTACCCTTTCTTAGAGCAAACTGGGATTTCTTGGGATTTAATGAGATCACAAACTGTCTGCACTTTAAGAATACTCTTTTCAGATGTTTCATATGCTCCTCATGGCTGCTGGAAAATACTGTAATGTCGTCAAGGTATATGAGGACGAACTGGTCTTTTTCTCCCATAAACGCTATATCCATGGCCCTTTGGAATGTGGCCCCGACATTCATTAATCCAAAGGGCATCTTGGAGCACATAAATCTACCCCAAGGAGTGGTGAATGCGGTCCTCTCCTAGTCATCAGGGTCGACAACAATCTGATTGTAACCGGAAAAGCCATCAAGAAAGGACATGACCTTTGCCCCTGAGATCCTCTGTAACAAGTGTTCCATCTTAGGGAGAGGATAATTGTCCTTTTAAGAGCATTTGTTCAAGTTTATGAAATCTACACACAATCTAACCTCATCATTATTCTTCCTTATGATCACCAGATTGGCAATCCACTTGGAATATCTCAAGGGAACTATGATCTTGGCATCTAAGAGTTTTTTAATTTCTCTCTCAATCACTGGCAGCAGAAGAGAACTGATAGGCCTGAGTTTTTGCTTGAATGAAACAGTTTCCTTTTCAAGAGGTATCTTATGTTGAATAATGTCGGGATCGTAAGTCTTTAAATCACTATATTTCCAAGCAAACACATTGGAAAATTATTTCAAAACACTACAGTATTTTGACTTCTCATCAACAGTCAATTTAGAAGACAAATTAATAAACTTGGGCTGGCTTTTACCTCCTATGTTATGCTCTTGAACAGCTAGATCTTTCTCCTTTTTGTCTGGCTAGTAAGGGACATCATTATGATCAAACAGCCTTTCCAGGGGTACCAAACCTCGGGGTATATAGTTGTTTGGTAATTGAATGATTTCATGCTGGCCCAACTTCTTCTTTAGCTTAGGTTCCTGTTATTCTCTTTCATTAAGATTCTGCTAATCAATGTGCAAATCAGAAAACTCATCCACCACTTGTAGAAATCTGTTGAGTTCATCATCATATTCAAATACTTTCTAATATTTGACATTATCAGGTAAGGAGGGTCGATATTTTACTTGAATCTCATAGATGAGCTTAGGGGGCAGGGGAGGAATGAATGTGCTAGCTGAAACAGCAAGAGAATCAACGAGCTTATTCATATCCCTTGGTATGTATGAAATTTCGAAAACGGAAAAAGAATCATGCAGCTTCCATACCTCATCTCTGTAGGCTTTTAATCTAACATGCTTAGCTTGAAAGGTGTTGTTTACCTGTTACACGATGAGGTCTGCATCTCCCAATACCTTCAAACCTTTTATCCCCATCTCTTTGGCTGAATTTAATCCCAACAACATAGCCTCATACTCTACTATGTTGTTAGTGGTTCTAAAGTCAAGCTTGAAAGACAACGATATGGTCTCCTTTGAAGGAGAGATCAACACTACTCCAGCACCTGCAGAGTCTCTAGTGTTGGCCCCATCGAAGTACATAGTCCAGACTGCAATGTTTTCACCTTCAGCCTGCTGTTCAATAGGCTTCATGAGCTGCATAGGAGTTTATTTACCATCATCAATCTGAAGGATGCATGAGCCAAAATCCGTATCCACAAGATAGATAGGATGATTGATGGAATTCTTTCCATCGCTGATGATATAAGCAAGCTGGTTTTCCTTGTAAAGTATTTTCATTTCCCCTCCAAACACTAGAATCGTAGCATAGGATAGATCCATCTGTAATGTACCTCCTAATATCTTTCCCCATGAATGAGACAAAAGAAGCCCAAACTTAGGTGGAATATCAGCAACCACCACGTCCATAACCATGCTCCTCATCGGCAGTTGTGCAAGGTTTATGACCATATCTTTGATGAGGCTAAGACATCTGACCTTTCTAGAGTCAAAGGAGAAAAGGTCTTGATATGGTTTCGTGACTTCGAGACCAATCTCATCCATCACAGCCTTAGGCATAAGGTTATGCGATGCCCCAGAATCGAGCAAACAATTGTGAAGGATTTTGTCATGAACATTTAGTGAAATGTAAAATGGTGGACAAGTATCRTCACGGTATTATATCATGGGACCTATGGTCACTTTAGGCTTATCATCTTGTAGGTTAACGAAATCATCTKATGGAGAGGACTTAGGCTCAAGAGACTTTAAGATGGCTGCTTTAAAGGCTTCATTCTTCATGAGTTCAGTTAAAGGCATGGGTATTTTAACCTTTTGAATTTCAGATTCAAAATTGAAAGAGAGAGATGGTCTATATGAAACTTTTACCTCATGGGATGGAGATTTGAGGCTGACTTGTTCCTTGACTGGGGGCTGAACTTGTTTCTTCAATTGTTTGGATGGAAGGTGGGTCTGTTTTTTAGGAGCGAGAGGCTGCTTGGAAGCAACCTCTTTACTCTTTACAGGAGCAGAATCTTCCTTATTCTCCACAGGAGCAGTAGTGGCTGTTTTTGGAACAACATTCTTCTTAGACCTTAGATTGTAACCCTTTTGATCATCTGTCAAGTAGACAACCCCTTCAACACCCGCCTCTTGAATTTGCTGATCCATCAGAGCTTCTTCATAATCTACCTGTGTTAAGAATGAAGACTCATTCTCATCACCAAAACGATTTATCTCATCAACATCCTCAATTTCATCGGGAGATGGCTGTTGCTCTTCATCCAATATTGCATTTTGAAGAGGTGATCTGATCCTCTTCTCATCAACTGGGTTTTTGTCTCTTTGAAGAATCTGAACTTGTGGGTTATTTCTTCTATAAGGAAAAGCATTTGGATTTCTTGGGGCGAAAGTGTTTGGCTCTTTTTCTCTCACTGGTTGCTGATTTTGGACCTTCAATTTGGAAATTTCGGAGGTCAGACTTTCGAGAATCTTAGCCATTTTTTCCATTTTACTATTAGAAGAGGAGGAAGTCTCAACAACAGACTTCTTCTTCTCAGCTCTTCCTTTAAGATTTTGTGATGCTGTAATGTTAGACTCAACCTCGAGAGAAGCATCTTGCATTAGAGCAAGCGTGGTTGATTGTCTTTCTCTAAGGATAAGACAAAACTCTGCATCAAAGACAACAGAGAATGTGATCTTTACTGATGCATCGCTTGGTTTAATCACTGTCGGAATCTTACCAAACATTTTATTGAATCTCTTGATAAAATCTAAGACTGATTCTCCATCTCCTCTCTTCAAATTTCCAAATTCAGAAATGTAGTATAACAAATCTCTTCTTTCTCCCCATTGTTTCAGGAAAACTTCATCTAATTGTTCAATGCCAGTGATTGAATTTGCTGGTAGCTCTTTGAACCACTTTTGGGCTTGACCGTCCAAACTCTGAACGAAAACTCTAGTCCACACATCTTCTTCTGAAATATTTATGTTTTCTTCATAAGCATAAAATGCTTCAATGTGTTCTTCAGTTGTATACTCCCCTGCTCCTGTAAACTTCGACATATATTTCTGGTAGTCACTTATTGGCATGGTAGACAGGGGGTTTGGCAAGACAAGTGGTGCATATCTGTTTGCCAAGATCTGTTCCATCTTGGTCAAAGGGACAGCCATGGCAGTCTTGATGGTTGATATAGATGAGGAACTTGTAGGAGATTATGGAAGAGATGAGTAACTCGTAGGGGAGGATGGAGGAGATGAATTTCTTGAGTTAGAATAGAATGGTTGTTTTACTTCACCCTGAGCAAAAGTTTTGGAAGTAGGTGGAAAGTAAGAGGCTTTATAAAACTGACTGAGCAACAAAGCTAGATTTTCTTTACCCTTAGAGGACAGATCATGGAGAATTTCTTCAAGGACAGGAAGATTAGTGTAAGTATGTAAAACACCTTTTGAAGGTTTGATAGGTGATGAATCAAAAGATGATGAAGAGGAATTTTCTTTATGTGGGGAGGATTCAGTATTCAATTATTTTGGATGGGATGAAATATCAACCTCAAGGACAGAATCAGTAATATTAGAAGAAAAAGAAGGTTCTTCTACTTTAGACACTTGAGATGAAATTTTTACTTCTTGGGGATTTTGGGTTTCAGCAGGGGATTCAACCAATGACTTTTCAGATATGAAAGGATGAGTGTCAGTTGGAATACCTGAATCAATTGCACTTGCAGATACAGAAGCCTGTCTTTGCAAAGCTTTGCCCTTCTTGATGATTTTCTCTGGATCAGGAACTGATGTCGTCAATGGGCCTTCTGGGTTTGCCCTGGTGTGAGATCTTTTGGGAGCCACTTCGTTTCAATGGAGTTGCCAGATAGAAAATGTACAACCAGATAGTGTCTATTTCTTGTCTATCATCAAGAACTAGATCTATGTTGTCTCCCAAGGAAGCTAAGCTTTGATATCCTCTCCCCGGCAATGGAGCCAATTTGTTATCACTCCAGGAAACTCTCCTAGGCTGTAAGTCGGAGATGCCTGGTAACTAACTCTTTTTGGAAATATTTTCTTAATATTTGATGTGGTTTGTGGATCAAGATG
>JZKD02S1780561.1:183286-199618 GCA_000966675.3 Picea glauca | reverse complement strand
CCTGAAAACATGGATCAAATCAACTAAATATAGCAAGTCAAAATCTGTTGCAAAATAAGTGGGATGCTTCCTCAAAATGAGGTCAATCCCTGATTTCTCTCTGTTGGTTGTTGGTACAGTATAGAACAGCCTTCCAAGGCTACATGATGAATTTCAAATAGAGACTAGGTCGAATTTGCTGATGTGGCCAGGTGTCCTGATTTCTGTCTTAATTAAAACATGTCCATAACCTTTGAAATAAATCCTTTCTTCATCATATGTAAAAAATAACTGTTGTGGTAGACTTGATAATTCATTAGACATTCATTGGAAAAGATCTTGAATCTTTTCATATCAAAAATCCTTGACCTGTGTAAAAACTCGTTCAGTTCTGGACACACAGACTTTCGGTGGTTGTCTGGGAAGATTTCTGGGTGAGTTATCCACCGAAAGAGCCTATTTTTAGTGGTTAATGAGCACACTATGGGCTCACCTAAACCACCAAAAGTCAATCTTTGAAGAGTTTCAAAATTGAAAAAATGTCTGTCCTGAATCCTCTTTTAACACTCAAACTTTCTTAGATGTTGCAGTCCTGGTTCGTGCAGACCTACAAACCTTTACTGACTGTGTAGGGGGTTCTGTTACATCAATTATGGTTGTGGCTAAATTAGCCAAAGTGTTCAAACCAGTTTTCTTTTCATCAGGTGATTCAAACCCTTTTAGCTTGAGCCTCAGAATTCTGAGCTGTCTGTATAATTTCATATTTTCTCTGATCAACTCTCTGTTTCTATCTTTGATTGTATCATGTTTTTCTTTAAGAGTTTGATTCTCTTTGAACAATTCAGAATTTCTCTCAGTGAGGTCTGTGTTTTCCTTTTTTATTACCCTTTCCAGGACTTCCATCTCATAAATCTCTCGCAGAAGCTTATTGATCTTCTTTGTCTTACCTTTCTTCGGCCTGCTTGAGGAGGCTTCTGATTCTGGTTGCCTGTGAGTCTCTGGAGGATTTGATGAAGGTAAATTTATCTTCAATTTTGCCTCCTGTTTGATCTACAAGTTGTCCCGTGTATTTTCCATTCCCTGCTCTGATTCAGAGTCACTATAAGGTAGATTGAGAGGGTTTTTTACTCTGACAGGGTTTTTGTTTTCAAACTGTAATTTTCTCTTGATTCCTCCCTTCTTGTTGGGTGATGTTTTTATAAAATCTCTGGGCATTGAGATTCCTTTCCTCCTCCTGTGACTACTCTTGGGAGTAGGATATTTTCTTCTTCTAGCCTTCTTATCTTTTATCTATGGAGGTCTTTTTGTCTGAAACTCATTCCAATACAAGAAGAAACCCCACTCAATTTGTTTCCTCTGCAGAGCTTCTCTCACAAGAAGGATAATCAGTCCCTGATTTGATATTCTGCTTGCAACTTTAGCAGGATGAGCTTTCACCTGTCTTGCCATCTTAATCGAGGTTTTATGAAAGAAGTAAGGCATGTTTATGTGTTCTCTGCCTGTGAAATGGTTCAATAGTTTAAAGTGGTAATACATTACCCTGTTGTAGCGCCCCTCACAGGTGATATACACCAAAATCGATCTCAGCAGGAACTGCTACTTTGATTCCAGATAGGACATGGGGATATCCTTCTTCCAGATCAAAGATTTATGCACTGGTAACAAATATGACCTGAATTCAACATTTGAAGGTGAGGAGGTTTTAAACCAACGGTCCCCCGTTCTGAATAACCTTGTGTATTCGGAAATAGATGCTTCATCTATAATAAACTCCTCTCTGCCTATTTTAGGAATCCTTCCATCATAGGAGAGGGAAAATGCTTCGACCACTTGTTGGTGAAAGGTTGTCAATTTTTCACAGTATGTGAAAACTCCAGCCTGTTTAAAATACTCTACGACCTCTGGATGAGTTTCAAAATACCACATGCCATATACTTCGGATCTCAAAGAAGGACTTTCTTTTGACATGACTCAATACCGACTGGACCTGAAACTATGAGAATCAAAATATTCGAGAGGCAATGGATCTGGGAACTAGGAATACGGTTGATACTATTTATGAGAAACCAGTGAAATCGGGTGACAAAAGCATAGGATTAATGAATTCAATAAAACACTGACCCATTTCCGGATGACAATCTAGCTGAGGAATGCCGAAACTTCAAATTTTCGGAGGCAATTGTATTTCTGAAACTTTGAAAGATATTAGTTTCCGATCTTACCTGATAACTCGACCAGGTTCCCTTGACTCGTGAGGCTAGCTGAACTCAGAGACACTTCGACAATTACCAAAGAATGCGGGATCAGGATTTTGAAAATATGCTTTGCTGATAAAATCGCGGGCTTGTGGTCGTCTTTAGCGATATGCGGGATTCATTATAACTCACCGAGTTTTCAGATGAAGGAATAACCTGGTAATGATGGTTGTCGTACTTTCCACTGAAATGGAGGGTAACTCCGTGCAATCATACCTGCCAATCACCACCCTGAGTGGATTTGAAATGATCACTGCAGTGGATAAGACGTCGGTGCTTTGAACCTTTCGGATGGATGCCACGAATGTGCATCATATCCCGCATGGTAAGCTTTCTACGGTTGTATTTCTCATGATTGCGCTGATTTTTGACATCTGGCTCGTGCGAAAGCATGAGCTTTCATTTTTCCCGTTCAAATACTTTCGGTGGTTACTTGTCTTTTTCTTTGACCCACTATCTGATGAAAATGAGAACTTTCGGTGGTTAATGAGCACAGTGGAGGCTCGCCTAAACCACCGAAACCTGATATTTTGCCATTTTCTTGACCGAACCAAAATCAACATTTCTTTTGAGATTATTTTGGAAATACAGACACTCTAACCTATTTACAAAAATTTAGAAATAAAATTTGGAACCCAACCTATCATCTAAAAAATCAAATAAAACCGACTGATTTATTTGAGGAGTTAACACATATAACAAAATGAAGATGAAGAAGATAGGACCATGCAGGATTCTCAGAAAATTTGCAGCCAATGCTTATGATATTGGGTTGCTAGATAATGTTGGGATATCACCGATATTCAATGTTGCTAACCTGTATCCTTACATGAGAGATGAAGAAGGAGAATCAAATGATCAGAAAGAAATTAAGTGGGAAGAGAAATTTCCTACAATAGAAAAACCTTAGATGGAGAAAATTGTTGAACAAAGGGATGGAAAGAAAACCAGGAGGAAGACATATCATGAATACTTAGCAAAGTGGAAAGATCATCCAATGGAAGATGCAAGTTGGGTCACAGAACCTGATATTTTGAAACATGGAAGGACAGTGTGGGATCTCACGAACAAGATTCCATGAAAGTTTTTAACCAGAGGAGTATGATGCAGGACTATCGCCTTCGAAGTCAACACTTCACGCGTGGAGGAAAACAAATGACATCTCATTAATGCTAGAGTTTCAAACCAAGGATTAAATCCGAATTTAATCGGTTGTTGAGATATTTTTGAATACAAAATTTTAAAATGTAACCTTTTTGTAAAGTCTTGAAGGATTGCAAGAACTGCAAATATGGAGTGTTGACTCTATCTGGCAGTAACTAGTAGTTATTGTAATAGTACATGATAGGTAATAGCTTTGAATTTGAAATGATAGATTTCATAATAGGACGAGAGAGCTCATGGAGCCGGTCCTTAGATATTTCTCAGTATTTTATTGTAACAGATGGAATGTATGAGATAGAATAGAGAGATCAATAGAGAAGAGTAGAGTAGTAGAAACATTATGTATTTTGTTTTTCATGTATGAATAGAGTAGACAAAAATTTTCCCAAATCCTTGGACTGTGTTAATTTCATGTGTGATTGAATGAATTTCTGTGTGTATGATTTGTTATAGTTCATTTCATGTATGAATGTTTGATAGATTAATTGTATGAGTTTGTGATCAAGTTGGTTGAGTTTCAATTGCTTCTCTTCTAATAATTGTATACAAGGTGTGTGTATCAAATAGAAGGAGTGCATTGATTGAGTGTCATATTGACTCAGAGGAGTTCAGAGAGAATCAAATAAACTCAGACCAAGTGCAAGGTGTGCACAACGTCAAGAAACAAACAAGCTTCGAAGAATTAGTGCAAAAGAATGCAAGGTGGGAGAGAAGCATTTTATTTTCAAGAAAATCCTGCGAACTAAGTTATTTGAAATGCCGAGAATGCAAGGTGTGCGTGGGAAATCAAAATCCTTTCAATGGACAAAGATTGGAAGAGATAACACTTTCACAAGTGTTGACAAAATTCAAGAAGTGAACTTGTAGGAGGGACAAAGGTTGAAACCTTTAACGTTTAGAGAAATATTCTAAGTCTAGAAGGAGGAAGCTCGAGAGAGACAATGAACCATTAGGTTGAGACTAAATAGAAGGATCATGCATAAGAGGGGATCAGATCGTAGCCATCATATATGAGCATCAAGTTCAATAGTCATTGGATCCTAGGGGAAGTGCTCTAGACAAGTTCTGAAATCATCAAGACCATCCATCATAGGAGGACAAGTGGCAATAGATCAAAATTTCACTGAATCCTGACTCAGTGAGTCAAAGGGTAAATTTGTGAGAACTCACGAAAAGATCTTAGTCGTCGATAGAGGGGATATTAGGACCATTGGTTGTCCAGGGAGAAATATTGATATTTCGGGGATCAGAAGGTTGGAGGTGATAAGTCTTCGAATTCACGAAACATGAAGCCCCAAAATCATCATGATCATCGGATCGAGGAAGGATCTGGGTCGTCAGATATGAAGCATTGGGATTTCCCAATACACTAAATTCTAACGTGCTCGGAGGTTTGGCCCTAGGGAGTAGCAAGGGATCATATGGAAAGAGGATAAGGGAGGAGCTAGTGAATGCTAGGCCCCTGTCAGGGTTTCAGAGGTTAGGAGAAGTGGGTGGCCCACATACAGAACACTCGATTAGTGAAATCATGAAACACCATATGCAATGCATGCAGTCATAACCCATGGTCGTGTGGAAGGAATTTCCAAGTGCTTGTTCGCATGGGTGAAGTTAATAAAGGATCTGTGGATTTGTTTAGTGAAGGTTCCAGTGGGGACCAAAGAGTTGTTTCAACTCAATGAGAAAGAACGATCCAATGACTAGGAGGTCGACAGACCCTGGTGAGGTAGGGTGGATGCATCACATGATCATGTATGTGTTATTGTCTTGTGTGAATGATTAAATCTTGGAGAGAATAATGTTGCATGATATGGCTATATAGGTGGTACGATTCTATGGAAGACCCTACTAGAAATTGTGGCCTTACATGGGAGGATGAGTGCTCTGGTTCTACAAGCATTGAGGGTTTTTTTTTAGTACAGAAGATGTGAATAGAAGTTGTTGTCCCAAGTATGGTTTACATGTTGCAGCAAGATATTTTCCACATTAGAGGTGTATTATAATGGGAAACATATTACTTTTAGAGATGAGTTGCAACAAAGGATTATCATAACAAAGATATACTCATGTGAAAGAGGTCTTTCAGTGATGAGATGTGTGCTGCAACAGTATGTGAGTTTCATCAATAGGTGTTTCACAACAAGAGGATGAGTGGCAACAGAAAGTGAGTTACAAAAAGTTGCAACAAAGGATGAGTTGCAAAAAAAAGTGACTTTCAACGAGTTGTAGCAGAGGATGAGTTGTAGTATAAGGATAGTTGTTGCAGAAGGTTAGTTGCAGCAAGTTAATATGCATAAAAATGGTAACATATATTGTGGTGCTATAGGGAAGTAATTGTGAATACGTGGGAGCATAGGTATGACCCTAGGCATCATGGAATGATTAGGTGAAAAGAAGGAAAATGTAGTTGTGATGAATAAGCCTTATGGAAGTCATGATTCCTATCAATCATACATGAAGCACATGTTTCACCATGAAATTACTTTGATGGTGGTGGGAGGAGGCCCATTGCATCACGAATCCACTCTCACATATAGAATAGGAGCATTAATATGTATGCAATAGTATATATTTTCATACCACATAAGTGAAACATATTCAATTCAAATAACAAATCTTTTTTTTCATCTACTCAAGAAACAATATTGTGTGGCAATGATCACAATGAACCAACGTGATTCATAACGATCATTGTTTTTTCCTTCTATATCAATCATATGTAAATTAAATGCTTATATTTTTGTCCCAACAACTTGTTGACTAGTTCCATCAATTCATTTGGAATTGATTCTCATTAGATGGTTGAAGCGTCCTTTTCAAGTGATAGAGGGAGGGTTTTCAAACCAACCAATGTAATGAAACAAATGATAAGTAAAATTGACTAGGAATGCAATTCGGTGGAGGCCCACTGAATCAAAAATCAACTCTCACATATACAATAGGAGAATTAATATGTATGCAATAATATAGCTTTTCATACCACATAAATGAGACATATCCATTTCAAATAACAAATTTATTTTTGCATCTACTCAAGGAACAATAGTGTGTGGAAATGATAACAATGAGCCAACGTGCTTCATAACAATCATTGTTTTTTTCCTTCTATATCAATCATATGTAAATTAAATGATTATATTTTTCTCCCAATAACTTGTTGACTAGTTCCATCAATTCATTTGGAATTGCTTCTCATTAGATGGTTGAAGCGTCCTTTTCGAGTGATAGAGGGAGGGTTGTCAAACCAACCAATGTAATGCACCAAATGATAAGTAAAATTGTCTGGGAATGCAATTGATTCATTCAAGGAGATAAAACGATCCCTATGTTCTCAGGAATTAAATATAGAGGCCAAGCTATTAAATTGTAACATCCACTTAATGAAAACCATGGATCTCAATCTTAGTGGAAATCCAATGGTGGGCTATTGTATTCCACATAAATGGATGGGAAGATGATTTCTAAGTGTTTCTAATAGAAAGGTAGTAGATAGTTCTTCATTTCCATCAAGAATTCAGTTATTAGTCGCACTAAAACACATGGAAATACAAAAATTATCTTAGAAATGGATACAATAACAAAATTGTAAATCAACAAAGTGAATTCAATCACAAATTATTTTCCATAAGAACAGAAAAATATTCAAACTATTCAAGGAAAAATGGACATGATGTTTACCCTGGAAATACAAATGGGAAAACCAACTTGAAATGGGGCTTAGTGTAGTTCAACAATATCTAGTTACAATACTTTCTTGGCTCTCTATCCATGATCCTCTCCTTGGAAAAAAATGCTCCTTGAGAATGAGAGTAAAGGAGGAAATAGCGAGAAATTGGGGGTAGGGGAGAGGCCAACAACCATGCCCCTTCACTTATCATTCCTCAACCTTCTCTCATATTCATTTTTATTTTTATTTAATTATTTTTTTATCTCAACATTGTATCATTCATATTTATATTTACTTGGTTTTACAATATTTTCTAAACCATCTTGTTGATAAAAGTTGGCTAATCTTGATTTCCCACTCTTGGAATAATTAAAAAAATGATATCCAAAGAAGAAAAGTTTTGAATGATTAAGATTTCATTGTGTATCCCTTGGTATTAGCTTCACCACATTTTTTAAGATTTAAAATATGAGTTCATATGCTAAAGATATCTAGGTTTTTATCTAACCGACAAAAAGACACTTCTTCCATGTGGAACAACATTAATTTTTCTTGGAACCACGTCCAGTTATTGGATTTTTGGAACCATGCCTAATTATATTGTAACTAAACTTGGAACTCAAATCTAATTATCTTGGAACAAGTCCCTCATATCGTGGAATAAAMCACATATTTATCTTGGAACATGTCCCTCGAMTCATGGAATACACCACATATTTATCTTGGAACAAGTCCCTCATCTCATGGAATACACCACATATATAATGGAATACACTCTTTAACACTTAGTTTTATTTCCAATCTTTTCCTCCCCCTCCTTACTTATCCTTATCTCCTCTCCTCTCCCCTTTACTCCCATACTTTAATTTTTCTTAGCACATCCCTTCCCCCTCACTTCACCGCACTCTTCTCTCCTCTCCCCTCACCCTGCTTTAATCTATACTTATATATTTTTTATGTAGGAGGATGAAGAGATGGAACTCTCCCTCACTTCCCTCACCCGATTTCCCATACTTTGCTTCCTCTTACTCCACGACCTCCTCCCTCTCCATCTTCCTTATCTCTCCTTCCACACTTAACTCATTTCCCACCTAACTTATTTCTCAATATTGTATTACCATCCTACCATATTATGACATGTGGTAGTTAAATCATACAATGAGAATACTCCATGTGGAAACCACTCATTTAATGACATTGAAAATCTATTGTCTAGTTTTTCCATGAGACATGGCAGCTCACACATGGTGACATATTGTAGACACATGGAAACTAAGCATTGGTGACATGTGGAAGTTCTACAACCAATGGGAGTGTGACGTGTGGTAGTTGTGATGACCTAGCATACAATGATACATGGGATACTAATTCAGTTGACTCATCACCACTAGGAATTGACTGGGAATAGGTGGAAGAAGACTGGACATTAAGATATTTAATTATCCATTAATTTTCTAAGGGGTCGAGTTCAAGTTTCCATAGCTTCCTCTTAATTCACATTAAGTGAATGTGACAATTTTTAATATATAATCCAACATATAAAAGACTCTCATGCATGTAGGATAAGTATTTTTAACCAAAAAGTCTAAATTTTAATGAGGATGATGAAGTTTAAATCAAGGGCTAAGATTGCCCCACAAATTCAATCAACAGTTGATGAGCCTTGTTGTTCTAAAGGCTGTATCTCGAGATCCGAGAGTTAGAATCATGCAAAATAAACCTTGATGGAAATGTATTTTGACGAGAAAGATGATGGAATAGGTCTCAAGAACTTAAAGTGGCTATAGTTTTCTCATAAATTGAAAGAAAAATCAGAAATAGTTTTATGCCTTGTTGATAAATTTGCTTGACACCTTGATTTCACAAGCTCGTATCTTGAGATCCAGGAATCAAAATTGTGACCAAGAAGACTAGTTGTAATATAATATGATAAATATCAAATATAAATTGGTTTACATCCATAAAATTAAAACACAATCCCCTCTTTAAAAGGTAGTTAATTAAAATTTTCAAAATAAAAGTTTATTAAAAAAACTTTTATTAAAGGACGGAAAGGGACTCATTTCATGATGAGTATGTAGATGATGTAAATTAATTAATGAGTCTATGTTAAGGAATTAATTAAATCAACTATTTCCAAGAAAAGGAAACCCCTAACTACTCAAGAAGTTAGAAGAACCGATTTTAAAAAGAACGAAATGGATTCATCAAGAGGTTAGAAGAAAGAAAGAAGAAGATTAGAATAGAATGGATCAGACATAAGTATGCAATGAAGCTTCTTATCAATCAACATATATATCCATTTTCTGCATTCTTGTTCTTCTTCTACACCATTTTCTCAAGGCCTTTTGTTCTTAATTTTGAACTGAGCATAACATTGAGTTTTTGAGTGTTTATCTTGTAATCTTCCAAGAATTTTCTTATATGATCATGGAGTATTCATAGCCATGTATGTGACTTCTAGATTTAGTTAACTGGTTTATTGATATGTTCTGTAATGAAGAATATATTTTATGAATAAAACTCCACAAAGAATTACCTCCAAGGATGATTTCAATGATGTTTCATATCTTTGGATTTATGAGTGTGAGATTTTTGAAGTATGCTTATCAAATCCACTTTAGGTTAACTGTAATACTCTTTCAAAATTATTTGAGATGATCAAAATTGATCTCTCCTTTTATTGTGAGAAGATATGGATGAATCCTTTACTTGTATGTGTTTTATAGGGTTGTTGTAACATACCTAGTCACCCACAGGCTGGGGTACACTACCTTCAATCCCATCACTTGGACTTATTTCTCTTACAGATACCTCTTTAATTTAATACAAATGCATAAAATAAAAGATCTAACGACATCCACAACAATAACCAACAAGAATTAATATTATAAAGAGTTAATTAAACAATAAGTAAATACACAACGAAATACAATCATATACAGGTAAATAATACCAAATCAAAAATCACTTATATTTATAAAAGAAGACACCAACTGGCTGCAGACCAAGGAAGTTACACCCAACCGTAGACACTATTGTTCCAAATATCAATAACAGTGTCACCCCTGATCCAGGGCTATGAATCTACAAGGATGGTTCTAGAGTGTTACTTGGCTTCCCAAACTAGTCAACACTCAAGCTCTCATGGGATTTCCCATCACTCACAACAATCCAAGTACCCAACTCTCTTCTACCTAGCTTACACCACATAAGAGAATGGAACCCCACCCTTCTTTTCCATGCATTCCCTCAGGTATCTCTTCTCCTTCTAGGGATCCAATGCAACTGGTCAAGAATCTCCATGCTGGAACTCTCAGGACTCCCAACTATGAACAAAGTTGGGCACATGCCAATGCATCTTAGACATGCATTCCTCAAGTCATGGCTGGATTACACCAACGACCTATACAAAAAACAATACCATGGATTCTCTCCAATGAGGAAGGATGAGTGAGTGATAGGTAAGAATGGAATGAATGAACAAGTGAATGAGTGAATGAACACATGAACTAGTGAATGAGCGAAATGAGTGAATGAGAGGACAATCAAACCCCCCAATTAGACCAGGGATGAGTTTAATTATTTTCTTGGGGAATTAAGAACCTCCTGGACTTCCCCAAGAAGCTCACGTCACTTATCCACTCCCTTAGAAAAAGGGGTAATTAAAATAGGAAATAAAGATTTATCCCCTCAATCCCCCTCTCTTGTGGAATCATAGCCCCCTATAACTCTAGTCCTTGTCTATCTAGCAACCAACGATGTATTTATTATTAATAATGATAAAAAAATTACATTTCTTGGGCACACTATCCTTTTAATGATTGTTCGGGCACTCTGGCCTCTCAACAGTGTAGCAATACAATATTTAAAATGGGGGCTCAAAACCTGGGGTGTTACATCCCCTCCCCCTTATTTTGGCATTGTCCTTAGTACATATACAAAATAGAGATCAAAATCTCAAAATTTATTCAAAAACTTGTGGGTACTCTTCCCGCATGGCATCTTCATGCTCCCACGTATCATCTTTAGGACCGTAGTAGGTCCACTAAACTTTTACGAGCTCCGTAACACAATTCCAGGGAATTTTGACTTTTCTGTCCAATACCTGCACTAGTTGGACCTGAAAGTCTCCCTCTGTCTCTACCTGATCATGATGCCAATCAATAACATGGTTAGGATCATGTACATATTTCTTTAGTAAAGAGACATGAAATAAATTATTCACATTCATGGAAGAAGTAAATGAAAGCATGTATGAAATTGGCCCTATTATGTCCAATATTTCAAATGGACCACAAAATCTAGCTGCCATCTTTGTACAACTACCCAATTTCAAGGAGATTTTCTTGGGATTTACTTTCAGAAGTACATGCTCCCCTACTTTAAATTCTCTAGTTGTCATGTTCTTATCTCCATAAACATTCTGTCTATCCTGAGATGCCCTTAAATTTTTCTTGATCTTAACCATCTGGTCTTCCATATCCTTGAGAAACTCTGGCCCAAGTACCACTCTATCTATTGGGTTGTCCCATCTCACTAGAGTATTTCATTTCCTACGATACAAGGCTTCAAATGGGCTCATTCTCAATGAATCTTGATACCCATTATTATATGCAAACTCAACCAAGTGTAAGTAATATTCCCACTTAGATGGCTTATCCATCACATGCATTCTCAACATATCTTCAATTACTCAGTTGAACCTCTCTGTTTTCCCATCTGGTTGTGGATGGTATGTTGTGTAAAGTTTAGATTTGTACCAAATCCTTTAAACAAACCCCTCCATAAATTGGAGGTAAATTTTGTATCTATGTCTGAGACAATTGTCCTAGGTATCCCATACAACCTACCAGTCTCCCTCATGTAAACGTTTGCAATATTAGTTGTTGTATGTGTTTTTTTACATGAACAAAATAAGCAACCTTTGTTAATTTTTCAACCACTACCATGATTGAATCAGGTTGTCTTTTTTTCCTGGGTAATTTAGTTATAAAATCAATGTTTATCACTTCACATTTCTTCTCTTGGATTGGTAATGGATGCAACAAACCCGATAGATGCCTATGCTCAACCTTCACCTTCTGAAATTCCATACATGAAGTGATGTAATCAACAACATCCTTTTTCATTCCCGACCAAAAGAATTGGCTTCTCACTGTTGTAATCATTTTCTGGTAACCGTGATTTCTAGCATAAGGAATATCATGCATTTCCTTCAATAACAAATTACTCGGTTCTCTGGAAATAAGAACATAGATTCTATTCTTATGCATGAGTAATCCATCTTCCTTTATCTCATACTCCTTTATTTGTTTTTGTACATGTCCTTGCTGTAAGATTTCCTTTACCTGCAGGTAATGTTGATCTGTAACAAGATCATCTAAAATTGTTCTCTTCAAGTCCGACTGATGCATACTGACAGCAATAGCATGCATGAGATGCACTCTTCTACTAAGTGCATTGACAACTTTATTCTCTTTTCCTTTGATATGTTTGACATTGAGTTATGTTGGCCCTTGACCAATTTTTTAAGAAAAGTTGGTCATGTTTGACCATTTTCAGGACTTCGACAGGCTGGTCGAAGATGGAGTGCTAGGCGAAGCAGAGATCACAGGATATCACCATTTTTGTGGGCTTTTTGGGATTTTAGGGTTTATTTAATGGGTATGGGATGTCATCCCATGGGTTTACCCATTCTTAGGCCCCCTTTTGTAATGTATAAATAAGTAGTTAAGTGATGTAAGTTAAGGGGCTAGTAGTGGTTGGATGTGTGCATAGTTACTAGTCATTGATTGACTTAGTGTGTCGCTAGTTGGCTTTGTGCAAGGATGTGTTGAGGCTTGCAGATTTCAGTGCAAGAGGTTGTAAGTGATCTGTGCATACAAACTGTATAAGTCTTTGTGATTTAATCTAACCCAGGGAAGGAGGATCTAGCGAGGTGCATACAGATCTCCTGTCCTTCGCAGAGTCGACTCTATGGCTTGGTGCATGTAAGAATATTGAAAGAAAATAATAAAGAAGAAGAAGAGTTTGTTGACGTATCCCCACACTAGGGTGAACCATGTATATCCTGTGTTAACGTGCTTTGTGCAATGTTGTTTATGATGTTTATTTTTCTATTTTCTCAGTGAACTTTTCTTGGTATGTGATAGGTAGATTCATTGATGCTTTAGTGCTTTATATATGAATAAATGCTAGATATGCTCTTATGTTATGTGCTAAATGATTAGATATGTTTAATCGTGATTACTACTGCATTGATATGTAATTAGGGTTAATTTATGAAGTGAATAAGAATCATAAACTAATGCATGTTATTGTCTAAGTGCTATGTTAAGTGTTGTAATCACAGATAAGTGTCCCAGCTAGGTTGTAGAAACTTGAGTCCAACCCCCCCCTGCCTCTACCTTAGGTGAGACTTCATCTTCTTCACAGGTGTTTCCAAAAGGGCCGGTAGTTAGGGTTTTGTTGGTGCGTTGTTGAAGCGTTGAACCCTGGGTCTTCCCCCTTGTGCCAACAAATGGTTTTGTTTCCAGGACCTGAAACTATGATTGCAGGGAACTGAAGAAAAGATTAAATCTCTATGTGTATATGTGTTGATGTAGTGCACAATATTCTTCTTGACTTGCAAAGCTATGTGCTAAAAGAGAAGTTCAATCTGAGGAAAAGAGGTAATATATTAAGCTTTGTGATCTGATAAAGGTAAGATAAGTGGAAATTTTTTCTTTGAAAGTATGAATCTAGGTATGTTTGATAGGTTTGGTCCTAGTCTGAAAAATAGGGCATAGCTAGAAGAAAGAAGAATTGAACTAAATAGATTTGATAAAGATAGTGAAAGATATGTTTTTCACTATGCATAGAAAGGATTTATGGACTAACAAGTGGATGCAGGATCCTAGAAAGAATTTTTGTAGACTCCAGGTCCATCACTGTGATCCCAGTGTGAAGTAGAGAAAATGTTAGGGATCGTTTAAAAGAAAGAGAGGATTGACACTATGTTATAATTACAGAAGAAAGAGACATGTTGCTAAGGAATGCCCTGGTATAGGTCCTATTTGTCTTTGTTGTAAATCCATTGATCATGAGGTTTTTGATTTCCCTAGAATGACTGCCAAAGTTGAAAATATGAACATGAGACAAGAAAAATATTAAGAAGGTCAATGGACTAAGGATATGTTAGAGAACCAAAAAGACTCAGAGACTATGTTATTACAGCTGAGAGAAACACTGAATGACCACAGAAACATCAGTTTACCAGAGATCTTAAAAGAGAAACAATGCATAAAAAAAAAAATAGGAGACTTCGACATAGACTGTGTCTTAGACAAGGAAACATAGGTGAACATCATTCTAGAAAGCACTTGGGAAATTTTGGGAAAACCGGGTATAGTACCTTCACTAGGAAGGATAGGCTTGTTTAAAGGAAATATGATAACCCTATGTGGAAGAGTTACCAATGTACCTATTATGGCTCATGGAGCATCAAACGAAGAAGAATTTGAAGTCATTAATTTTATTGAGAACAACGACCCTTTTGTACTTTTTCTAAGAAAGACCTGGATTGAGAAAGACCAGACCCAAAGGAAATAAGAGGAGGAAGCTACATAATAGAAAAATAAAGATTTAAGGAACTTCATGGCTAGGCAAATAGCACGACTAATGCAAGAAAAAGAGGACAAGTTGAAGAAACAGAAGGAAAGAAAGTTAGCTGACGAGTTTGAAAGAACACAAGAAGGCCTAAAGAACTTTTCCATGCTAGAAAGAAGAGCATCCAACTCAGAAATAGTAAGGGAAGACGTATTTCACTTAAACCCTTTGAAAGACCCTTAGCAATGTGAAGTTACTACGCTAAGGGAAGAAAATAATACAAATGGAAAAAGGAATCCAGAAAGTTAGTTCACAGGGAAAAAGGCCATAAATCTCAGTAAGAAGAAAGAAAAAGTAGAAAAGCTACAAAAAATCCCAATGAAGACATTATAGGAGACAGACTTGCAGAACTTGAACATCACCAGAATAGTAAAACCACATAGAATGGGACTTCTCCATGACGAAGCTATATGACTGTTGGAGGCATCTTGACCGTTAGAATGACACTCCAGAATGGATAGAAATACAGTTATTGCCAGAAAGATCGCCATTGGACCGTTAAGATCGCTCCATAACGGATGGATTAAGGCATTTCGACCTATTGAAAGAATCGGTTACGATGTTGTTTATTTATTCTGTAAAATGCCACATTGGGACCACTTTTGTAAACTAAGATATTTGTGCTAATAGAGAAGTGATCGCACACTATGCTGTATTGTCTAAGACCTCACCATCGACCTACCCGATTTTTTTGATTACGAATGAGCATGTCGGGCGACCTTAGTGAAATAGAGAAATATGTAGAAGAGATATTGATCAACCTTATGGCTGAGAAAGTAATTTCTGTAGGTATACTATCATTTTCGATGGGAGGATTACAAACATCCCCCTCGATAGGACGTCGATCAGTCCCATCCTGAACTATGACTGAGAAGAGAACCAAGCACCATGATGATCTGGAAAACACAAAGAATATCTTGTCGGTCTTGCCCGACTACATCCTGCCTTTGGCTGGCGCGGTTAGTCATGACAACATCCTGTAGGATTTTGAGTACATACTCATCACTGCATACCTCCCGAATAGGATATGTGTATTAGGACTATGGTTGGGACTGATCCCATCTCTTAAGATAAGTGATTTCAACCTCAGAAATAGGAAGAATTATGGGATGCTCACACCACATAGATACCTAACAAAGATGACAGGGAAGAAGCCTTAGATAGTTCCCCAGCCATGGATCAAGGAGATTGCAAGATAAATGATCTAAAATATGATGAAGATCCCACAGTTCAACAGACATCAGGAGGTTAACATGTGTGTTAAAATCCTCCTGTCATGCTACCATGGAGGGTATATCTGGTTGGATATACGCATCACTATGGATATTGTGTTGATCCACCTCATCATCGGATTGAGCATGCAGGGACCATACCCTCACCAGTTCTACCTAGGAAAGACATCAGATCGGTCCCTGGCACAACGCATCAAGGAGGCATATGGGGATGTGGAGAAAGGGAAGCGAGGCTACAAGGTAGCTTCCATACAAGATGGTGTAGTGCACTTATCTTGTCAATTGATAGTGAGAAAGCTTGTTAGGAAGAATCTCCCTGCGCAAGTCACGGGATTTGTCATCGACCTCACAGGGAAGTGTATTGAATGGATGCAGATGAACTGGG
>JZKD02S1780561.1:152162-183276 GCA_000966675.3 Picea glauca | reverse complement strand
TGAGCATATATAGTGCGCAGCTATCTTTGAAACAAAAGACTTCCCTGGGTTGATAATTTATGTTTCACTTGGTTGTTTGAAATTAATTAAGCAATTATAGTGACCAACACCATGCTTACTACTTACAACTCAAACAAACTATTGAGTCATTCCCCCGAATGACCCCTAAAAATTTGCATACATACAGGCCTCTAGCAAAGTTCCGCGCAGACCGACACTTCATTTACATCACTACACATAGGGAAAAAAGAAAGGAGGAGCTATAGTCCTACTATAAATTGACTGATGAAGACATGCAGGAGATAACCAAGGAATGGCCTATCGAATTCCTTGTACCAGTTACGGATATAGAGCTATCTGACCCTGTCATCATCGGAAGCCCTTTGGTCACTCAGAATGAGTATGATGAACCAAGCGGCGCAAAGAGAAAGAAGAAAAAGGAGGAAGTGCGGGACATAGAAAGTGAGGAAAAGGAAAACACATAAGAGGGAATTGCGTCTGATTCAACTGTAGAAGGATGATGTAATGAAGTAAACCAAGAGGAGGAAGGGAAAAGAGACAAACAAGAAAAGGGAAAAGTGACACCGCCAAAAGAACCCCTTATAGAGGCTAAGACATCCAAGAAAAGGATGGTTAATCCCCAGAAACCCTCAATGCGGAAGAAATCCCGAGCCAGTAAGCCTCTGTCACAGAACATGCTCACAGTGGATGATATCCAGCTCATCATCACAACTGTAGAATATGCCTCAGAGGATATCCTGTAGTGACATGAAGCGAAGAAAGAAACAATGTATGAAAGGATTGAAAAAGAATTGAAAGACACCCAACAAGCCATCTAGTTGAGCCGCACAGTGTCTACTGCACCAACTTCAACAGAGAATGTAGAATTGGTGGATGAGCCCAACCAACTATGCATATTAGCATATGCAATAGAGACTTGACTTAGTCGAGTCCAGGAAGAAAGGGAGCAAACCACAGAGGCCTTGAGGCAATAAAATGAGGAGACTTTAGAGCAACTTCAGGTTGCGCAACAAGAGAAATATGACATTAGAGCGAAGCTCAAGGAGGGAAGAGAGAAAATACAGAAAGAGAGAGACTAGCTTCTCACGAAACATATTGGCTTAAAGAAGAAGTGAATAGAGAACTTCACCTTGTGCCAATATTGGCACAGATGGAAGAAGAAACAAACGAGAGCCAAGTGGGGAATCTCGCTGAAGACATTCAACAACTTCAAGAAAGAGTAGCAGAGATAGAACTTCAAGCACTACCTAGCACTCCGCGGGAAGTGTGAGATCAAAGGGTAGAAGCTTCCAGGAGAGCAGTAGATCAAATCAGGGCATTGGCCTCAGAATGTAAGAAACTTAGTGACCGAAGTGTGCATACTAATGAGCGCCTTGCAGAAGACCCAGAGCTGAGGAGACTAGAAACACAACTTTAAGAGGTGAAGCAACATGCTTCCACCATGCAAGCACAACTGAAGTCGTTCACTGTAGTAGAAAAGATAAAGAGGTCACAGGAGCAGCACGTGGTTCAGCAGGAGGTCACTGCCATCCAAAGAAGAGTTATGGAGGTGACAGAGAGACTCTAGCTAGTGCAAGACAAAGACTTCATCCTTATTGAAGAGATACATGGACAAGGCTCACAGTTGGAACATGTAGTCATGACAGTGGAACAACACCTGGAAGGTCCTTTCACTGAGCAATTACTTATGGATTTCGCCAGGTAGGAGGCTCTGGTGAAGCAGCAAGTTGAGGCAGCTTGACTGAAGCTCGAGGCCTTTGAAGCAAAGTTGGCCAGATCATAGTGAATCGGGATGATTCATAGGTGAGTGTTGGGGGCCTATTGTCCCTCGACCAAGTTTTGAATAAACGTTGGTCATGTTTGACCATTTTTGGGACTTCGACAGGCTGGTCAAAAACAGAGCGCCAGACGAAGATATTGTGGGATCTCATCCTTTTTGTGGGATTTTTGGGATTTTAGGGCTTATGTAACAGGTATGGGATGTCGGTCCATGGGTTTACCCATTCCTAGGACCCCTTTTGTAATGTATATATAAGTATCTAAGTGATGTAAGTTAAGGGGCTAGTAGTGGTTGGCTGTGTGCACAGTTACTAGTCATTGATCGGCTTAGTGTGTGGCTAATTGGCTTTGTACAAGTATGTGTTGAGGCTTGCAGACCTAAGTTCAAGTGGTTGTAAGTGCTCTATTCTTACAAACAATATAAGTATTTGTTCTTTAATCTAACCCGAGAAAGGAGGATATGGCGAGGTGCACACAGATCCCCTATCCTTCACGAAGTCGGCTCTGTGGCTTGGTGCATGTAAGAAGATCAAAAGAAACTAACAAATAAGAAGAAGAGTTGGTGGATGTAGCCCCACACTAGGGTGAACCACGTATATCCTATGTTGATGTGATTTGTTCAATGTTGTTTATGATGTTTATTTGTCTATTTTCTTAGAGCACTTTTCTTGGTATGTGATAGGTAGATTCATTGATGATTTTGTGCTTGATATATGAATAAATACTAGATCTTCTTTGATGTTGTGTGCTAAATGCTTAGATATGTTTAATATTGATTACTACTACGCTGATCTGTAATTAGGATTAATCTGCAAAGTGAATAAGAATAATAAACTAATGCATGTTATTGTCTAAGTGCTCGGTTAAGTGTTGTAATCACAGATCTATGTCCCAGCTAGGTTGTAGACACTTGAGTCCTGCAACCTTCCCTACCTCTACCTTAGGTGAGACTTCATCTACTTCTTAGGTGTTTCTGAAAGGGTCGGTAGTTAGGGTTTTGTTGGTGAGTTGTTGAAGAATTAAACCTTGGGTCTGCCCCCTGTGCCAACAAGTTCATATTCACTTAAAAATTCTAGCCATCTTGTTTTCCTAGCATTCAAGGTTGGTTGTTCAAAAATATACTTCAGGCCAATGCGGTATGTCCTTAATTCAAATCTCTTCCCCATGAGATAATTCCTCCACATCTTCAAGGCATGGAAGATGGAAGAAAGATCCAAGTCATGTGTGGTGTAGTTCCTCTCATGTTCCTTAAGTTTTTGGGAATCATAACCAATGACATGTCCATTTTGCATGAGGACTCCCCCAAGTCCTTCCTTACATGCATCTGTACATACCACAAAACTTTCATTTGGGTCAACAATCTTTAGCACAGGTGCACTAGTAAGTAATTCCTTCAACAGATTAAAATTCTTTTCACACATAGTTGTCCATTCAAATTTAGTTCCCTTATTTTACAAATAAGTGATGGGATGAGCGATATTAGAGAATCCTATAATGAACCTTTTGTAGTAACCAACTAATCCCATAAAATATCTGAATTATGACACATTTCTAGGTGTTGGCCGTCCCCTAATGGATTCAATATTCTTTGGATCTACTGCTATGCCTTGCTATGAAATAATGTGCCCCAAGTAATGGATCTGATTTTGATAAAAAGAACACTTACTCATATTGGCATACAAATGATGTTCTCTCAGCACTTGCAATACCAGTCTTAAGTGATGTTCATGCTCCTCTTCAGAATTGGAGTAGACAAGTATGTCATCCAAGAATACTATGACAAAATTATCCAAATAATTTATGAATATGTCGTTCATTAAGCACATAAAGACAATTGGTGCATTGGTCAGTCCAAATGGCACCACTACAAATTCATAATGCCCAAAACTAGTTCTAAAGGATGTCTTATGAATGTCTTCTTCCTTGATCCTTACCCGATGGTATCTTGACCTCAGGTCAATCTTTGAAAATATATTTACTCCTCTTAGCAGGTCAAAGAGATCATCAATTCTAGGTAGAGGATTCTTGTTCTTTATAGTATACTTATTCAGTTGTCAAAATTTGATACACAACCTCAAGGTTCCATCCTTATTTTTGACAAAAAGTACCGGTACTCCCCAAGGCGAAACACTTAATATGCTCAACTTGCTTCAGTTGATCCCACTACATTGCAAATTTCCCATGTAGATGGTAGGTGGAAATTACGGCTTCTAAGTTTGATGAATAGTTTTTCAAATGAAAATATCTCAAGATTCCAAGCAACCATGCTTCGACATCATCTTCCCTATCTTTTTCACCAACAAAGGAGGGTGGATTAAGCTTCCTTAGCTCTCCTTGCAAACTGTCCACTTCTTGTCTCCTTCTTTGGTGCCTAATAGGAGACACCTTTGGACTGCTTATGGAATATTTCAATGCATAGAACATTATTGTTGAGTAAGGAGGTGAGCAGTGTCTATGAGTTCTAATAACACTTATCGAATAACCATCTCTTCCATGATCATCTCTTCTTTCATGAAACCTACTTTCTTCCCATGTCTCAGAGCCATTCCTTGTTTTCCTCTGCAATTGGTTTAAGCTATACAACACTCAAGCATTTATCTAACTTTTCTCTCTCATCAACCTTTCATTGTCTTCCTTGTAGCTCTGAACTTCTATTTTCAGGATTCTTACAGTTTCTATTAATGTTTCCTGCTCTCCTCTTCCCTTGCATCCATTGGACTCTATCTCTGCATTACCAGCTCTGGTATTATAGTCTTCATCCTCTCTATCATGGCTGGAGCCTCCCTCACCTTCTTCGATCTCTCGAATCTTCATTCCGAGCTGATATGTTTAAATCTCTTAATTCTACAAAATGTGCAAGTGACCATTTTGTTAGAATTATGCATATAAATAAAATTGTCAAACAATGCTACAAGACCCCCCTTTTTCTTCTTCTTAGTTCATGAAGAATATATCCCCATCTTCCACAAAAAACAGTGTCGTGTTATCCTTAGCTAATACCAAATTTAATTCTACGTAGGTGCTTCCCTCAAACTAGGTTTCAAGTGACCATGGTTCAAATCCACGCTGTAGTCCCTTCCTTAGCGCTTGCTCTATGTTCTTTCACACGGGGAATGTGCGATTGACAAACCTGTGGCTCAGTTACCACCCAAGTGCCTTTTTACCTGTGCACGGGATTGGCATCGGGACCAATTCATCGATGATTTTAGGGGATAAATTTCGCTCATGGGCTAATTTTCCATGGTTTTTACAAAAACAAGATTCGCTATTTTAAAAATGATTCACCCAAATTCTATAGGATAAAATGATTTTACCTTAAAAATCGCCAAAACTTTATAAAAAATATATAAAATAATTAGAATTTTGAATATTTTTACAAAAATATCTCCAAACATTTATAGTTGGCATATGAAGGATAAGTAACATTCATCAAGGTTTCTACATTTTAAAATAAATTTCCATCCTTAAAATCATCCTTGGACCAATTCCTCCGAACTTCGGCCTTCGCCTATTCTCTGTTGTCAACTCTTGTTTCCTCCTGGAGTTACCCTTCACCAAAATATCCATTATCTCCACCACAAGGATAAGACGACCGATATTTAATCTCTCGTCAATTGGACGACCCTGCCCCATATGGAGGCTTCACGAGATCGACGGTCTACAACTTAATCAAGTGTTGGGACGAATGGTCCTCTATTAATTCAACGCTCTAGGGGTCTGTGACATTCATTTCTCATGCTACTCAACTCCCCCGAAATGAAAATTCACCGAAGTGCTTACCCTTTCCTTCCACTACTTGATCGAATGGTTGAGAAATGTCCCAAAGGGATCCTAAATCGATGATCTGCGTGCCTTCGCGACTTTTGGCTTCGACACTTTTCACTCAAAGAGACTTGAAAACCCCCAGAGTACCAGGTCTCCAGACTACGAGATCTAATGCCACATGTATTCTAGGAGAAATGGTCGATATGTACTCCAACCTCTAGGTCTTCGAGATTTCTTGACCCAATGCAAATTGTCACATATTTTTCCTTTGAAGTGCCCAGTCTCTGGACTACACGATCTATTACCACATGGATAAATACTAGAAGCAGACACGTGGCCCAATCAAGCAGGTGACACATGTCACATTCTAACTATCATTTCAATCCTTCATAGGTTCAAAACTCGCTAACATGTGGCACACATCCCATGTTTCCACATCATCCTAGGTGAGGTCTGTGAGCCACATCACTTCGGGATTTCTTACTTCGAAAGATTTTACGCTCGCATTCCTCAAGTCTCTTGAACTTTGAATTTTTGAATTGGTTAACCTTCCAAGGTCCACATCACCTCTAGGTGATGTCATCATGCCCCACAATTTTGACTCTTTCAACTTCAAGAGTTTCCATACTAGCACACTCCAATTATCCTGAACTCTAAATTCTTGAACTGCTTAACCTTCCTTAACGAACGATCCATATTAACTCTGGAATTCAGGCTTTGGGATATTTTCTTGCATGCAACATGGGGACTCACTTCTCCCAGAGTGTTGATCCTATGAACCACTATGAGATCTATGGCTCACATTCGCTCGCACACAGAGATGACGGCTGAGACTTAAACCTACTCAAACTTTTTCTTCACCTTCATCAGACGACCCTTGTTCACCTACCCTCTGATCCAACGATCCAAGATCTCTCTTGATCCCACAGTGGAAATCGCTCCTGAATTTTAAAGGGATGATCATGATCCTTCAATCCCTTCTAAATGATCTCTGATGTTCTAGCTCCTACGTAGATTCTACAATGTCATTCCTCCTGAGCTTTTCAACTTCATGTTCAGAATTCGATCTCAACCACGAGACTCTGCCTAACATAACCGACCCATATTGGCCTGATCTTTCAACCAGAAGCTCTGATATCAATATGTAACATACCCAACCATCCATAGGCCAGGGTACGCTACCTTCAAGCCCACCACTTGGACTTCTTTCTCTTACTGATACATTTTTAATTTAATAATGATTCATAAAATAAAAGAGTTAACGAAATACACAACAATAACCAACAAGAATGCATATTCTAAAGATTTAATTAAACGGTAAGTAAATACACAGAAGAATACAATCATATACAGGTAAATAATACCAAATCAGATAACAATTATGTTTATAAAAGAATACACCAACTAGTTGCATGCCAAGGACGTTCCACCCAAATGTAGACACTATTGTTCCAAATCTCAACAACAGTTTCACCCCCGAGCTAGGGATATGAATCTACAAGGATGGTTCAAGAGTGTTACTTGGATTCGCGAACTAGTCAACACTCAAGCTCTCACATGCTTTCCCAGCACTCACAACAATCCAAGTACCCAACTCTCTTCTACCCAGCTTACACCACCCAAGAGAATGGACCCCCACCCTTCTCTACCACGTAGTCCCTCAGGCAGTCCTTATCCTTCCAGGACTCCAACACAACTTGTCCAAAATATCCATGCTGGAACTCTCAGGACTCCCAGCTATGAAAAAAGATGGACACAAGATAATGCATCTCATACATGAAGGCCTCAAGTCATGGATGGATTACATTAGCAACCTCTAAAACCAACAATACCATGGCTTCTCTTCAACAATTTGTTTTCCTTTCCACAAGACAAGATATAGATGAGGAAGGATGAATGAGTGATAGGTAAGAATGGAATGAATGAACTATTGAATGAGAGAATGAACACATGAACCAATGAATGAGAGAAATGATCGAATGAGCGAACGAGCCAACCCCCCAATCAGGCCAAAGACGGGTTTAAGTATTTTCATGGGGAATCAAGAACCTCCTATCCTTCCCCAAGAATCTCATGTAACTGATCCACTCCCTTAGAAAAAAGGGTAATTAAAATAGGAAATAAACATTTATCCCTTCAAGCCCCCTCTCTTGTGGAATCATAACCACCTATAACTTTATTCCTTGTCCATCTAGCATCCAGTGATGTATTTATTATTAATAATGATCAAAACATTACATTTCTTGGGCACACTATCTTTTTAATAATTGTTTAGGCACTCTGGCCTCTCAATAGTGTAACAATACATTATTTAAAATGGGGGCTCAAAACCAGGGGTGTTACAGTTGTATATATGATTTTGAGCACAAATATATTCTAATATTGAAGCCTCCCTTTAATATTTCTATTTTTTAAAAGAATTCTTATGGCACATAAAGATTAGATTTGGTTATCAAGAACCATTCCATACACAAATCAATGAAATAAAGATATGGTATTTTCTTCTTAGCATTCTCCCTAATTCAAGATATTCAAGATATGTATTTTATCCAAAGAGGAGTACCAACTCTTTAAAAACACAGGGGGGTTGATATCCTCATGAGCTCATTGTTTCGATCTTAACCGATTCACACATCAACATCACTTTATTTTCCAAATTTGATTGTAGGTACTAAGTATTACACCCATTCATCAGTTTGAATTCATTTCAGATAAATTAAGCCCCTCTATTTCCCCCTAGCCTTATGTTGATATAAAATACTATCTTACAGTATTTAATTCAACCTCACAATGATAAATCCACCTAGATTTTTAAAGTGGTGGTACTCCTTTATTTCAAATAACATGCAAGAACATTAAAATTCCTGAGAAAGGACTAGGCTTATTCTTGAAATAAATATTCACATGCAAATAATACATGAGAAGGGAACAAGTATCTTATATAAAGAAAACATTTATAGTATATTACAATATTTGTAAACCAAAAGAGTATACATTAACATAGGATGACATTTCCATCACAACATTCATCAAATTAGAACACAATATTCATCAAATGAAAAGGAAAATATGGACCACATATAGTAGAGAAATCTAAAAGATCATTCCATTAAATCCAATAAATATTTTGTTAGACACATCTAAAATCTCATGCTTAAAATTAAAGTCTTGATAAATCAACATTGTTATGTCCTAAACTAGTTCTCTCGAAACCTAAAAAATAATAGATGAATTAATAAACTAATTTAGAATAATGTATGGGGTTACAAATAAAATAATCTACATTTTTCCTTGAAAGAGGAATGGGATGGGGCTCCCACAAAACATAAAATTAAAGAGAGATCTGGAAGACAAAAGAAAAGAGGCAAGGGTCGGCCTTAGGTTTCATAGGTTGTTGGGATTAGAAAAGTAAAAATGATAATTGATTGAAGAAGAAAAATATTGAGGGACAATGTAAGGTTACTACTTGAATTATTGCGAAGGAAATTTTTTTGAACCTTTCATTTTCTTGATGAGGTGTCCTTTGTAGATAGTTGTTGTTGTGTTGGAGGTGGTATAAGTATTGTAATTTATTCATGTTGATCTATCTTATTTATTTCATTGTTGGTTTTTATTTGAAATACTTCATTCTCCAGTCCTCTTAAATCAATGCTTAATTGGTGCAACGTGTCCTCAATATCATTTTTTTTAATGTATGTATCAGACAAGGAACTTCTCTACTTCTTCAAAGAATTTAATTGAGTCATTAAATTCATTTTCCCATGCAAATTTTGATTCTTCTAGTTGCTCCAATAGTTTTTCCTTGGACATAAGTATGGTATCCATTGATAAATTAGGGATATCTAATTCTTTTGTAACATCAACAAGTTTTAGAAATATATCACCCCTATTATTTTTTACAACATCCAACTCAGACAACAATTATCTTAAACATTTAATCATTTTCATCAAGCAAGTGTTAATTTGCTTCATTCAAATACTGAAGAGAAGGTGTTTTTCTCTTCCATGGGTGTCACTCGGGCTTGAATTTTTTTCTTAAACATTTCCATGGTTCTTTGTGAGAAAATTCATCATTATCTAATTATTTTTGGAGATATTACCTAACGCGCATAATCCTTGTTGAGAAATTGGTTGAACTTGGGCTAACTCTGAGATTTCAAGGATTAGGTATATTCTCTTCTGGATACCATATTCAACATATGTTTTTACAACCAACAATAAATTGGATGAACCCCTTAATTTGTTTTGGTGTTTTCAAATTTATTTTTAGGATAGTAAATAACACTCAAATTAATTTTCAAACCAAGGGTCATATTTTGTTTCAAGGCTATGTGCAAAGTCTATGTAGGCTGCAATTTATTTTGTAATGATGGTGATTGTAAATGACCCCGCAGTAAATGAATGGAAAACTCTATCAATTAATTCTTATTGAACAAGACACACCTCTGAGTTATTTTATCTAAAGCCTTATCAAAATTCATAAGAAAGGAAAGTTGCATTCATTACAAACAACTCTTAACTGAAGAGATGATCACAATTAATTCACATAACATGCATTCAAAAGGAAGTCACTCTAATTCCACACAACTCCTACTGTAAAGAAATCGAATGTAAACAAGCCAACGACACCTCTTATCAATTCACAAACTTATGATCATTTTAAAGATAATGCACCTGCTATAATTAAAAAGAAAGTCTTTTTATAAAAAAAATCCAATGGTGCACAAGCCTCAATTGAAACTTCAACCAAAAGTAACAAAAATGACACAAATCCTCAATTCTTGCCAATAATTAATCAATATTTGCAAGTGACATCCCATACAATTAACAATAATCAAGAGAAAGTAACAACTCATAGAATTAACAAAGATCGAGAATAAGTAACAACTCACATGAATCAGAAATAACTAAAATAATTGAAATTATGAAACAATCTATGATAATATACTAAATAAACAAATGGAATTGCAACACCTGATTAGAAAAGGGGGCCCTTCCTTCACCAATTAGAGCTGTAGAAACAACTCAAAAATGAATAATCATATAACACAAAACAACATAATGATATATTATAAAAAAGGATGATACAATGAGTTCACCAGACTCTATCACACACTGTGTTCTCTTCTTATTCCACCTCTTCAACCTGAGAGGGTTCCTATCATATATACTTATATATATAATGGTTGTTATAATTATAATCTTCAGTTTTATCAATACATAACACAAGATTTGTTGCACAAATTAATGTTGTTATAACCAGTGTACAAAGTAGAGTATTATGTTACATCATCAAAACCATGAGTAGTTACAATAGTTGGTACTTCCATCCCTTTTGATGAACCTTCCTTTCCACGATGGTGTTTGTCTTGTCCTATACTTGATGGTGTTTGTCTGATCCTATACTTGAGAATCTATCAAAGACAAAATTCTCAAGTATCAATGGGATTGTGGAAGTGGAAACATCATTGTTCAAGAAGAGACAACATCTATAAGTAACAACAAATTGAAAAGAGACAACATCTGAGCTTGTAAAGGAGTAACAACATCAAATCAACATAACCTATTATCATTTTGCAAGTACATGCTCCCAAGACATCTTATTAGTAAACCTAAAACCAAGTAAGAAACCACTTAACAACCTATATTACTACTTAAATAATTCAATTCATAAAAAGGTTGTACCTTAGGTTATAGCAAGAAGTCACGGGAAAGATATTGTCAAAATAGGGTAAAATATGACTTAGAATATCACCAAATCAAGGTAAATGGATGTAAAAAAGGGTACAAATCAAGGGCCCAACATCTCCCCCCAACTCTTTGAATTGCATGTCTCCATGTAGTCAATTTCTATTTGAGATTGTGATTATGCTAAGAGTAGGTTTCATGTAGTGTGCTAAGTTGGTAGGCCTCATGCATTTCTTCCCAAGCATCCCTGAAACATGTTATCACAATAGCTACCACAAACCAACTTTTCTATACCATTTCCAATTCATACATGGGATGATACTTATCTATATGTAACCATATTAAAGGGAAGTAAAAATTCATGCCAATCCACGGAGGGCCTCTCTTTTTAATACACTGCATGTACCTATTCAATAACCCCATGGCTCCTCTAAAGTTTGGAAAACAAAAGGGTTCATTGGTTTTGATTTCCACAGTAGATGACTCCCATATTCTTTTACAACTCTCCAAGGCCTCATATGTTGCATCATTGATACAAATAACACATTATTTAATTACATATTCTTGAAGAGTTACAACCAGCCTTGAAAGGTCAAGAGACCTATAAATGAGGTTTTTAGTATTGACGACATCATATTCCTAAGAAGGTTCTTCCCTAACTCTTATCTCACATGTGGCTTGGTTCCTTTCTACATTTTCTTGGCACAATTTCCACTTAACTTGATGCATCAGGTAGGAAACAAAGGCTTGCAACTGGAAGTCTCCTATATAAGGTGTAGGATTAAACCCTCTTTCGTATGGAAGGATTAAATCATGAAAATAAAATTCACACAAGGATTATTGCGCGATCTCATCAGCTTCATAAAAGGCTCTCCAAAAATCCTTGGCATGTGTGAATAGGTAAGGTTCATCCTCGATTATGGTTGTGAGATGAAAAATGATGAATTTCTCTTGAAGAAACAAATCATACACATAAGAAGGAATTTTACAGTTCAAAAAATCTTGAATGAATGAGACTATATTATTATTTTATTCCTTATACTTCTTAACCTTATATCCATGAGTTTCTTACAATCTTCTTCCCACTGATACTTTTCTATCCTGTAAATGGTTAGTTCATCTACCCTTTTCCTCTCCATTTTTTGAACAATTTGTTGATTCTCCATGAGGGGGACCATACCCTCTTGGTAGCACATTTCCAATACCTTCCACTTATAGATTTTTTGTTGTAAGAATATGTTGTAAGATTGGTTTTCATTGATGGAAACCCTTGAAAAAGTCTGGTATCCCCAAAGGCATGGCTATGGAACCCATAGTTGTTTGAGGAAAAATGTCATGAAGGATGGTGTAAATGAAGGTAACTCACTCATGGATGGATACTCCTCATCATTCCATTTTCGGTGATAGGTGGTACACCACGTGGTTCCTCACAATTGAGTCTTATGGCCTTGTAAAGTTAGAAACCCTGAAGAATGGTTAAGAAGCCCCTAATTAGTTACAAATATTTAATGAAAGGGTAAAGTGGTTGTAACAAGAAAGTATAGAATCCCCTAAGATTAAGGAGAGAGGTTACGTAGAAAACATATAAATACACCTCAAGGAGTCAGTCACAAGAACATTCACTCACTAATTCTATTGAACATATTCTAGTGAGCTAGTGATCTATTTGGAAATTTAGCGATGAAGAAATATGAGGTAACGACAAGTGAGGAGTGTGGGAGTTTTAGGGTTTTCGAGGAGAGTGAATTTCACTGAGGAAACCCTAGTTTGGTTGACCCCCACGAATTATACCACTGGTGTCCCGTGAGGCACTACCGCGGGTTGCTTAGGGATCATCATAGGAGGCCCCATGTGACAAGATGTCTTAGTCTCGCGAGGCACCCCTGCAGGTTTCTTAGGGCTCGTCACAGGAGGCCCCACATGAAAGGATTTCTTAGTCTTAGGAGGACAAGAAAATTTTTGGGGTTATGCTAATACCAGGTCCTTGAATTCAGAAGTGAGCTTGTAGGTCATATATAATGTGTATCAGGTTAGCTGTATAGGTATTGGTATTCTTATGCATTTGTTGTGATGGTTTTACTTGGTCATGGTATGATATAGGATTGAGGTATGGTTGGTTTGGCACATTATTGAGGCACATCTTGGCTACATGATTGATACAAGTATATTCTTGTATCTGGTTATGACATGACTGGTATGGTTCATATTTGAGTTGTGGATGCATGGTTGAGGTATAAAATTGATGTATGGTGGCATATGCATGTGCCAAATGCCTTGGTTATTTGAGGATCTTCATTGATGATATGGTATAGGTTTATACATGATTTATGTTATGGTATAAGGTATTGGTTTTATATGTGGTTTTTGTTCCAGTACAAGATTTATGATGTTATGGTATATACACTTGGCATATCTCATGGTACATTATTGATGCATTGTTAATACACAATTGATACATGGTATGGTACATTTTTTGGTATAGAAGGTTGATGGTACAGTGATAGTGACATGTCAGATATAATGACAGGTTAAAAGGTTACAGGTTGACGTGGTAGAGGTAGTCACCATGGAAGTGATAGAGATTGTGAAAGTGATAGTGGCATTGGTAGTGACAATTGATATACATTTATATTTTAGGGCAACAGGAAAGGGAAATAAAAGGGGGTTGTAGCCTCCTTTCGATTGGTGTCATAGAAATTAGGGAGTTAGATCTTCCTTCAGGTTGGAGCTTGATAATCACAAAGTTGTAGTCTCCTTCTAGTTGGAGCTAGATAATTTAGAGAGTTATAGTTTCCTTCAGGTTGGAGCCTATAATAGGGGTTAATAACCTCCTTGCAGTTGTATCTAGAGAATTAGGAAATCAACTCTTCCAATGAATGCAATCGTTGATATATAAGAAAGAGTTATGTGGTTTTCTCCCATTTGGGTTTCCACATAAATTCGGGTGTATTGTGTATTTGATGTGATGTGATGCTTCTTACATTTATGTTCTCATGATACATTTATGATATATTGATGATATATTGTTGATTAAATTGAAGTTGATATATTGTGGCTAAAAGTGATAAAAGTACTCATATTGAGTCACCCCCCTCTCAGTATTCCAACAATTGGTATCAGAGCAAGTCCTTCAAGAAACAATATAACCACTAGAAGGAGTTCATGGAATACACTAATATTGGATTACCAAAGTTTGATGGCCATAACTATCCCTTCTACAACAAAAGGATGAAAACATATGTGCACGAATGGGTATTTGATGTATGACGAGTAGTAGTTGATTGATAGAATGCACCAGCCACTCCACCAATAGACAAGGATGGAAAGAAACTTGAAAAGAACAATTCAAGGGAAAAAAATTCCATTCTTAATGGTATAACTAAATCAATACATGTCAAGGTTATGCATTGTGATTCCATAAAGGAAGTATGGGACAAACTTCAGAATATCTATGAAGGTGATGCCAAAGTCAAGGGAGATAAACTTCAAACCTTTAAAAACAAGTTCTAACAATTGAAGATGAAGGAATATGAAGACATTGCCACATATTTTCTGTGAGTTGATGAAATAGTCAATTCCATTAAAGGTTTGTGAGAAGAGATGAAATAACTAGTCATTGTTTAGAAAGTACTAAGGTCTCTACCTATGAGATATGAACTTGATATTTCATCCCTGGAAGAAAGAGAAGGCCTAGCTACTTTGAGCATGGATGAGATACATGGGATACTCACAGCCTATGGAATGAGAATAGAGCAAGACAATTCAATCTCAAAGGAAGAAACATTCAAGGCATCCAAGAATTCAAAGAAGAAGAACAAGAAAAAGTCAAAATCAGATTGTAGCTTCGATGATGACTCAGAGGAAGATGAACAAATGGAAAACTTCATAAGAAATTTGAAAAGAGGAACTAACAAGTACTAAGGAATGATTCCATTCAAAATTTTCGATTGTGGTGGTATTCGTCATTTTTATTCTAGATGTCCTTATGATAAAACTAAAAATAATGATGAAGAAGATGATCTTAAGAAGAAAAAGTAAATTTAGATGGGAGATCAAAGAAGAAACAAAAATAAATCTTTCAAGAAAATTTTGTACTCAAGGGAAGATAGTTCATCATCAGACGAGTATGATGATAGTGACAGTGATTCATAAACAATATTCTTCATGGAAATAGATGATGATGAATAATATTCTGAAGAAGAAGAAGAAGTTTATCTTAGAGAAGAACTGATCAATGCCTTAGAAGAACTGAGAAAATAAATAAAAGAAAACAAGTCACTCAAGCAATATTTAAAGACAAAGAACAAATATCAAAATTACAACTCTGAAGAAGTTGAGCAAATAATCATGAAATTAAAAATCCAAGTAGAAGAAGACAAAAGGATTGAAGAAACACTCAGAATTCAGTTGGAATAAAATGAAAATATGATTGAAAGTTCGGAAGCATAAATAGTCACTCTCAAAAAATATATTTAGAAGAAAGATATGCAGTATAACAACACAAAAATATTGGATAATATCATCATTAGTCAAAGGTCATACTATGATAGGTATATAATAGGATACAACTAGATGCATACTGAGAAAGGTTCTAGCTCCAAGACAACAAAATAAGAAGTAAAACAAATAAGCTATGCATAAGTAATCAAAGGCTCTCTCAAGAAGGAAGAAGGAAAAAAGACCTAAGAAGAAGATCATAGAGAAGCTGCACCATCTAAAATATTTAGATTTTTGAATCAACAACAACCAACAAGACCTCAAGAAGAATAACACTTCAAAAGAGACAAACCATTCAGAAGATCCTCCACCTCTAGGTATCAAACTATTTTTCTTGGCTTATGTTATTCATGTAATAATTTTGGACACAAAGCTATAAAGTGTAGAGCCTATGCCAAGAACAGAAGAAACTTTGAAGGATACTCAAATAATAGTTATCCAAGAAGGCCTTATGAAACACAGAATATAAATTACAATAGTTTTGGATCATTGAGTAATGTAGTGGAATGTTACAAATGAAACAACTTTAGACACATGGCCAAATATTGTAGATTGATTGTCTCCCCAAAAGAATAAAAAATAAATAAAAGTAGTCATAAACATGAACCACAAAGGATATGGATAAAAAATCATAATCAATTCAAATATGAAGAATGTTCTCTCTCTCTACAAACTCAACACAAGAAAAGTGGGTGGTATGTTGATAGTGTTTTCCCAAAGAACATGACAAGTGACAAGAACAAGTTACTGACCCTAAAAAAGGAACGAGATGGAACATCTTAATTCAGTAATGATAAATCGACTAGAATTATAGTAAGAGGCACAATCAATCTTAGAAGCAAATATGCCAAGGAAGAAAATGTTCTATTGGTTGAAGATATCAAGCACAATCTACTCAGTGTAAGTCAAACTGATGCAGGAGCATCATACAAATCCAAAGCACGTGCCTAGCCAAAGGAACAGTTGGACGCGCAAATGAAAAAAGGGGCACATTTTTATGAAAATGTTTTGAATTTTGAAATCTGAAGCATTAATGTAATAGCTAGGAGAAGCGTACTTACATTTATGTCTTGGAGATATGAATAGATATGGAGAAATTACTCTCATCTGTCGAATGTAATAGGCATTTAAGTCTGTTTAATGAAGTAGGTAGATTTAATTTAATAGATTAGATAGTTTAGAAGCGTAGGAGGGAAAATGGATATAGAAACCCTCACCCTTGTATCATTAAGGAGGAACATTATTATCAATTCAAAATTCATAAGATGTAGAGCTGTAGAAGAGAGATGTAGAGAAGAACCCATGTACATGAGCACTTGAGTTAATATATAAAATTTTGACTCAATTTTCATGGTGTTATGATGCTTATTGTTTACATTAGTCAAATGGTATGTTTACAATGGTTTTGTTTCTTTGTTATGCATTTATTCCAATGCTGTAATGTGTGTATGATTTCATGTTGAATGTATGAAGTCAGAAAGAGGAGTAGAATGAGTTTCAATTGTTTCTCTCCTTGAGAGTTCCTGTAAGGAGTGTAGTGAACGTCTGCAAGGTGTACGTCGACAAGGGTCTGAGTTTTATCTCAGAAAGCTCAGGAGAGATATCATTGTTCTCATACACACAGAAGTGTAGGAGAAGCATAGAGCCGTGCAAGGTGTGCGCAAGCTAGTTGAGGCCTTAGAATTTATCAACTAAGGGGAAAGTTGAAAGAATACTATTGCAAAGAGTGCATAGGGTCGAAGATTCAAATAACTAGAGGTTGTTTGAAGGTTTTCCGCAAGGAGTACGAGTAGGGATCTTTTTGGAGGAATGAGTTTGCAAGTGAAAGCTCAGGAGAGATAACACCTTTGAAGTGTTCAAAGGGAGATGAAGACCGAAACCGTCACATAGAGATTAAGTTCAGGAAGAAGAACACTTAGTCGTTGGGTAGAAGCCATTGAGGAGTGAATCGGAAGATCATAGTTCTCCGCGGAGAGCTCAGGAGATTGCGAGGACTATAGGATCCAGTGGAGTTGTAAGACGGTTAGGAGTTGGAAAAACTCACCACCCTAATATCAAGAATCAATGTGAGCCATTGATTTCATTTCAACCCATGTCGTTGGATCATTTCACGAACTCGGGGTTCGTGAGTTTGGATAGCAGACCAAATTCTTGGTTTTCATGAAGTTTTGAGTCACAAGGAGAAAGAAAGGAGATCCAGACTGTTGGATCCAAGCCATGGGAGAACCATTGGATCAGAACCTCTGTGTGGTATCGCGTATCGGGGGTTTGGGGTTGAAAGGATTTCTTTTCAACTGCAGAAGCCGTGAAGTGTCGAGCACCGATGGTTCATGTGAACATGTGTCACATCCATTAGGTGGGGACCACATGGTTGACAGGTGGTGCAAACATAGAGCGCACAAAAAAGGTGGAAGTAGGCGACAGGGGGTGTTCATGCGTCACCTTGGAAGGGGTCAACCCATTGCTGACTTATCATACTTTAGGATCTTGATAAGGAGGAGCACGAGGGATCAACACTCCAACTCGTGAAGTCACGAGTTGTGAGTAGTGCTAGCACTTAGCCCTAGCGGGTGGTTATGTGTGGAAGGTGCTAACAAGGAGGATCCATACTCGTATCAAATATCGGGTATCGACATTTGGAGAAGGAGGAGTTGAGGGTCTTCTATTCAAAAACTCGTGAGATCATGAGTCACAAAGGGAGATTTCACTAAGGCAAGGTTATGGTTTCATGCAGATGTAAGGCTTGTGCCTCGTGTTAAGCTGTGCCGAGGGGTTTTCATGAAGGACATGTGGATTAGATTTGTGAGGTTCCAATAGGGATCCAAGGGAGCTGCTTCGGCTCAAGGAGAATTTAGAACGATCATGTGCGGATCATGGCCCAAGGGTCGAGTTCTGCGCCAAAAACAAGTGATCAAGGACATAAAATTTTGATTGAATCAGAAAAATGTGAGATAGGTAAAGAAGGATCAGGTAGGTTAGTGGCTACAACTATAATAACACCAAAAAACATATATGTCCTGAATTAAATTGGAAAGGAAATATGTTGTTTAGGAAATAAAACTAAAATTTGGATCTGGCATAGAAGGATGGGTCACATGAACTTTTATAATATTGAGAAAGTTAGCATAAGGGAAGTAGTAAGAGAAATTCCTGAGATCTCAAATCCAATGAATACTTTATGTAAGCATTGTCTACAGGGAAAACAAACCATGACTAGTTTCAAGTCAAAAGAGTACTCTATTACAAAACCATTGGAAATTGTGCATACTTGCCTATGTGGACCAACGAGAACAAAGGGATTGAATGAAGAAAAATACTTTATCGTACTAGTTGATGAATACACAAGAATGAATTCAATTAGATTTCTCAAGAAGAAGTTAGAGGCATTCAAAAAATTCAAGATATATAAATAAATGGTTGAAACTGAGATAGACTTGAAAATAAAATGTTTGAGATCAGTTAATGGTGGATATTTTACATGAAAACAATTTATAGATTTTTGTGGTGAACATGGATTAAAAAGCCAATTTTCAACAGCCAGAACACCTCAACAAGATGGAGTTGTGGAAAGAAAGAATAGAACCATACAACAAATGGGCATAACCATGTTGAAATATTCCATGTTGGGTGACGTATTTTGGGTACAAATAGTTCATACAATAGTTCATATTTATAATAAAGGAATGATCAAAAGAAACAACGATAAGACTCCCTATGAGCTATGGAAAGGAAGAGAAAAAAATGTGAAGCATTTTAGAGTATTTGGAAGAAAGTGCTATCAAAAGAGAAGATGGAAGGATTGGAAAATTTGACTCCTGAGTTGACAAAGGCATATTTGTCAGGTACCCAAGAAAGAGTATGGAATATAAATTATTTACTATAAGAATCAACAAAATCATGGAAATAATCAATGTAACAATTGACGAGAAATATGTACGAAAGGTTGAAGAAGGAAACAAAGGTTTGGAAGAGAAGAATGATGAAGAATATCTAAAAGAACAAGAAGTAGAAGAAGAAGCAGAAGAAGAACAAGAAGAAGATCATCCAGAAGTAGACCAAGAGGAATATGAGAAACAAATACCTCCCAAGACACCTAGCCGACAAGTGATGAAAAATCATCCACTAGAACAGATCATTGGGAATAAAGATGCAAGAGTTGAAACCCAAAGAAAAATATTTTCACCAAAACAATAACACCTAGCACTGTTATCCATAGTCAAACCAATCAGTTTAAAAGAAGCTAGAGAAGGTGAACAATGGATCAAGGCTATGGATGAAGAAATAAATCAGATAGAAAATAATGATACATGGGAATTGGTTCCAAGGCCAAAGAACAAGAATTTGATCAATATGAAATGGATATATAGAAACAAGTTGAATGAAGATGGATATGTAACCAGAAATAAAGAAAGATTAGTATGCAAAGGATATACTCAGGTTGAAGGCATAGATTTTGAATAATCCTTTTCCTTAGTTTCAAGGATGTAAGCAATCAAATTGATCTTATCTTATGCATGTTACAAAATATTCAATGTGTATTAGAGGGATTTTAAGTCATCCTTTCTCAATGGATAATTAGAAGAAGAAATCTACATCAAATAGGCATAATGATTTCTACTATCGGAGAAGAAAGACTATGTGTGCAGGTTGAAAGAAGCACTCTATGGACTTAAGAATCCCCCCAAAGCATGGTATTCAACATTGGACATGTATCTTCAGCAACAATGATTCAGGAAGGGAAATACAGAAAACAATCTCTACATAAAAGTGGATCGATAAATTATATTGATAATTGAGGTCTATGCAGATGATATTATTTTTGGAAGTGATGATGACATGATGAGTCAAAAGTTTTCCAAAGACATGCATAATGAGTTCAAAATGTCTCTACTTGATGAGTTGAACTTATTTTTGGGATTACATATATGTCAGTGTGATAAAGGTATTTTCATATCTCATACCAAGTATATCACAAAAATGCTAAAGAAGTTTGGAATGAAAGATTGCAAACACATGAGTACTCCTATGTAGACCAATTGTAACTTAAGAAAGGATGATGATTATAAGGATGAAGATAAGAGAATTTATAGATTAATGATTGGAAACTTATTTTATGTGACATCATCTAGACCTAATGTGATGCAAGTAGTTGGACAGGTTGTGATATTTAAAGAAGCACCAAAAGAAACACATTTCATGGGAGTAAAGAGGATATTCATATATCTCAAAGGAACAAAAGTGTTTGGGTTATGGTATCCAAAAGGGAATGATATATCTTTGGTATCATACACAGATGCACATTGGGAAGGTTGTATTGACGATAGAATAAGTACAAGTGGAGCATGTTTCTACTTAGGTGATTGTCTGGTATCATAGCTGAGAAAGAAATAGTCATCAGTATCTTTGTCCACAACATAGCCACAATATATCGCAGCAACAACATGTTGCACTCAAGTTCTTTGGATGAATAAAATGTTGCAAGATATACAAGTGAATTATGATGAGCCCATTTCAATACTATGTGATAAAAAAAGTGCTATCAGTATCTGTAAGATTTTAGTGATGCATTCCAATACGAAGCATATTATGATCAAGTTTCACTTTCTACGAGAACATGTTATAGAGAAGAACATCAAGTTAGAGTACACTCGAACAAAAGAGAAGATTGAAAATATCTTCACCAAACCCCTTCTGAGGGAGACCTTTGAGTTTTGAGTATCTTAAAAAAAAACTTGGATTATTTTCTTCTCCTTGGTGATCCACACAACATCAGACACAATCAGACAGGGGGAGATAAGTAAGAAACTTGAAGAATACAAGTAAAGAATATTTTGAATTATTTTCATACAAATCAAAGTATTACACGAGGAAGAACCATTAAGAGAAAGCAGAGGATTGTAGATAGGGAGAGATAAATAACAAAGAAGAATTACCCTTTTCCATTGATGTCAAAGGGGGAGAGAGAACAAAGGCATGGAAATAGAGAATAGATGCATGAATATAGGGGGAGAAATGGTCACAGGGGGAGCATGAGAAAGAATTTGGGTGTGATCATTCCATCAGTGTTTCCATCAATTACAAAGGGTGATATTGTTGAAAGATTGGTTGTCATTGATGGAAATCCTTGAAGAATTACGGTAGCCCCAAAGGAATGAGTATGGAACCCGTAGTTTATTTAGGGAAAAGGTAATGAAGGATGGTATAAATGAAAGTAACTCAGCCATGGATGGATATTCCACATCATGTTGTTTTCGTTGATATGTGGTATCCCATGTGGTTCCTCACCGTTTAGGATTTATGGCCTTGTAAAGTAAGAAACTTTGATAATGTTTAAGAAGCCCCTAGTTAGTTACAAGTCTTTAATGAAAGGGAAAAGTGGTTGTAACAAGAAAGTATATAAGCCCCTAATATTAATGAGAGAGGTTACTTATAAAAAGTATAAATACACCTCAAGGAGTCATTCACAAGCACATTCACTCACTAATTCTATTAAACATCTTCTAGTGAACTAGTGATCTATATGGAAAGTTAGCAATAGAGAAATATGAGGTAGTGATAAGGGAGCAGTGTGGGAGTTTCGATATTGTCGAGGAGATCAAATTTTGCAGAGGAAACCCTAGTTTGGTTGGCCCCCGTGGGTCAAACCACTAGTGTCTCATGAGGCACCCCCATGGGTTCCTTAGAGCTCGTCATGCGAGGCCCCACAAGACAAGATGTCTGAGTCTCGCAAGGACAAGAAAAAATTGGGGGTTATGCTAATACGAGGTCCCATAAGTCAGAAGTGAGATTATGTGTCAGATATGTTGTGTATTAGGTTAGTTGGAAAGGTATTGGTATGCTTATGTGTTTGTTATGATGGTTTTACTTAGTCATGGTATGATACATTCTTGAGGTATGGTTGGTTTGGCACATAATTGAGGTACATATTGGGTACATGGTTGATAGATGTATACTCTTGTATCTAGTTATGAAATTATTGTTGTGGTTCATCTTTGATTTGTGGATGTATGGTTGAGGTATACACTTGATGTATGGTGGTATATGCATGTGGCACATTCCTTGGTTCTTTGAGGATATTTATTGATGATATGGTACATGTTTATACATGATTGATGCTATGGTATATGGTACTGGTTTTATATGTGGTTTTTCTTCGAGTACATTATTTATGATGTTATAGTATCTTTTCATATTATGATGTTATGATATTATGGACCTAGAAATGGGTCACACCTACAATTTTCTCTGTCCTAAGTGGACCAACAATCCACCCCCTAGAATTCAACAATGTCAAATTGGTTGACATAGTAACCTAAAACAAAATCTTCCCATGATTTTCTAATGAAATACATATGCACCTCTCTATTATTGTGAGTTTTGTCAAATACCATAAACCACCTATCTATCCAATTGTCTAAAAATGGTTGGTAGGTGTACTAATCCATAAAAATGCATCTCTTTGTGACTGATTCCTATCATCCAATTCTCAGGTCAATAAAGAATGTCATCAACTGTTGTTTTGAAATGTTGAGGTCTATAAATTGGTTTTTAACTTGGCCCGAGACAATAGTGTCTAGGGACATGGCTAGTGACAACCATGAGGGCTCTATGATATTTCTTAAGTCTTCTATAAAGATTCTTAGATACCCTTATCCTGCATAGATTTCAATATTTATGTTTGTTGGTTTTGAGTTGAGGTTTGATGTGTCTTCATGTGGTGATGTTGGGTTTGAGTTTTCTCCCATGTTAATTCTGTATGCTGCAATTTAATAAAGGGAAAATTAAATTTTTATTTATCTTTTATAATTAAAACAAATTATTAAAAAAAAAAAAAAATCAATCAAAATACTTACCTAGAACCAATTGATGACCACATCAACACACACTGATAGTGATTTGTCAATCTGTCCCCAGTTTTCACTCTTAAAGTTGTTGAATAACTTTCTCCACAATTTTTTCTCTTAAATTTGCTCAATAAATCTTAAAATGCATGGTGTGGTTTGTTGGTGAAATGGACTAGCCATTAGCTTTTAAAAATATTGTCCCACAAGAACATGCTCCCTTTTCTATAGTGAAAACATGCATACATGTTTAGGAATGCCTACATGGTGAGCATGCTTAGTAGTGTTTTAAAATAGATATGATAAATAAATTAAAAAAAAATAAAAATTAAACATATATGATAAATAAATTGAAAAATAAAATTTTAAAATGCAATTATTGAAAAGAGACAAACAAAAATTAAAGACTTGCACTCATATTTTCCATCATTGCAAGAAGTCTTAATTCTTTCAAAAAATGTATTTTCATAAATCATTATGGACTAATATTTCCCACAACCATAATACTTTGTAATATATGATGATGATGATGATTAAAGTCCACTAAGACCAAATTGGTCTATCGAACCTTAAGAGGGTAAATGATTACTTGCGATTCTTTAGAATTTTGTTTTTGTGCTTGAAACAAATTAAGAGAAGCTTTCCAAGATCACCATACTTTTGTTGAGTTAAGAGATTAGGAAGGCTGGTACTGTGACAAGATTTTGAAAATTATATCTAATATGGGTATAAGATTGAAAATCTAAGAGAAAGTGCTTTTCATATTCAACCTTCTTAGTGTCATAAATGTGACACATGCTTTCATCCGATGGCGTCTTATAAATTGGTCAATGCCTAGTTTCACTATGGATATCGTGAGAATTTGTTCTTATCTTATCAATCCTTATTTTTTTCTTTACACTTGGCAAAAGAGATAGATAATTTTGATCTTCTAGATTAGGGTTGATTACATCCTTATAATACCTCAATTTTCTTTTTTCCTCTAACTTTTTATCACACCACATTTTCTCCTTAAATTTTGATTTGATTTTTTTTTAATAGTATCTTTATTCTCCAAAATGGTGTCTTCCATGATTTCCCAATAGTTTATCCAAGATCGGACATCTTTATTCCATCCTCACTTAAGTCGATGGTGGTTATGACTCGATTTTGAAGCAATTTTAGGAAACCTCTTATCTTCCATGTTGTTTAACTTGTTATTATACATTAGGTATCTAGTCATAGCCATGATATCAATGGGGCAGAGGCTTTTTTCTAAGAGGAGGATAGGATAGGGCACATTTCCTTTAATTTTGAGATTACAGGTTATAAAATTATCCTGTATTTTCTCTATCTTTCTCCAGGATTCACGAGAGATACTACAGCCCCATAATTCACATCCATAAAGAATAACAGGTGTAACAAGAGTCTCCAAGAGGAGTTTCTTCTTATCCCAACTCAAAAGATCAATTGATTTGCAATTGTTTTCAATCCATAATAAGATTTCCATCCCTAATAATCATTTTCTCAATGTTATAATTCCAATTGAGTTTGTGGTGAATATCAATTCCAAGATATTTGTATGAAGTCACTTCCTCTAGGTTGTTGTTTTCATATACAAAGGTATCACAAGGGATCTTATTGGGTTTAATAATCATGACCTTAGTCTTATCATTATTAACAATCATACCCATATTGGAGAAAAACTCCTTGAGGATTCTTAGTTGGTTTTCAAGATCATAGGGACTCTTTTCCATAAGAACGATATCATCGATATAAAGAAGAATATTGATGACTATACCAGTGACACTAGGGCCAACACAACCTGTTTGTTCCAAGAAATCTTCTAACTTGTCAATGTATATTCCAAAAAGGGTAGGGGACAAGGGACAACCTTGTTTGACTTTGATATTGCAGTTAATCTCTTTTGACCAGACCTCAATTCTTTTAAACTTAGAAATAACATTCTCATCCATCCTTATTGCAACAATCCTCAACTCGAGAGGCACTTTTTTCTCTTCCAACCTATTCCAAAGATTTTTCCTAGGAACTATGTCAAAATCTTTTCTAAAGTCAACAAAACAACAAAAAAGATTGATTTTAGTATTGCAGAACTCATTTTCAATGATCCCAAAGGTAGCAAGATAGTCCATAATTGAATGATATCTCCTAAACCCAACATTTCCTTTAACTATTTTATAGTGACTTTCTAGCCAAAGACCAATCTTCTTTTACAAAATAATTCCATAAAGTTTGGCTAAAATCGAGCTAATCATAATGGTCCTATAATTAAATGAAATATTTCTATCCCCCTTTTTTAAAATAGGAATAATGAGGCTTTGTGTCTAGGGTTTAGAGAAGCCCTGCTTGAGTACTAAATTGAAGAGCTTGTGTATGTGAGGGATAAGGATAGGCCCTCCGATTTTAAAAATTTCAGATTGGTATCCTTTAATTTCCTTATCTTTCCCATTTGCAAGCCGCTTAACCCTGAAATCTATGTCATCTAAAAAAAAACTTCTTCCTTTGTAGGGACAATAGGAATGGTGTCCATGGAATTAGGGAACTCGTAAAGACTTTTAAGGTAGGAATTCCAATTCCTTAAGGGAATCCTATTATTTTATTTAGTATTGTGGTTTAGAATTTGTCTCCAAAGCTTCTTAGGATCCATCTTATATAGTTGTGAAAGTTGTTCTTGTCTTTTATTGATATAGTACATTTTTTTCCTTTCAATTAGAGCTTTGTACGTATTGATCTTATCAATTTTTAAGGACTCATTAAAAGAATCCCTAATGACTTTCATATCAATTTTACATTATTTATCATACCAAGGGTTGGTTGTTCTATTATTCTTTTTATAGGACACCTCGAAAGAGAACTTGTTAATATAAGTGGAAAGGGTAGTTATAAAATTATGATAGAGTTCTTCAATGTTGTCCTTATAAGCTAGGAGATTTAATTTACTATTTAAATCCTGTGAGAAAATGTCAACTTTAATTTTGTCAAAGTGTAGGTTCCTTTGATTATCATAATTCTCTTCAATGTTGCTCCTATGCATGGAAAAATTTAGAGTTAGGATGAAAGGTTTATGATCAAAGTCAGACTCATGGTCATTTAAAAGCTCAATAGTTTTTATTTGGCTCGAAACATGGATATCAGATATCACATAATCTACAACAATACTACCTAGCCAATGAATAGAAGTCATATAGTTGGAGTTTGGCCACTTCATTACTCCATTGAAAATTATTAGGTCTTGAGAGTTGCAGAGCTTGACCAACTCAGTATGAAATAAATTCTTAATTAGGTCTTCAGAGCTTCTTTTGTAGCTATTAGATAAAATAAGTTCCTCATATAGCCATAACAGATTATGGTTGGAATCAATACTTAAAAGAATAACTTGTTTAGTTGCAGTCCTAGCATTAAAGTCTCCTAGCAAGAAGATATTACCTTCATTTTTCAAACTATAAATATCTTGTTCTAAATTATTATAGGGACAATTGATATCTAAATTTTTTTTTTTATAAAAGGTAGAATTAATAGGTACAAAATAAAAAATTGATATATACATCTTATTAGCATTGGTGTCTAAAATTTATATCCAAATGTACTGATTGAGAGGGTCAATTTTATGAAGTTGAATGTGAAGAGAAATTTTCTTTCTAATATAGCAAACTATGCCTCGTATCCCTCTACGGTGGGATTTTTTGTTCCATGCCAAACACAAGACAAATCCTTCTATGTTAAGGACCTTAGACTCCTCATGCTCCCAAGTTTCAACTAGATAGATAATATAAATATCACTCGGGATCCAACTTATCATAGGACCTTTGTGCCATGTAAAGCTATGACAGTTCCAAAAAAGGATCTTGAGTGTCTCAAATTCCTATTTATTATTATCCTTGCTTTTCAATTTCTAATTATTGTGCATTTTCCTTCTTTCTTGGCTTTTTTTACCTTTTGAACTTCCTTTCTTAATTCAACTTAGTCTTCAAGAATGAGGTCTTCATTTATAAATATTCCTAGCCTTTTAAAATCAGAGATTTACTAAGTATGTTATATTTATGGTAATTACAACCTACTTTGACACAGATCAACCTATCTTTGTGATCAATTATTTTTCCTAGCCTCTTTTATTCTATGAGATATGTTGTATGAATATGTGATTTATTATTTAATTCTTATTTTACTATTTCTAGTGTATCCTCCTCTTGTTGTTCTTTTATACCAAAAATATGAGGTTCAAGGATCTTTTGTTATGCTCATGGTCGAGTTAGATTAGCTTATGCATTTACTCTTTGATGAGTTTGATATCCAATTTGTTTTCCATATTACTGAGTGTCAAATTGTTGGTTAGTTTTTCTTCTAGCTCTTTAATCATATCTCTCAAGTTGTGATTTTTTTCAACCCCTCCTTCTTGGGTTGATTTTTTTATGTTTTTTCATTTCTTGAATCATATCCTTTATTGTGTGCAATTCACTCTTGAACCCTACGAATCTATCATCTATTTGACTTTGAATGGTATCTTTAATTTTTTTTATCAATCATTGCCTCTAGCTCTATTTGGAGTTTTAAGTCTATTTCTTCACTCATTTTTTCTAATGATTCTAAATCTATTTGGATTTTGGCATCTCTCTCTCTTGTCTCTTTTTTATTCCATATAATTGTAAAGGATCTCTAGGGTGATTTTGGGGGGCATTAGGATGAGTTTTAGGAATAGGTGGTGGAGTGTTCATATTGAAAAGAAGAAAAAAAAAATGTAACAATTATTATTTTGGATTGACTTTAAAAATGGAAAATATTTTTTTTTAAATTGATAATAATGATATTAATTATTATCTCTTAAATCAACTTTTACTTATGAAACTCAAAATAAAAAATAAATAAACTATATTTAAATCTCTTTAAGTTAATAGATTATAGATATATTTTAAATTAAAATTGAATCAAAGTAAAAAGGAACTCACCTCATTTCACATGTCCAATTGCTCAATATGTTGAAGAAGCCAAGAAGTTCTGGAGAGACCCATGGAAACTACAGAGATTATTCTCATTTCACATGTCCAATTGCTCAACCAGTTGAAGAAGCCAAAAATAATTTCCAAAATAAGACAGAGAAGTGCCACAGAAGCCTACAGAGACTATTTTGAGAAAAAATTGTAAAAACCTAAAAAAAGTATTATTCTCCTCCAAAACCACAGATATATAATGTTAGAAATAAAATATCTCCTTCAAAACAATAAAAATATAATTAAATATCTCTTTCAAAACAACAGTTCAACTATAAAATCTTCCTTCCGATTCATCCGTCCCAATTGTTCAGCATCGGCTGGGTGTTTTCATTGAAGCACCCTCAACCGTTTCGCTCTACTTGTTTTCACCTGGGATATTCCTACCTTAACCGAAGAATGGAGGAGATAAGGCAGAAGCTGTAGGCTGCAGGAGTTATCGGAGGGGTTGTCGACGATTTCTTTCCTCTTAAGATTTTTTATCTAGTCTACTGCCAAAATCACATCAGCTTGTGCGATGAATTCTCGCCCGCTGAAGTGCAATCCGAACCTGGAAATTTTTTATATGATGATTATGAGCCCGAGACGAAGATAATAATTGATAACTCCATATTCATATTGGTAAGTAGATTTAATTCCTATAATTTCGTCATATAATCCATGATAATTATATATTCCGTGGAGAAATTATTTCATAACCAAATAACCAAAGTTTTTGGTAAATCTAAATAACCAGGTGATGACTGACCCTCAAGCAAATATCTGAATAATATAGCACCAGAATCTATTTCGTCTTAATAAGAACATTCTCCTTAATGCCCTGGGACAGTCCTGATATTTATGAACCTCCAACACCCATGCGTACTAGCAAGATGGTTTTCACATTGTTCAAGAAACCATGTCATTCCATACATCAGCCCATCTCGCGGGAAACCTTCAGTACCAGAGCTTTTGCTAATATAAATCGATTTGGACCACCGATGGCTACTGTTTTTTTGTATATCAAGACTGATAATCACAATGAGAAGGATGACAATGACAATGAACGTAGAACTTTATCGATTAAATGCAGCACCAACTATTAGACAAAATGCAACAGCAGCTAAGCAGAAAAAAAACAAGACAGATTTGAATCTTTCTAATTGTTCAAATCAAATCTATTATGGAAGGAGTTCACACCACTGTTCATCCATAAGACAGATTTATAGAGAATGCTCATCTATAAGATAGATTTATAGAGAAAGGTTTAAGGATAATTTTAAGGATCCAAATTTATATTAAAATGTAGAAATTTGGGTTAATTTTACTAATCTTTAATATGAAACATGTAAAATGTTTGGCAATAGTTTTATAAAAATATTCAAATTTCTAAGTATTTTAAATATAATTTTTATAAAATTTTGGGGATAAAATAATTTTATTTTATAAAAAAATTTTTGAGAAAAAAAATTGAAAAATTAACCCCTAAAATAATCTATAGAAAAGATTTTATTGAATCCATTTATTATAAGATAACTGAATTGTGCGAATAACCTACTTGCCTCTTTATGGTATTCCATGTTTGAAACTCCTTGCTTGATCAAAGGTCGAGATTTAGGTTTTTCCTGTAGAATGTTGAAAAAACTGAATTGTGCAAATAACCTACTTGCCTCTTTATGGTATTCCATGTTTGAAACTCTTCGCTTGATCAAAGGTCAAGAATTAGGTTTTTCTTATAGAATGTTGAAAAAATTGAAACTCTTCGCTTGATCAAAGGTCAAGAATTAGGTTTTTCTTATAGAATGTTGAAAAAATTGATAGATAAGATAAAATTGATGGGTTAACAACCATGGTTATCTTTGAAGGACATGTAAGGGATTGAAGTTCAGAGGGAAGAAATACATTAACATGGTTTCCTCTTCCTTGCCTCCTTTTTCTAATTCTTGTGCCCAGAAGTGCCCATAGGTTATAAAGAGGTTTAGGGGAAAGGGGTGTTAGACGAATAAGTTGCTCCGCGATTTGCTCCTTGATTAGATTAGTTAACTTTCAGTTGTTGGTTTCTTGTTTTCATTGCCGAGTTAGCTGAGTTAGACGCTTCGTTATTTACGAAGCATTTCCTGCATGTAATTTCCTTTAAATATCAATTCAATAATGAGATCGAAGCGTGGTGTTTTATGCAATTCATTTATGTCCTGTTAAATTCATTTTGTTGTTTTTGCGTCCTGTTAAATTCGTTTCCTGTCATTGCAGATTCGTTCTTCATTCTTTCTCTGTCCTGCAATTCGTTTCTGTTTTGCAGGTCTGTTTTCATGGTATCAGAGCAGGCTACAGATCCAGCCTCTGTCCAGCTTTCCGAATTGCAAAACGTTTTTCAGCAAGCTCAGTAAGAATTGCAAATTTATTTTTTTTCTGTGCAATTTGTTTTTTTAGCCGCCGGTATATAATTTTTTGAGCAGAAAATGGCCAGCATGAGCACCCAGGCTCTCATGCAAGCACCTGTCTTGAACGGGTCGAATCATAGCACTTGGGTAGCCAAGATGAAAGTTTTTCTGAGCTGTC
>JZKD02S1780561.1:91284-110240 GCA_000966675.3 Picea glauca | reverse complement strand
ATTTACAATTGATAGTTAAAATGTATAACACATTTTTTTATGATCTTTACTAACGTTTATTGGAATTGTTGCATGTTTTACAACATTGGAATGACTTCTTATTTGTAACTTATTTAAAATTTTATTATGGTATGTGCACTTTGATATGATGCAATATGATTATGGTTTCATTTCATATGTTGTAATATTAGAAATATAACACAAAAATTACATATTGCATGAAATAAATAGTAACTTTTCATTTTGAATGTTCTTTTTTGCAGAACAAGGATCTTCCAGAAGATCCAGTTGATCCTCATGAGATAGATCCAGATTATAATGGATCTGATACATACACAGGATATGATGATGATGAGGCAGATGAAAAAGTCACTATGAATGACGACGATGATTACCACATTGATGATGATCAAGATAATGATGATGACCTAGTTGCTAGTAGTAGCCAATGACATTGATCAAATAGACTCCATCATTGATCATTGTCGATATATGGTTATGATGCCTATTTTCATGTTTACTATCATATGTATCATTTTCACCTACAATACCATATTATTGAGTTTTATCATTTTGACTTATATCATTTGGACATATATCATCTTAAGTTACGCCGAATGTTGTCCATGTATCATTCAGATATGTTATTGATCTACTGTCATATTTGACTTTCACTTGTTGTATTTATATATGGTGACGATCTTATCAATATTAAATATATAAGTTGTTTGAAATGATACTTATCTAATATTGATATATTTGACTAGTTTTAATTATAAATGATGATAATGTTATAATCATTATCTTCTTATTTTATATATATTGTATGTTGTATATTTTATTTAGATGGAGATTTAATAAGTATAATGATGTTGTTAGTTTGTATGGATGTCCAGTTCCCTAAAAATTGTTTATTAACGATATCATATAAAATACTTCAAATGCAATATGACTTACTCTATAATAATATAAGTTTTTTAAGATGCATAATATATTTAACTAATTAAATTGAAATAAAAAAAATTAAATTACTAAATGGAAGATAAAAAGGACACAACATGAGTTGTTAAAATGGAAGCAAAATGTGGCTCAAAAATGGAAGTAAAACTCGACATTAAATTTGAAGCCATACTTGGAGCTATTTTTGGATCTAAGTAGGAAGCTAAATTAGTTTCTTAACAAGAAGAAAAACTAGATGGTAATTAAGAATAAAATCCAAACACTAAAAGGAAACAAACCATGGACCTAAAAAAGAAGCAAAACCGGATGCTAAAAAGGAAGCAAACCTTGGAACTAAAAGGAAGAAAACCATGGAGCTAACAAGGAAGAAATTCTGGAAGAAAAAAAATATGCAATAATGGAAGCACATCTTGGCGTTAATTTGGAATCCAAACTAGAAGTTATTTTCGACAATACACTAGAAGAATAACAAGAAGCATGATTGGGAGCTAAATTAGGAGCTAAACCAAGAGTTAAACCAATATCTAAACTAGGCGCTAAACCATGAGCTAAACCAAGAGCTAAATTAGGAGCTAAACCAGGAGCTAAACTAGGAGCAAAATTAGGAGCCATACTAGGAGCTAAAGTAGGCGCTAAAGTAGGATCTAAACCAGGAGCTAAATCAGGCGCCACACATGGACCTAAACTAGGCACTGAACTAGGAGATAAACTAGAAGCTAAACTAGGTGCTAAACCAGGAGATACACTAGGAGCTACACTTGGAGCTAAACTAGGCACTAAACCAAGACCTAAACTAGGAGCTAAATAGATGCCACACCTGGAGATAAACTAGGCACTAAACTATGAGCTAAACCAAGAGCTATTTTGGGTTTTATTTAAGGAGCTATATCTCACTTTAGGCACTAAATCATGAGAAAAAATGGGTGCAAAATAGGGAGCTAAAATGGGAGCTAAAAATGGAGAAAACCTGGATGCTAAAGAAGGAGAAAAACTTGGTGCTAAAGAGGGAGAAAAACCTGGTGTTAAAGAGGGAGATAAACTAGGCACTAAATCCAGTGCCCAAGTGAACACATCATTTAGCACCAAGTTTTGTGCCATCCCATCGACCCAATTCATGTCCTCAAATGCACTAAAATCCAATGCTAAACTAGGCGCTAATTGCCTGTTTTGTTGTAGTCACATGAGTATGGTGGAATGAGAAATTCATGAATTAAAATTATCCTTCCTAAAACCAATTGTCATATATTATTAGTCCATGTTCTAGATGATTTTAGTTTGAATGTGCATGTGTTTTTGAATGAATGATAACTTGATATTTATTAACGAAGTATGCACGTCACTTTGTTTCAACAATTATACCGTGGGGTATAATTTTGGCCTTAAATTTCCTAAGATATAATGATTCCTTCACCGAGTCTACTAATATTCTAATGATGTTGATGGAATTCAAGGATATCATGATGTTCTTACTTCTTANGATGCTAAAGAAGGAGAAAAACTTGGTGCTAATGAGGGAGAAAAACCTGTTGTTAAAGAGGGAGATAAACTAGGCACTAAATCTAGTGCCCAAGTGAACACGTCATTTAGCACGGAGTTTTGTGCCATCCCATCGACCCAATTCATGTCCTCAAATGCACTAAAATCCAGTGCTAAACTAGGCGCTCATTTCCTGTTTTGTTGTAGTCACATGAGTATGGTGGAATGAGAAATTCATGAATTAAAACTATCCTTCCTAAAACCAATTTTCATATATTATTAGTCCATGTTCTAGATGATTTTAGTTGGAATGTGCATGTGTTTTTTAATGAATGATAACTTGATATTTATTAACGAAGTATGCACTTCACTTTGTTTCAACAATTATACCCTGGGGTATAATTTTGGCCTTAAATTTCCTAAGATATAATGATTCCTTCACCGAGTCTACTAATATTCTAATGATGTTGATGGAATTCAAGGATATCATGATGTTCTTACTTCTTAGTATTTCTCTTTGATTTGTGGTACCTTTGATTCATTCATTGATAGTATATCAATTGTTGTAATCATTCATTCAAAATACCATTCTAAGGTTATATATTTCATAGTTCAATTGTTTTTCATCTAAGATTCTTATGGCCCTTACAGTGGAAAGGGTGTTTAAATGATGCTTAATTTTTGAGTTGGGTGGGGATGATAGTCTACATTATGGTAGTTATCTATGTGCGATTTCCTCTGGTACAGTTGATAACTTAGTCTCCCATTTCCTTTTTTGTTAAGCATTACATCCAAAAATTGAAGTTGGTTTTCCCTTTATATCTCAATGATGAATTTAAATTGCCATGAGATTCTATTGATCTACTCGATAATACCTCAAGATCCTCTCTCGTATGTTTCCATTTGGTGAAGATAACATGTAATGAACCTCAAATTTACCAACAAAATATTCTTTTCTAAGGAACATTAATATCCAATTTTCATTTAATAGACTCGTAGTTAAGGAAGGTGACATTTATCTCCAATGTTAAACTCTGATAAGTTTTCTTATATTCTGATTATCAATGATGACATTTCTATCCAGTCTAACACACAAAAAACATAATTACTAAGTGAATAAAACTCCATCACTCTAACATTCCCTTCATTCCTAAAGTTATTCTAACATTCATATATATATATATTTATATATTATATTGGACTTAGACTATAGTAATCTTATGATTTACGATCTTAAACTCTTCCCCAAGAAAAATTCCTCTATACTTGTGTGCAAGGGTAAATCTTCATTGGTTTTTAAAAAATAAAGCTCGAATACTATGCACAACGCAATGGCGTCGAGAGTATACACATTAGTGACAATTTGTTTTCTTAAAATAAGATATTTGACATTTCTTTGCATGGCCAACATCGTCGAACGAAATTCCCTATAGTTAATGGTTGGGTAAAGATCTTCCAGTCACCATCAACATAAAGTTTTTGTTTACTAAAACTCCATCCTATCAACTCATTTAACTCTACCTAAGCTGCTTGATGTCTTAACTGAATGATAACTCTTTGAATGATGTGCTAACTGGACTTACAACAATTATAGTTAATAGTTACTAGTTGGTCATGTCACGAAGGAACCCTCTTTACTTTGTATTCCTTTAATGTGAAGGGAAAGGTTCTTGACACGCGCGAGTTAAGAATCTGAACCAACCATTAATGGAGGCCCTATTTGTGCGAAAAATGATGGTTATAACTTGACCCCTCGTCCAATAGGGTCACGCCAACTATACCCCATCACATGGCCAGAGCCTCCCATCACACTATCAACATTTACTCTGCGTAGTAAGAGCTCTCTTAGGGTTAGATGGCCCTCTTCATCATTTGTGTAGTTTTTTTTTTCCAAAGAAACTCTGTGTTTTCCTTCGCGAGGGAAAATCGATTTCTCAGAGGCTTTACTTAGTGGAAAAAAGGTGTCCCTACCCATCTGTCTTGGTAATTCCATGATGCTCCTGTAACTTTACAAGTTAAATGGAATACTCAACTTTCATTAAAGTGGAAGAACTTTCATACTAGAACTATGGTGATCCAGATTTTATGAGTAGAACGAAATGAATACAAGTTATTAACAGGTTCTTAACACAAAATAACAGATATACATTAAAACTGGTTTTCTATTCAATAACAAAATAAGCTAAAACTGTAAAATGCAGCAAAAACAAGCTTGCTGGAATGGTGGAGGCTTATCTCTGAGAAGAGATGTGACGGATGCACCCATTCGCAAGAAGAAGATTAAAATGAGGCTCTGAAGGAATTTTTACAATAAACAAGAATGACAAAAACCCTAGACATCCAAAAACCTAACCCTAGGAGATGAAGCACCAAAAGTCATGTGGGCCCCATTTGGGTAAGTTAATACATCAACTACCCGGGGTTGTAACTTTTGCATACAATCTCTATTTTAGGGGTGTGATAGCCCGTTGGAAAGGTATCGTTGAGGAGATTTATTTTGGGGTCTCAATCATTACTTAAGTTATCATTTATGAGATCGATCCTAGAAAACCTTCATTCAGGCCTCAAAATGGCCCCAGAAGTTAAAACTGCTAAAAATAGTAAATTGCCAAAATTGTCAGAAAACTATTTTGAGCTAGTTGGAAAAGGTGGGTGCCCACCGATATCCATATAGATAAATCCTACCTCCTTAGGAAGCAATGGTATCCATTTCATTGATGTCCCCCATCAGATGAGAAATTTTTTGTTGAATTTGGCCCTGGGTGAGCCACTTGCCTTGGTGCAGGAGCTACCTTGCTTTGACGACTTGATAAAGATGGATCCTTTGTTGTCGATTGCCATTGATCTGTGTGTCCACAATCTGATCATTGGATGCATGTTGTATGCAGTAAGGGTTAATCTTTGTTGGTGTTAGTTGTTCTGCTACTTTCGAGGTGTCCAATAATGGTGGGAAATAAGGGCGAAGGAGATCCACGTTGAACAGTAGGTGCAGGCCACAGAAGGGAGGAATGTTGAGCTCAAAATAATTATCCCCCATGGACTTGGTGATAGTGTATGACCCATAATGGAGTGTGTGAAGATTCCTATGGGGTTCTGTAAGGCTTTATTTCTGCAAATGCAACCAAACTTTGTTACCCACCTGAAACTTATGTGGCACCCGATGTTGATCATGGCGTTGTTTTTACTTGTCATTGGACTTATGTAGGATATCCTAAACCTATTGGCATATGTGTTGGATTTTCTCAATGAATTGGGTGGCTTTGTTAGCTTCAATTGGAGTAGGAGATGAGTCCGTTAAGGTGACCATAAGGGGAAGCACAACATCTATGGGACCCAATGGTTGGAATCCCAACCCCACCTGAAAGGGGCTGTGGCCGGTTGAGCTATGCAGGGCTCAGTTGCATCTATGTTGGACATAGGGAAGGATCTCATCCCATGTGCGAGGGTGCTTTGAATTATACATGTGAAGGATAGGCACAATCATTCGATTTGCAACCTTCGTTTGGCCATCTGTTTGGCGGTGGAAGGCCATGGATTTGGTGAGCTTGGTGTCCAGTATTGACCAGAGGCTTGATCAGAAGGTGTTGAGAAATCCACTATCCCATTCTGAGACAATGGTTTGTGGGATTCCAAAATGTACCCAAATGCGTTAAAACAAGAGCTTGACAGTGGCCTCTGCTGTGATGCTCTCCTTATAGGTAACCAAAATCGCCATCTTAGAAAAGTGATCAACAACCACAAAAACACATTCATTTACTCGGTTGGTGGATGGGAGGCCCGAAATGTAATCCATTGAGATGGAATCCCATGGCCTGTCGGGAGTAGGAAGAGGGGTGTACAGGTCTTGTTTCTTAGTGGTCGGTTTGGAAATAACGTAGGCAGTGCAGGACCTGATATACTTGCTGACCTCCTGTTGAAGTTTCGACCAGTAGAAATGTTTTTGTAGCATCGCCACTATATTTTCAATGCCAAGTTCCCTACCACCCGACTATAGTGGGCTTCCCAGATCAGCTTCATTCGCTCACTTGATGGAACACAGATATGGCCCAGATAACACAAAAACCCATCTTGAAGATGGAAATTATTGACAAGTGCGTTTGCACCCAACATTTGGTAGGTGGTGGCAAAGTCAAGGTCTATCTCATAGAGTTGGGGCCATCCAGATGTCTGATGGCTGCAAGAATCTAGCACCGTGGTGAGTGTCACAACTGGCGGTCTACTGAGACAATCAACGATGCGATTGGTGCTTCCTATTTTATACTTGATGTTAAGGTGGAATTGTTGAAAGTATGTGGGCCACTTTTGATGGTGGTCATTCTGAAATTTTCCCTGTGTCTGGATGAACTATAGTGGCTTATGATAAGTGTGGTTGACTGTCTCCTTCCCAAGAATGTAATGTCTCCATTAGCAATAGGCTTGTACAATGGAGTACATTTCTTTGTCATAAGTAGGGTACTTACGAACAATATCTGATAGTGTCTCACTATGATAGGCCATGGGTTGGCCGTGCTAAGTGAGAATGATTCCCATAGCATAGTCCGAAGCATATGTCTCGATTTCAAAGGGATGTTGTAGGTCTGGTAGTGAAAGTATTGGGGCTAAGCACAAGTGCTACTTCAAATCGTCGAACTCTTGTTGTTGGGACCAACCCCATGAAAAATTTTCCTTATCACCACCCTTGTTTATTTGGCTGAGGGCCCATGCAATATGGGAGAATCCCAACACGAACCTATGGTAGAAATTGGCAAGGCGCAAGAAGCTCTAAAGATCAGTGAGTGTTGTTGGGGTTGGCCAGTCATGGATGACTTCGATCTTGGTTGGATCCACATGTATGCCATGCTAATCAATGATGTATCCTAGGTAATGGAACTTGTCCATGTCGAAGGAGAATTTTTCCAAGTTAGCATATAGCTTGTGCTACCACAGGGTGTGTAGAACCTGCTGAATATGCTGCAAGTGTTCAACCCAAGTCTTGCTGTAAGTTAGAATGTCATCTAGATACACCGCTACAAAAGTATTGGTGAATGGTCGCAGGATATCGTCCATCATCCTGATTAAAGTGGCTAGAGAATTTTTCAAACCAAAAGGCATGAACAACCATTCAAAAATGCCTTCCTTTGACTTGAAGGCGGTCTTCCATACATTTTTTTGTTCTATCGAGACCTAGTGGTAGCTAGAATTCAGATCAATCTTACTTAATTATTTGGTCCTCGTGAGTTGATCAAGGAGGTCGTCGATTCGTGGAATCGAGTACTGGTTTCTGACTATGATTTTATTCAAATCCTGATAATCAATACAGAGCTGCCATGTTCCATCTTTCTTCTGTACCAACACGATTGGGCTCCCGTAAGGTGATGAGCTGGGATGAATGTGCCCCTTGTGGAGTAGTTCTTGGATCTATCACTTGATCTCCTCATTCTCTAACAAAGAGTGGCGATAGACTGGCCCATTGGGTAGCACTACGCCAGGGGTTAGATCGATGGGGTGCTTGACCTAGCGGTGCATAGGTACCCCTGTAGGTGAGGAGAAGATATCCGAGTATTCTTCCATGACCTTATCTACTTGCTTCTAATGTGTGGAGAGGTCGACCACAGAGACCTTGGATGTGGCTGTGATATTTCTCTTATTCTGAGAGTGAATCATGAAGAGGAAAAACGTCCCCGTCTGAGAGATGACCTTCCTGCATTGCTTAGCAAAGATCAAAGAAATAGTACTAGGTGGGACTGCATCGGGTATCTTGTACAATTTCCTGTTCAAAGTAATAATAACACTACGAGGACTAGACTTATATATAGCATGATGTTTCCATAAATAAGGTTGGCCCAAAAGAACATCACAAACTTCAAGAGGAGCAACATCACATAATACCTCTTCTTTGAAGGGCTTGATGTCGTACGACAGTTGTCACTTTTGGATGACACAGAGATCGCTTCCTTGGCAGAGCCATCGAATGGTGTAGGGTTGTGGGTGTGACATTGTTGGCAGGGCGAGCCTCTTGACAACCTCTATTGAGATAAGGTTCTTCTGGATAATGTTGTCAACGATGAAGTGTAGTGGGGTGCCTTTTACCCACATTTGTGAATGGAAGAGAAACTCTCCTTCTTCTGGCTCATATTGTTCACCAGGATGGAGCTTGGTGGTAAAAACGGTGGCACTGGGTTCCATTTCAATGATGTGTCTTCCCTTTTCTGGTTCTAGCTCAGATTCAGAATCTGCATCTGATTCAGAGGCTTTCACTTCAGCCACCAACTACTGCTTTGAGCGGCAGTCAACAGTGTTATGCTAAGGGCTCTTATGGAAGTCGCACCACTTCCCGGTATCTTTCTTTGTCTTTTTGGTGTCCTTCTTTACTTGTGGCTTGGGATGGTTTTCTTGATACTTCCCATCTTCTCTATGTCCTTTGTTCTATGGGTTGGGTNGGTATGGAAGATATTTGTGAAATCTGGCACTGCTTGGTCTCTTTCTTGCCGCAGTGTGGTCCATTTGGTATACAGGTCGTCATAACTTTTGACAGGGTAGTATTGTTCCTTAATAAAATCCTTGAAGGATTCCCAGGTGGTCGTGACTGAAAATAATGAGGTTTCCTCTATTTCCTTTTGCTCAGAGAAAGTTTCTCACAAATCTTTGACATGGGGAACAACTTTGAGGAGCACACAAGTAGTCTTTTCTCTATTCGAAAATTATGGACAAACAAATACCCTTCTAGTAGATTCAACCACTTTTATACAACATCTGTGTCTATCTGACCTTCAAATATAGGAATATCAAAGTTTTTTTGTACCTTGAAGGGGGCGGTGCCTCTGTTCGAAGAAAATGCATCGCCTGTTGGTAGCCATCAAAGGATTTGCACGAAACTATCCACCATCTCATTCCTTTATTGCGTGAGAGATTCCTCAATCAACAGTTTGAAAGGAACTCCTTTCCCATCATATTTATTTTCTCCTACCATGAAAATCCACTTGGGAATGCGAGAGCTTCTGTCCTCAAGAGAAACAAGCTCGAGACCCAACTCTTTGTACTCTGACCTCGTTGGGGACATGCATTAAGATGACAAGGAGCAGACCGCTATGATACCACTGATCCGAATTTTATGAGCAGAATGAAATGAATACAGATTATTAACAGGTTCTTAACATAAAATAATAGAGATATAATAAAAAACCTTTTCTATTCAATAACGAAATAAGATGAAACTATAAAATGCAGTGGAAACAAGCTTGATGGAATGGTGGCGTCTTATCTCAGAGAAGAGATGTGACAGCTGCACGCATTTGCAAGAAGAATATTTAAATGAGGCTCTGAAGGCATTTTTACAATAAAAAAGAATGCCAAAATCCCTAGACATCCAAAAACCTAACCCTAGGAGATGAAGCGCCAAAAGTCATGTGGGCCCCGTTTGGGTAATTTAGTACATCAACTTCTTGGGGTCGCAACTTTTGCATACGATCTCCATTTTAGGTGTGTGATAGCTCTTTGGAAAGGTATCATAGAGGAGATTAATTTTGGGGGCTCAATCATGCCTTTGGCTATCATTGAGNATATTTCATAGTTCAATTGTTTTTCATCTAAGATTCTTATGGCCCTTACAGTGGAAAGGGCGTTTAAATGATGCTTAATTTTTGAGTTGGGTGGTGATGATAGTATACATTATGGTAGTTATCTATGTGCGACTTCCTCTGGTACAGTTGATAACTGAGTCTACCATTTCCTTTTTTGTTAAGCATTACATCCAAAAATTGAAGTTGGTTTTCCCTTTCTAACTCAATGATTAATTTAAATTTCCATGAGATTCTATTGATCTACTCGAGAATCCCTCAAGATCCTCTCTGGCATGTTTCCATTTGGTGAAGATAACATGTAATGAACCTCAAATTTACCAATAAAATATTCTTTTCTAAGGAACATTAATATCCAATTCATTTAATAGACTCGTAGTTAAGGAAGGTGACAGATATCTCCAATGTTAAATTCTGATAAGTTTTCTTATATTCTGATTATCAATGATGACATTTCTATCTAGTCTAACACACAAAGAACATAATTACTAAGTGAATAAAACTCCATCACTCTAACATTCCCTTCAGTCCTAAAGTTATTCTAACATTCATATATATATTTATATATTATATTGGACTTAGACTATAGTAATCTTATGATTTACGATCTTAAACTCTTCCCCAAGGAAAATTCCTCTATACTTGTGTGCAAGGGTAAATCTTCATTGGTCTTTAGAAAATAAAGCTCGTATACTATGCACAACACAATGGCGTCGGGAGTATACACATTAGTGACAAGTTGTTTCCTTAACATAATATATTTGACATTTCTTTGCATGGCCAACATCATCGAACGAAATTCTTTATAGTTAATGGTTGGGTAAAGATCTTCCAGTCACCATCAACATAAAGTTTTCATCTACTAAAACTCCATCCTATGAACTCATTTAACTCTACCTATGTTTCTCAATGTCTTAACTGAATGATAACTCTTTGAACGATGTGATAACTAGACTTACAACAATTATAGTTAATAGTTACTAGTTGGTCATGTCACGAAGGAACCCTCTTTACTCTGTATTCCTTTAATGTGAAGGGAAAGGTTCTTGACAGGCATGAGTTAAGACTCTGAACCGACCATTAATGGAGGCCCTATTTGTGTGAAAAATGATGGTTATCACTTGACCCCTCATCCAATAGGGTCATGCCAACTATACCCCATCACATGGCCAGAGCCTCCCATCACACTATCAACATTTACTCTGCGTAGTAAGAGCTCTCTTAGGGTTAGATGGCCCTCTTCGTCATTTGTGCATTTTTTTTTTCCAAAGCAACTCTGTGTTTTCCTTCGCGAGGGAAAATCGATTTCTCAGAGGATTTACTTAGTGGAAAAAAGGTGTCCCTACCCATCCGTCGTGGTAATTCCATGATGCTCCTGTAACTTTACAAGTTAAATGGAATACTCGACTTTCATTAAAGTGGAAGAAATTTCATACTAGAACTCTGGTGATCCAGATTTTATGAGAAGAACGAAATGAATACAAATTATTAACAGGTTCTTAACACAAAATAACATATATACATTAAAAATGGTTTTCTATTCAATAACGAAATAAGCTAAAACTGTAAAATGTAGCAAAATCAAGTTGTTGGAATGGTGGAGGATTATCTCTGAGAAGAGATGTGACGGTTGTGCCCATTCGCAAGAATAAGATTAAAATGAGGCTCTGAAGGACTTTTTACAATAAACAAGAATGCCAAAAAACCTAGACATCCAAAAACCTAACCCTAGGAGATGAAGCGCCAAAAGTTATGTGGGCCCTGTTTGGGTAAGTTAATACATCAACTACCTGGGGTCGTAACTTTTGCATACAATCTCTGTTTTAGGCGTGTGATAGCCCGTTGGAAAGGTATCATCGAGGAGATTTATTTTGGGGTCTCAATCATTCCTTAAGTTATCATTTATGAGCTCTATCCTGGAAAACCTTCAAAAAATTTTCAAAAAATTATTTTGAGCCAGTTGGAAAAGGTGGGTGCCCACCGATATACATATAGATAAATCCTACCTCATTAGGAAGAAATGGTATCCATTTCGTTGAGTTCCCCCATCAGATGAGAAATGTTTTGCTGAATTTGGCCTTGGGTGAGCCACTTGCCTTGGTGCAGGAGCTATTATGCTTTGAAGACTTGATAAAGATGGATCCTTTGTTGTCGAGTGCCATTGATATGTGTGTCCAAAATCTGATCATTAGATGCATGTTGTATGAATTCAGGGTTAAGCTTTGTTGGTGTTATTTGTTCTTCTACTTCTGAGGTGTCCAATAATGGTGGGAAATAAGGGCGAAGGAGATCCATGTTGAACAGTAGGTGCAGGCCACAGAAGGGAGGAATGTTGAGCTCAAAATCATTATCCCCCATGGCCTTGGTGATAGTGTATGACCCATAATGGAGTGGGTGAATATTCCTATGGGGTCTTGTAAAGCTTTGTTTCTGCAAATGAAACCAAACTTTGTCACCCACCTGAAACTTATGTGGCACCCGATGTTGATCATGGAGTTGTTTGTACTTGTCATTGGACTTCTGTAGGATATCCTAAACCTATTGGAGGATGTGTTGGATTTTCTCAATGAATCGGGTGGCTTTGTTAGCTTTAGTTGGATTAGGAGATGAGTCGGTTAAGGTGACCGTAAGGGGAAGCACAACATCTATGGGACCCAATGGTTGGAATCCCAACCTCACCTGAAAGGGGTTGTGGCCGGTTGAGCTATGCAGGGCTCAGTTGTAGCTATGTTGGACATAGGGAAGGCTCTCATCCCATGTGGGAGGGTGCTTTGAATTATACATGCGAAGGATATGCACAATCATTAGATTTGCAACCTGGGTTTGGCCATCTGTTTGGGGGTGGAAGGACATGGATTTGGTGAGCTTGGTGTCCAGTAGTGACCAGAGGCTTGACCAGAATGTGCTGAGAAATCCACTATCCCATTCCGAGACAATGGTTTGTGGGATTCCAAAATGTACCCAGACACGTTCAAACAAGAGCTTGGCAGTGGCCTCTGTTGTGATGCTCTTCTTGCAGGTAACCAAAATCGCCATCTTAGAAAAGTGATCAACAACCACAAAAACACATTCATTTACTCGCTTGGTGGATGGGAGGCCCGAAATGTAATCCATTGAGATGGATTCCCATGGCCTGTCAGGAGTAGGAAGAGGGGTGTACAGGTCCTGTTTCTTAGTGGAGGGTTTGGAAATAACATAGGTAGTGCAGGACCTAATATACTTCCTGACCTCCTGTCGAAGTTTCGACCATTAGAAATGTTTTTGTAGCATTGCCACTATCTTTTCAATGCTGAAGTGTCCTACCACCCGACTATAGTGGGCTTCCCGGATCATCTTCGCTCGCTCACTTGATGGAACACAGATATGGCCCAGATAACACAAAAACCCATCCTGAAGATGGAAATTATTGACAAGTGTGTTTTCACCCAACATTTGGTAGGTGGTGGCGAAGTCAAGGTCTATCTCATAGAGTTGGGGCCATCCAGATGTCTGATGGTCGCAAGAATCTAGCACCGTGGTGAGTGTCACAATTGGCGGTCTACTGAGACAATCAACGACGCGATTGGTGCTTCCTATTTTATACTTGATGTTGAGGTGGAATTGTTGCAAGTATGTGGGCCACTTTTGATGGTAGTCATTCTGCAATTTTTCTTGTTTCTAGATGAACTGCAGTGGCTTATGATAAGTGTGGTTGACTGTCTCCTTCCCAAGAATGTAATGTCTCCATTGGCGATAGGCTTGTACAATGGAGTACATTTCTTTGTCGTAAGTAGGGTACTTACGAACAATATCTGATAGTTTCTCACTATGATAGGCCACGGGTTGGCCGTGCTAAGTGAGAACGATGCCCACAGCATAGTCTGAAGCATTTGTCTCGATTTCAAAGGGATGTTGCAGGTCTGGTAGTGAAATTATTGGGGCTGAGCACAAGCGCTACTTCAAATCATCGAACGCTTGTTATTGGGACCAGCCCCATGAATTTTTTTCCTTATGACCACCCCTGTTTATTTGGCTGAGGGCCCATGCAATATGGGATAATCCCAACACGAACCTATGGTATAAATTGGCAAGGCCCAAGAAGCTCCGAAGCTCAGTGAGTGTTGTTGGGGCTAGCCAGTCACGGATGACTTGGATCTTGGTTGGATCCACATGTACGCCATGCTAATCAATGATGTAGCCCAGGTAATGGACCCTGTCCATGTCGAAGGAGAATTTTTCCAAGTTAGCGTATAGCTTGTGCTACCACAGGGTGTGCAGAACCTGCTGAATATGATGCAAGTGTTCAGCCCAAGTCTTGCTGTAAATTAGAATGTCATCCAGATACACCGCTACAAAAGTATTGGTGAATGGTCGCAAGATATCGTTCATCATCCTAATGAAAGTGGCTGGAGCATTTGTCAAACCAAAATGCATGACCAACCATTCAAAAATGCCTTCCTTTGACTTGAAGGCAGTCTTCCATACATTTGTCTGTTCTATCGGGACCTGGTGGTAGCTAGAATTTAGATCAATCTTACTGAATTATTTGGCCCTCGTAAGTTGATCAAGGAGGTCATCAATTTGTGGAATCGAGTACTGGTTTCTGACTGTGATTTTATTCAAAGCCTGATAATCAATACAGAGTCGCCAGGTTCCATCTTTCTTCTATACTGGCACGATTGGGCTCCCGCAAGGTGATGAGCTAGAATGGATGTGCCCCTTGTGGAGTAGTTCTTGGATCTATCGATTGATCTCCTCATTCTATAAAAAAGAGTGGCGATAGACTGGCCCATTGGGTAGCGCTACGCTAGGGGTCAGATCGATGGGGTGCTTGACCTAGCGGTGCAGAGGTACCCCTGTAGGTGAGGAGAAGATATCTGATTATTCTTCCATGACCTTATCTACTTGCTTATACTATGTGGAGAGGTCGACCAAAGAGACCTTGGATGTGGATGTGATATTTCTCTTATTCTGAGAGTGAATCACGAAGAAGACAAACTTCCCCATCTGAGAGATGAACTTCCTACATTGCTTAGCAAAGATCAAAGAAATAGCACTAGGTGGGACTGCATCGGGTATCCTGTACAATTTCCTGTTCAAAGTAATAATAACACTACGAGGCCTAGACTCATATACAGCATGACGTTTCCATAAATAAGGTTGGCCCAAAAGAACATCACAAACTTCAAGAGGAGAAACATCACATAATACCTCTTCTTTGAAGGGCTTGATGTCGTACGACAGTTGGCACTTTTGGCTGACACAGAGATTGCTTCCTTGGCAGAGCCATCAAATGGTGTAGGGTTGTGGGTGCGACATTGTTGGCAGGTCGAGCCTCTTGATGACCTATGTTGAGATAAGGTTCTTTTGGATACTACTATCAATGATGAAGTGTAGCGGGGTTCCTTTTACCCACATTTGTGAATGGAAGAGGCGCTCTCCTTCTTCTGGATCATCTGGTTCACCAGGCTGGAGCTTGGTGGTAACAATGGTGGCACTGGGTTCCATGTCAATGATCTATCTTCCCCTTTCTAGTTCTGGCTCAGAGTCTGAATCTGCATCTGATTCAGAGGCTTTTACTTCAACCACCAACTACTGCTTTGAGCGGCGGTCAGCAGTGTTATGCCAAGGGCTCTTATAGAAGTCGCACCACTTCTCAATATCTTTATTTGTCTTTTTGGTGTCCTTCTTTACTTGTGGCTTGGGATGGTTTTCTTGATACTGCCCATCTTTTCTCTGTCCTTTTTTCTATGGGTTGGGTCCCGACTTTTATTGTGAGGGGTTACTAGGCCCAAATTGTTGTGTCTTTTGTTTGATATTCTGCTCGATTTTGATGTCATATCGGTAGGTCGTGCCCAAGGATGAGATGTCCAGAAATTCCATTTCAGTCTGAATGTATATATGCAGAGCACCACGATACTTGAGAACTAGATGTCTCTCTGAATATTTGATACCCATCTTGGTGCCCAAGGTATGGAAGATATTTGTGAAATCTAGCACTGCTTGGTCTCTTTCTTGCCGCAGTGTGGTCCATTTGGTATACAGGTCATCATAACTTCTGACAGGGTAGTATTGTTCCTTAATAGAATCCTTGAAGGATTCCCAGGTGGTCGTGACTGAAAATAATGCGGTTTCCTCTATTTCCTTTTTCTCAGATAAAGTTTCTCACCAATCTTTGACATGGGGAACAACTTTGAGGAGTGCAAAAGTAATCTTTTCTCTATTCGAAAAGTTATGGACAAACAAATACCCTTCTAGTAGATTCAACCAATTTTATACAACATTTGTGTCTATCTGACCTTCAAATATAGGAATATCAAATTTTTTTTGTACCTTGAAGGGGGCGATGCCTCCGTTTGAAGAAAATGCATCGCTTGTTGGTAGCCATCAAAGGATTTGCATGAAACTATCCACCATCTCATTCCTCTATTGCGTGAGAGATTCCTCAATCAACAGTCTGAAAGGAACTCCTTTCCCATCATATTTATTTTCTCCTACCATGACAATCCACTTGGGCATGTGAGAGCTTCTATCCTCAAGAGAAACAAGCTTGAGACCCAACTCTTTGTACTTTGACCTCGTTGGGGACATGCATTAAGATGATAAGGAGCAGACCGCTCTGATACCACTGATCCTAATTTTATGAGTGGAACGAAATGAATATAGATTATTAATAGGTTCTTAACATAAAATAATAGAGATACAATAAAAATTATTTTCTATTCAATAACGAAATAAGATGAAACTATAAAATGTAGTGGAAACAAGATTGTTGGAATGGTGGTGTCTTATCTCGGAGAAGAGATGTGACGGTTGCACGCATTCGCAAGAAGAAGATTAAAATGAGGCTCTGAAGGCCTTTTTACAATAAAAAAGAATTCCAAAATCCCTAGACATCTAAAAACCTAACCCTATGAGATGAAACACCAAAAGTCATGTGGGCCCCGTTTGGGTAAGTTAGTACATCAACTTCCTGGGGTCGCAACTTTTGCATACAATCTTCATTTTAGGCGTGTGATAGCTCGTTGGAAAGGTATCATTGAAGATATTAATTTTGGGGTCTCAATCATGCCTTTGTCTATCATTGAGGAGATCAATCCCGAAAAACCTTCATTTAGGCCCTCAAAATGGCCCAGAAAGTTAAAATTGCTAAAAATAGTAAATTGTCAAAATTGTCAGAAAATTGTTTTGAACCAGTTGGAAAAGGTGGGTGCCCAACGATATCCATTTGGATCATATGGTTATGATTTATTTTTGAAATAGTTTCGTGTGGTTGTTGTTCTTCCGTAACCTCGACTTAAACTTGCTACCGGGAAGGTATCCTTCACTGATATTTGATTCCAAGCCTTTTCATAACCGTTTTGGTACCCCTCCTTTACTCCAGTACCTACACTCTCGCACAGTCAATTTAGTGGGGTTACATGGTTTTTCTTACTTAAGGGTTTTGAAGTGTCCCTCTATTGGTTTTTATGGATTAACCTTACCCTAATGTTATTGTTACCTAGTTTTCAATCCCTGTGAGAGCACGTGTAAGTATTAATTTCCAAAGAAATTCTGATAGGGTATAACCCATGCTAAGGGACATGTCTTCAAGCGTTTTTACTTCAATTGACCTTGACAAGCCACCCGATAACCCTTACGACTGAAATGTTCTAAAAGGGCTTTTTGTAATTTCTAGTCAGTATGTAGTGTAAAGTGGTTACCCTATGTCCCGAACAAGTCATTAAGGAATACTTTGTAACATGCAATATATGAATATAAGGCCACCCTTATCTTAAGGTATTCCATACTGTTATTATCATTCTTTGAGGGTGGAAACCACCATTCAAGAAAATGTATTCGACATAAGTATTAAATATGTGCGAAGTCTATATAAAGTAATGAAATGCATTTCGTTTTGTACTTCTTTGTTCATTTTAATTATTAGAATATTCTCTTTTATTTTCATTCTCGTGTATATATTCAAAGAATTTATTATCGTGACCTAATGATAGGATCCTTGGTTTTTGTGAGGGTACCCATCAGGTTGACTTTGGTCCACTTCTCCCCTTCTAGTCCGAGGATGACTTCGTCAACTACGTGGAGGCAAGGCGACTGGTAGTGTGGCCCCAAGTTAAGTGAGATTTAGGACTTTCTGTGTTTGTCTCTTTTAATCAATTTAACTCGGAACTTGAATTTTTATGTTTCATAAGAGAAAATTCTATTATTCCTAGATCGTTACTTAACTGAGAATTTATTTGTCTCCTTACAAGGTTGGATTATCCGAAATCTTCAAGATTCTGGGCATTCTCTTGTACAAAAGGTACTCAGGTTCCTTTACAGTGTTCTCAGATCTTATCATTCCATATTTAAACAACGGAACCCTAGGTTCCAGCCTAGATTATTGTATTGGATATAAAATTTTCGTTCCAATTACAATAAATCTAATGAATCTGAATGTTGCAATGATATTCACTATTGGAAGACCGTAACGCAGGCCTTGCATAATTTTTGGATACCCTTTGGTTTCGGATCTGGATATGGGTTGTATAATGAGTTTAACTAAAATTTGAGCCACAAGACTTTTCTCCTGTATACTTGTAATGAAATACAATGATTAATAGAGAATTTAATTCCATATTTGTCGATACGCTGGTTAGTTATTAAACCCAAATTGTTTTAAAACAAAGCAACATTGCAAACTTATATGTTTTCATTTTTTAATTTCTCCGGTACTATTATGCTTCCAAAAACTTCGTTGTACCAATAGAGTTATTGGTTTTCCTTTATTTCATTGTTGTATGTCTTGTACAAAGATTGGAACGAATTGTTGTGGTTAATAAGACTAGGAAATTTTGAATTTTATCATATTACATAATACGTGTAAAAGGGTTCCAGAATCTCTGTTTCGAAATTCGTTGGCTTTCACGCATCTAGCATTTTGTTTGCACGGTTGTATCTACATAACTGTTGGAATAGTTTATTAACTATATAGTATATGAATAG
>JZKD02S1780561.1:49513-82178 GCA_000966675.3 Picea glauca | reverse complement strand
AATGTCCCCATTTGGTGAAGATATCATCAACATATCATTTCCATACTCCTAGGGTGAGTGGAAAGGACTTTAAATCCCTTAAAATTTCTCCATGTAGATAGATGTTTGAAACTATGGGTGATAGTTGGGAGCCTATTTGTAACAACCTTTCTGTTACCATACTTCACAGAAATATAACAATAATTCTCCGATTATAAAACAACATGCATTTAAGAAAGAAATTAATTTAAACTCAGAGTAAGCATAAGAATTATTACTAACATAATTAATCCAAATGCACAATAGAATACATGATAATTATGATACACAGAGATACAGAAAAATAATTAAAGCATCATCTGGTACTTATCTTAGAAATAGTGGTAGTTCCACCAACCAAGTGCAGGCTTTCCATGAACCTCCCATGCTTAGACCACACTGCTCATTATCTCAGCAGTGGGTCACCCCTGAGTTGGGACTAATCTCCACCCCAAGGTAGGGAATCCTAGGCTAGGCTGAGGTTACAGGCAAAACACATAGTCACAAGGAAGGAATTCTCTCCCAGGAACCACGCATGCTCACTGCCCACAAACTCTCCTTCCCCACATGCCTGTTCCACCCCAGGAGTATACACCTTATTTGTCACCTAGACGGTCCTTCAGCTGCTAACCTCCCTTGCCTTGGGTTACAGCAACAGATCGAACCGAAAGTCTCCGAGCTCTATGGCAGCTACAAGGTTCCTTCTAGGAGTTCTCTCCTTCCTTTGTGCACTATCTCACCTGGAGAGAATCGCTCACAGGCCAACAACCTGTTCTTCCAACCTCAATCACCTCTCTCACCTAAAGACAGTGTTGTACCATTGGTCAACAAGCCCCACACAATCCAGCACTGCGTGGCCACAAAACCAATGGGAAAATAGACACAGGTTTTCCAACAGGTTCAACAATGGCAGGTCACTTCTTATTTCTCAATCTGACAACATAGGATAGACTCATGCTCTGGATCTCAGGGACACATGACAAACAATCCACGTAGGGGTCAACACAGGTTCGAACTATTCAGACAGAGGATATACGCAGAAACAAACACAGGCTTCCCAAACTCAACACTGGGCTTCCTTGGAATCACACAGGTCTTCTTTCCAACTTCCCAAATGCACAAAGGCCTTCCTGCAGAGTTCAGACGGTTTCATGCTCAGGACATTCCAGGGGAAAATAGCGGAGGAACCCCTCTCACGACTAATCTTGGTCGTTTTATTCGCATGCACCAAGGTTGACACTTGTCACCCTTGGAACTGCATGCGTTCCATCGGCATGCATCCCCTTTGCACGTTTTCCCCTTGCCAGGACTTAGGATTAAAAAACATAAAAATGCACATGTTCTTTGCAATAATAATAAAATATTATTCCCAAGGCTTAAGCCCCCTAGGCTTAAAACTTAGCCCCTTTTTCCACCTTCCAGTCCCTAATCCCTTGCCCTCTCTATGGATGCTTAGTCCCCCATCATTCATTCATCGTGTCGGGCTACACGCATCGGTGTTTATATTTTATTAATGTGTTGTATACATACAGATACAAAATCAGACCCTTGGCCTACAACCCTTAGGCTCTCTGGCCTAACAATCACATAAGCCCACATGCTTATACAAACTTGGCTCACCAGCCTACAACACGTATTTACAATTCATTTCATAAACCATATCTACAAAGGGCTCGGTCTTGGGAACACTACAATTCCCCTCCCCTTATTTCTGCACTGTCCTCAGTGCAACCTTACACTGTCTCTACAAGTTTTTTTCAAAATTTTCAAAAAGATGTGTGTACTCTGCCTTCATAACCTCTTCATGCTCCCATGTCGCATCCTCAGGACTGTACCAGGTCCACTGGACCTTTACAAGATCTATGGCTCGATTCCGGAGCTGTTTTCTTTTCCTATCCAATATGTGTACAGGATGCACTTGTAGGACACCTTCTAGTTCCACCTGAACCACATTCCAACCGATAACATGATTAGCATCAGGTATATATCTCTTAAGAAGCGAAACATGAAACACATTATGTACAGTCATAGATGCAGGTAATGAAATCATGTATGCAACTGGCCCAATCCTTTCCAGGATCTCAAATGGCCCACAAAATCTTGCTTCCAACTTGGCGCAACTTCCCATCTTTAGGGAACTCCTGCTAGTTTTCACTTTCAGGAAAACATGGTCACCCACTTTGAATTCTCTGTGGGTTTTGTTACTATCAGTGTAACTTTTCTACCTGTCCTGGGAAGCTTTTAGATTCTATTTAATCCTTATCATTTCGTCTTCCATCTCTTTGAGCAGCTCAGGCCCAATTACTTCTCTGTCAGTTGGATTATCCCAACTCACTGGAGTGTTGTACTTTCTTCCATAAAGTGCTTCGATTGGGCTCATCTTCAACAATGCATGATACCTATTATTGTAGGCGAATTCTACCAAATGCAAGTAGTCTTCCAACCTTGATGGTTTATCCATCACATACATTCTCAATATCTCTTCTATTACTCTATTCACCCTCTCTGTCTATCCATCATACTTAGGATGGTACGTTGTACTAAAGTTCAGATTCATTCTAAATCCCTTAAACAGTTCTTTCCAGAAATTCGAGGTGAATTTTGGGTCCCTATGAGACACAATTGTCTTAGGAATTCCATGCAAGCGTGCCACTTCTTTTAAAAGGATATCAACAACATCTATTGCCCTATGAGTGGTTTTCAGTGGAATAAAATGGGCAGCTTTTGTAAGCTTGTATACCACCACCATGATTGGATCATGTTGCTTGCTTGTTTTGGGCAATCCTATGATAAAATCCATTGTCACCACTTCCCATTTCCACTCAGGAATGGGTAAAGGTTGCAGCAACCCTGCTAGGTGCCTATGCTTAGCCTTAACTTTTTGTCACTCCATACATCTGGCGATGTATTCAGTGATTTATTTTTTCAAACTCAACCAAAAATAATGGATTTTGACTTCTGCCACAGTCTTCTGATATCCAGGATGTCCAGCATAAGCCACGTTATGCAATTCTATTAGAATTTCCAGCTTCAATTCTCAGACATTGGGTACATACACTCTTTTTTTATACAGAAGTAAGCCATCAGTCCCCAAGGTGTAGCTTCCTTTAGTCTGTGGTCTTTCATGCTATTGTATCTTTGCTACCATACCTCTGTACTGCAAATCAACATTTGCAGCTTCCAAAATTTTGTCCTTAATCTTAGTCCTGTACATGCTAATGGTTTTATCATGTAATTCATGCACTTTTCTGTTGAGTGCATCATCCACCTTATTTTCTTTCCCTTTGATATGCTTTATTTCAAAGTCATATTCACACATAAACTCCAACCATCTGATTTGCCTCGCATTTAAAGTCGGTTGATCAAATAAATACTTCAGACCATTGTGGCATGTTCTCAATTTGAATCTCCTTCCCATGAGGTAATGTCTCCATTTCCTCAATGCGTGGACGATTGCTGCCAACTCTAAATCATGAGTGGCATAATTCCTTTCATGCTCTTTCATTTTTTGAGACTCATAACAGATTACAAATCCCTCTTGGCTGAGAAATCCTCCCAGCCCCTCCTTACACACATATGTGCACACCACAAAATCCATATTTGGATTTGCAATCTTCAAGATTGGAGCACTGGTTAACAACTGCTTCAATCGCCAGAAACTGCTCTCACACTCTTCCGTCCACTGAAACTTCTTCTCCTTCCTTTACAAGGAAGTGATAGGATGAGCTATCTCTGAAAATCCTATTATAAACCTTCTATAGTAGCCTGCTAGACCCATAAAATATCTAACTTTTGCCACATTCCTTGGTGTTGACCATTCTCAGATGGCCTCAACCTTTTCAGGATCCACAGTGATCCCTTCTTAAGATATAATGTGTCCCAAGTAATGAATCTGACTTTGATAAAATGAGCATTTGCTCAGCTTGGCGTATAGCTAGATTTCTCTCAACACTTGCAGAACCATTCTCAAGTGTTGTTCATGCTCTTCCTTCGACTTGGAATCCACCGAGATGTCATCCAGGAAGACTATGACAAACTTGTCTAAATAGTCCCTGAATACACCATTCATTAAGAACATGAAAACAACAGGTGTGTTTGTCAGTCCAAATGGCACCACTGTGAATTCATAATGACCGTACCTTGTTCTAAAGGTGGTCTTGCTGATGTCCTCATAATTTATTCTCACTAGGTGATATCCAGATATGAGATCTATTTTTGAAAATATTTTCGCGTCCTTCAATTGATCAAAAAGATCATCAATCCTTGGCGGAGGATACTGGTTCCTGACAGTTACCTTATTCAACTATCGGAACTCAATGCACAACCTCAACGTCCCATCTTTCTTCTTCGTGAATAGGACCAGGGCACCCCAAGGTGATACGCATGGGCGAATGTACCCCTTCTTCAAAATCTCTTCAAGATGCAATTTCAAATCCTTCAGCTCTGGCATACTCATTCTATAAGGAGCTTTTGAAACTAGAGCTGCTCTTGGTATCAAATTTATAGAAAAATTGATGCCCCTCTTCGCAGGTAGTCCAGGTAGGTCCTGAAATACGTCCTTGAACTCTTTGAGTACCTCATGGTCTTCTAGCTTCGAGACTGCATCTCTGGATGCTTCTCCCACATGAGCTACAGATAATTGACAACCTTTCCTATAACACTTCTTCAGCTGCATGGCTGAGATTTCTCTAACAACCACGGCTCTGAGAATTCCTTGGACTATTACCTGATTTCCCTCTTCGTCCAAGCATGTAAACCTCTTGTTATGACACTCTAGAAGGGCATGGTTCTGGTCCAACCAGTTCATCCCAATTAAGTAGTCGTAAGAGAATAAAGGCAGAATATTCAATTCAACCTTAGTGCTCAATCCTTTCATGTCCATTGAACAAGACTTAACCAATTCAATGACCTTCTTCTTGGTCCCTGTGGCCAAATGCACTAACCAAGACTTCTCATGTTTGCTTATTGATAAACACAAACTTTACACCACCCTAGGATCTACATAACTATGGCTAGCCCCTAAATCAATTAAAATAATTAGTGGTCAGTTGTTAGTCATACCTTCCACTTCAATCATGTGCAATTGAAATTTTGCTTGCCTGTTGTCCAGGGCTGCGTAGATCCTTGGCATCCTGCTTCCCATATCCTCCATTGTTTTAGCTTGCTGAACAATATCGACAGTTCTCGCTTTATCTTTTCTATGGGGGTAGTCTCTGTACCTATGGTTTCCTTTACAACCCCAACACTCCATAGGTGGCAGTCTTGGAATATACTCACTCCCTTCAACTTTCCTGGGCTCTTTAAAAGATGACTGTCCCCAAGGACTGTTCCTGAAAAAGGGAGGCTTGTTTCCCTTCTGCCTATGTTCCTTCTTAAACCACTTCTGGTCATCCCAAGCCTTCTGAAGGATAGGCCTTTCTCTTTGTTGTTCATACAATCACTTCTCCCTTCTTATTGTTTCTTCCATAGTTTTAGGATCATCATACTGAATCTTATCACTGATGGAAGGTGGTAGTCCACTTAGATACCTTTGAATCTTGACAGTCTCATCTTTGATGAATGGAACATACTTCAGCAGTTCCAAGAAACTTCATTCGTACTCATCAATGGTCATGTTGCCTAGCTTGAGTTCGAAGAAATCCTTCATCTTTCTGTCATAATATATTTTGGTCAGGTATTTCTTCTCGAAATATCTCTTAAACTTCTTCCAAGTGATATCATTCTCTCTGATGTGTTGTACTTGCACAAACTAATCCCACCACATGGATGATTTTCCTTTTAGCTGGTACATCACAATTCTTCCTTCTGAATGAGCGGAATAGTTTTGCAGTTGGAAATATTTCCTCATGCCAAGCAACCATGTGTCGGCATATTCCTCCTTCTTATGTTATCCATCAAACGTTGGAGGCTTGATCTTGTTCATCTCCCCTTTCAATTCATCCTTTCCATATTTTCGGTGTTTTCTGGTAGGGGACGAGCTTGAACTACTGTGTGTTTCCTTGCCAGAATGCTTTGGGGAGAGATGATAATGTCTGCTACCACTCCTCGATCTTCTTCTCCTCTCAGGGGTTCTGACACTTCTTGATATGCTTGTGTCACTCTCTTTTTCTAATTTATTTTCTATTCTTTCCAGGCTCTTCAACATTTTTAAGTTGAATTCACCCTGTTGATCCCTGAATTTCGTGAGCTTTCGGCTATCAACTCGATGTGCCTGGGCATCTCTTTGCAATCCTTCAATGATTTTCATTATGTTCCCTTCCTTGTATAATTCTCTTCCATGTTCATTGGAGTTCAATCCTTCGACTCCCAAGTTGACATCTCTTCCTTCTCTTTCGTCCTCTAAAATGGAAGCAATCCACACCTCTTCCATTTCTATACTCGACGTCGATTAACTAGTGTCTTGACACTCGTTGAACTCTGCACACACAATGTGCAATCAATCCGAATTTTGTCAGGCCTTAAACCTTTAATAAAATCACAATAATCATAAACCAACATGAGTGAGAAACATTTCACTTCACAAGGTTTTATGAGCTCTGTTGGCTCTACAATTTTCAGGACTTTGGGACTTCTGGATTCAGGGTTTTGGTCCACAAGGCCCTCACACTTGCTTTTAGGTTTCGGGTCTTTGGTACCCAGGAGTTCATAACGCAATGACTCCCAACTTCTTGTCACTACAATCCCCGAAATCTGATACACAGTTTCTTGTACGGGATCCAACAATCTTGATGAGTTGGGTTTAATAGTCTAGATCTTTTTGGAATTTCTTGAATCAGAAGTTTATGATGTAGAGAATCCTAATCTTTGTCGCCTCAATTCTTGAATTCTGAAAATTCAGTTTCCTTGCTCTTTGGGACCACAACACAGCTGTCACCCTTAAAATCTACTACGGTTCTTCCATCTCCGAAGACTTTAGGACTTCGGGACTTCGAGACTTCAGGTTTTGGGTTTTCGGTTCTTGAGACTTCCAGTCTCGCTTTGCTTTCCAACCCCCGACTTCCGAAATTCCGATTTACTTTATTCTCTGAGCCCATAGAACAGTTGTCACCGTTCACCACCATGGCGAGTGGTACGCTCTAGAGGGTCCCACCACTCTCGCCTGTCTTCTCGACTCACTGGCACATGGTACACATTCCTGTGCCCACATCCATTCCAAGAAAAATCCAACGGTTAGACTCCTTCCTCATATCTACGACACAAATATTTTTTTTTTTTTTGCGTTTCGGGGTTTCGGGCATCGAGAGTTAGTGCATCCCACATCTCAAACTTCCATTTGCTGAAATCCTGAAATTACAGTTTACTCCTCTGCTGAATTGGACGGTCAACTCCCTTCCTATGATCTACGATGTAGACTGTTTCAGGATTTCGGGTTTTAGAGGTGTTCACCTTCTTCACTTACCATTTCTTGACTTTTCAAAATCTAAAAGGTTTTCACGACTAACTCGAGTGCGACTCTGCCAGATCTAACAGTCGAGCCTTCCTCCCTGATCTACAACGTAGATCTTCTCGGGTTTTTGGGTTTTCGGGAGTTCGTGTATCACGATTCCCACGCTCCTGTGCAACTCCAAAGGGTTTTTAATCTCTGTGCACATTATCCAGATCTGATGGTCACAAGGGTTCGCCTTCCTTTTCAAATAGATCCCAAGGCTCCAACACTTCTAGCGTGGAGTCCTCTCTCCCCGTGGCCATATACCACACCACTATACCTCCTAAGCTTGTAAGCACGTGAAGTAAATCCTTGACACATCTGGAGCATTCCAGGGTCCGAAATCGGTCCTCCGGAAACAATTTCTCCTCACACCCTTGGTCCAAAGACCACTCAACTAACCCATCTAGGCTTAGTGTTGAAACCCTGGCTCTGATACCAAATTGTAATAACCTTTCTGTTACCATACTTCGCGGAAATATAAAAATAATTATCCGATTATAAAACAACATGCATTTAAGAAAGAAATACATTTAAACTCAGAGTAAGCATAAGAATTATTACTAACATAATTAATCCAAATGCACAATAGAATACATGATAATTATGATAGACAGAGATACAGAAACATAATTAAAGAATCATCTGGTACTTATCTTATAAACAGTGGTAGTTCCACCAACCAAGTGCAGACTTTCCACGAACCTCCCAGCGTTAGACCACACTGCTCGTCAGCTCAGTAGTGGGTCACCCTCGAGCTGGGACTAAGATCCACCCCAAGGCAGGGAATCCTAGGCTAGGCTAAGGTTACAGGGAAAACACACTGTCACAAGGAATGAATTCTCTCCCAGGAACCACTCATGCTCATTGCCCACAGACTCTCCTTCCCCACATGCTTGTTCCACCCCAGGAGTATACACCATCTCTATCACCTAGACAGTCCTTCGGTTGCTAACCTCCCTTGCCTTGGGTTACAGCAACAGACTAGACCAGATGTCTCCAAGATCTGTGGCAGCTACAGGGTTCCTTCCAGGAGTTCTCCTTTTCCTCTGCACACTCTCTCACCTGGAGAGAATCGCTCACAAGCCAACAACCTGTTCTTCCAACCTCAATCACCTCTCTCACCTGGAGAGAGTGTTTTACCACTGGTCAACAAGCCCCACACAGTCCAGCACTGCGTGGCCACACAACCAACGGGAAAACAGACACGAGCTTTCCAACAAGTTCAACAATGTCAGGTCACTTCTTATTTCTCAATCCGACAACATAGGATAGAATCATTCTTTGGCTCTCGGGGATGCGTGAAAAATAATCCATGCAGGGGTCAACACAGTTTCGGACTCTTCAGACAGAGGATATACTCAGAAACAAACACATGCTTCCCGAAGTCAACACTGGGCTTACTCGGAATCACACAGGTCTTCTTTCCAACTTTCGAAATGCACGAAGGTCTTCCTACAGAGTTCAGACGGTTTCATGCTCAGGACAGTCGAGGGTCGAATGGCAGAGGAACCCCTCTCACGACTAATCTTGGCCATTTTATTCCCATGCACTAGGGTTGACACTTGTCACCCTTGGAACTGCATGTGTTCCATCAACATGCATCCCCTTTGCATGTTTTCCCCTTGCCAGGACTTAGGATAAAAAAACATAAAAATGCACATGTTCTTTGGAATAATAATAAAATATTATTCCCAAGGCTTAAGCCCCCTAGTCTTAACACTTAGCCCCTTTTTCCACCTTCCAGCCCCTAATCCCTTGCCCTCTCTATGGATGCTTAGTCCCCCATCACTCATTCATCATGTCGTCCTGCACGTGGCGGTGTTTATATTTTATTAATGTGTTGCATACATATAGATGAAAAATCAGACCCTTGGCCTACAACCCTTAGTCTCTCTGGCCTAACAATCACATAAGCCCACAGGCTTATACAAACTTGGCTCACCAGCCTACAACACATATTTACAATTCATTTTATAAATGAGATTTACAAAGGGCTCGGTCTTGGGAACACTACACTATTTCTATGCAATGAATTTTCTCATAGATATTTCCTTTGTAGTTGAAATATGTTGAATTAAGGAATATATTTTCTACTTTAGCAATTTTAATGTCGGTGATGTCTTCTAGGACACTAATGGCATGGTTCACAAGGACCTTGGTGTAGAGAAACACAATGTCAAAGCTTACTAGAATTTCATAAACTTATACATTTTGGGTTTTGATACATTTTATAAAGGATGAAGGGTCCTTTAAAAAGGAGTGTGTATTTCCACAGAGGAGGACATGAGTAACTCAGGAAGAAATTTTTTCGAAGAGTAATTAAGAGATCTGATAATGTTTATAGTTGGTATTAAGGGGACACTATATTTATGATTCTTGGATGTACCATATATACAAGGCATGATATCATTATTTGGAGTGAGCTTCTTCTTAATTGAGTCATCAAGGAATGAAGATTTGATCATTATGGACACTACACACATTAGTTTGTTCCCATACTTTTTATTAATTATTCTATAGTTTTTGCATGTGATGTGCTCCATCAGTTTGTTAAGGTAGTACATTTTATTCATTATCATTGTAGTGTCCCCCTTGCTAGACTTGAGCATATTAATGTGTATTAATTATCAAATACCATACATATTTTCTCTCATCCTCAGACTAGTTTCATTTTGGTGGTTTAAAGGATCTTTGAACTACCATTAATTCCTACCTAATAGCTTCAATTTTATTTATTTTATTTTTGGATATGAGGGAAGATTCAATGTTTCACACCAACTCTTCCACAAGTATATTTTTTGGTACTACCATAAATATCATCCCTTTATCTAAATAATTTTATGTTAGTGTGTCCAATGTGACCTTTAATAAATTCACCACAATGATCTGCTTATTCTTTAGCAATAACATTGTTCTGCCACTAGTTTGATTTTGTTTTAGAAGTTCAAGTACCTATCACCTTAATCGAAGGAACCTCACATTATACGATGCAATCCCCAAACTTAAAACATGTATAATAAAGAAACTTTCAAAAAACAAGGAATCAAGATTTTCCAGTGACAACAATCTCCAAGTCATTGTAGTCATCGAAGTGCCTATTGAAGAAACCCCTATCATTGAGATCAAAGTATCATGTTGCATTACACTTTGGAAACTATTGTCACCCATTTTATTAGTATTTAACCAAAGAATTCAAAAAAATCTCAAGTCAACTTGGTCATAATCAAATTTATGTGAAAATATCAATTCAACTTGTCCTCTTTTGAGAAATCTACCATTGTAATTATCTTGTTTCAAGTATTCCTAATATATGATGATATTTTTTCATACACTCTTTTTTAAGAAGGGATACTAAAAATGAATGATGTACATGTGTGAAAAGATAGTTGTTTTGTTTCTATAGGTTGTTTATGAGAAATCAAATATAATTTTGTTGTGTTTCTAGAGGTTGCAATTTAAGAGAGTGATGAACCATGTCCACCTAGGATGGATAGATTACCCCCTTCTCAGGTATCATGTGTTGAGTTAAATATTGTTTTAATGTGAATTTTTTTTATCTTATTTCGATTGACTTTCATGTTTTTATACTAACAAAAATATTATAAATTTTTATATGGAATGGTTCATTGTTTTTCAAGTCACCACTACTATCGTTTTACCATTCACCAACCATGTCCACCTAGGATGGATAGATCACCCCCTTCCCAGGCATCATGTGTTGAGCTAAATCTTGTTTTAATGTGAAATTTGTTATCTTATTTTGGTTGACTTTCATGTTTTTATACTAACAAAAATATTATAAATTTGTTTATGGGATGATTCATTGTTTGTCAAGTCACCACTACTACCATTTTATGATTCACCACTACCTCCATTTTGGACTTCATTTGTGCCAAGCTGTAGCGAAAGTCTGATCCTTAGCCACCCTACCCTAGCTCTTGGGTTTCCATATTCACCCCATAGAGTACTACCACCCATAGTACAACTTGTAGGTATTTATTTCCACCCACGCTCACCATATTTTCCATCCACAGTGGTTTCACCCATATGCTACCCACCAACATGCCCAATTGTAGCCCCCACCATTTTAATCGTTGTGATTGCACCCGTTTTCCCTCCTGCATCCCCCCTTACATCATCTAATGTGGATACCATAGTCGATGATACAACAAATGTTGTCTCAAAGAAACTTGTATAGTCAAGTTCTTTGTTTGCTTGTCAATCCTCATTGTTGCTTAAGTTATTCACAATGATATGTCATTTATGAATTTTTTTTTTTTTATGTATTATGAATGGATTAATTTTATGAATTTCTTATGAAATCTCATGCTCTGATTTTAACATAGTTACCCAGTTAGTTAATGATAAATCTCCAAAGTTCTGAATTTTTTAGAGGTGATAAATCTCCAAAGTTCTCAATTTTTTAGAGGTCACATTTAAGGGATATTTTTACCACCATTTCAAAAAATGGTGCTACTGTCAGCACTCACTTTTTTCATAGTTAAAATTAAAATAAATGGCAATCATCATCTATAGAGTTAATAATAAAAATATTAAAATCGACATCTAAACAAGAGTTGGTGCTCATATCATCAACCCATTTTTTTTCGGGGTTAAATTACAACTTCATAAGAATCATGATCTTGACAATGAGTATCATTCCAAATTAAAACATTAAATCAACCCTTAAACTAAAAGTACTGCTACTAGTAGCACCCCCTTTTCTTTGAGATCGACATTATGACTTTCTTAAAAACATGGGTTTGAAAGCTAATATCGTTGTGAATCAAAACCTTGGAATTAAGATACTAATTAAAACATGTTTATATAAATAACACATTTACTTCTTTTTCAAGCTTAAAATTGCAAATTTTTTAAGATAGCTCCTAACAATACACACCTATACAATTAAATTATGAAAAAAACTTAAAAAATGAATTAATAAAAGGGAAAAAAATAATTAAAATAAAACTAAAATAAATGTGTTCTTTTTAAAACCTCTCTATATCAATGAATATCTTCATTGAAAGAGTATATATATATATATATGAATATCTTCATTGAAAGAGTATATATATATATATATATATATATATATATATATATATATATATATATATATATATATATAATTGAAAGAAATTTTTAAAAATTTATATGTATAAAGAATTAAAATATATAAATTAAAAAATTAAATCTAAATTCTAAAAAATATGATTAAAAAAATTATAATCATAGTTGTACTAGAYATTTTAACTGGTTGGGAAAGTCCCTAATTGATTGTGAACTCTTTTGGGAACTTGAAAACTTTTTGAGAGCTTCAACATCAAGGAAATARGAGTTTGGCAACCAGWTTTGTAAAGGAAGAGCTTTAAATTAGAATTATATTAAATTAAAATGTAAATATATKTATTCCATTATTACAAATACATAATTTCCTACAAACATTTTCATTATATTTATTCAAAATATCACTATAAAACTAAGACTAGACTACACTTAAATATCATTTAAAAAATTAGTTAAGTAAAAAAATTTAATAATACTCACCTTATAGTTGTGGATATGAAAAACTTTTAATGCGTGTATGTTTTTCTTCCAGCCAAAACTAAACATGAAAGTATAATAAATCAAAACCCTTTTCACTGTGTAGTTGATATAACCAACCATATCATTGACTTTTATTGTAATTTCATATTAGAAGATTAGTATTATTTTGTTTTTTCCAATAAAAAAATAATAATGCTTCAAATTTACAAAAATGTTTAAAGTTTATATATGCAAAATTTAATTTTAAAAAGATGTTAAAATTGTATATATGTATTTTCAATTTTATTTCTCATTTTCTAATGGAATATTTATGGATATTAAAGTTTGAGTATTGTGTTAAATATATTCATATAGTTACTACCACAAATTAAATTATTAATTTCAATATTATAGTTGTTGTAATAGGGGAAACATTGTCACCCATGACTTTTATTTTTATTGAAATAAGATTTAAAATGTATCAATATCTTTGTACATTATAATCTAAAATATCATTGTAATCTAAAATATTTTTTCCCCTTCATTTAACAAGATTTTTCATATAAAATGAGAAAAATCTATGAAATTTCCATAACCCCTTCTTCCAGTGCCCATGCCCATGCCCCACCGCTCCCCTATAATGTGTTCTATGGGCATCGTCGTGAAGGAAAATCAAAGCAATTTTTTTCTTAATTTATATTTTAAATAGTTTTTTAATATAATGTTTATTTTTAAAATTTTATATAAATTTGTTTATTTATATATAATATTAATTTTGTTTAAATAATTTTAATAGATTATTTTTTATTTTTTTAATACAATGTTTATTTTTTTAATTTAATATAAATTTGTTTATTTATATATAGATTAATTTTGTTTTAATTTTTTAATACACTATTTTTTATTATTTATGTTGTTTAATATAAAATTTTATTTTTTTATATATTTCATACATTTTTGTTAATATATATATATATATTAAATTTTTTTTAGTATTTAAATATTTTAATTGTTTTCGATGTCTTTTTGGTTTTATTTTTATAACATTTTTCTTTTGAAAAAAAATAATTGTGTATTATTTTTAAAATTATCATCTATTTATTTATATATATGTTTTTTTGTGTTTTTTTTAATTTGTTTTTAATTAATTGATTTATTTATTTTATGATTTTGTTTATAAAGGTATTGGTTTTTTAAATCATGGTTTTAGAAACATGATTTTAAGTTATAAACAAAAAAGTAAATGTCATTTATAATACTATATTTTGGTTTACTTCTCATCAATTTTTCACACATAATACTATCTGTAAAAGCTATAAATATGATTATTCCCTCAGTCAACGACCATTGCAACCATTCGATCTCCTAATTGATAAGAGAAATGAGAAAAAAAACCTCTCTCCACTCATTGAGCCTGTGACATAGTGAGTTAGTTCATAGTATATTAAAGAATGCCTTTAATTTCACTAGATATTGATAAATACCTGCCTAAACCCTAATACCCAACATCCCCTAATACCTACAATATATTGACTCTATTTTTCATAATTAAAAAAAACCCTTTATAGGATGCATAAAGGTTTTGATACACAATCAATTCTATTTCGAAACATTTTGTCAAATGTAGATGCCCCTCCTACCAACTTTTATCCCCCTATTCTAGTTTATTCCCAAGTTAAAAATAGAAAAGAGTAGGTTAATACATTCATACTTTGCTTTATTATGTTCTGATGCAGGAGCATCCCCAACTCAGCAAGCGAGCCAACACATCAAGCGAAAGTTCAGTTGGAGAAACAAACCCAAATTTTGAAAGTGCTTTGGGATTGTAGCGCAAGTCTTAAATGATCCTTTATGAAGGAGCACCTCTTGTATGTTGTATCAGATCTCGAGCCATACGCTCTTATCTGAAATAGATAGGAGGCATTTAATAGATTTAATGCAGGTAGATGGGATTTTATTTCTAGATTAGACAGTTTTAGAGTTCGAGAGGGAAAACGGATATAGACACCCTCATTGTATCATTGTAACATTAGAATCAAGCATTTAGAAGAGAAGAGCAAGCAGAGAAAACTGTGAAGAACACCCATGTACAAACATTTGAATTAATAGAAGAAAGTTATGGTTCAAATTCATGGCTGGTTTTGTTTCTCTGTGTATGTGATTTATGAGCTCATGAATGTTTGTTTTTCTGGTTATGCATTTTCTTGGTATATGCTGTGCTTGTGATTTCAGGTTTTAAACTGAAGTCTGAGGGAGAATAAGTTTCAATTGTTTCTCTATCTAAGCTAGGAGATTCCTGCAAAGAGTGCAGTGGAATTCATCCGCAAGGAGTGCATTGATGAGGCTCGATAGTTTAACTTTTGATCTTATTTGTCCAGGATTGAGAGTTGGTTGCGGAAGCCATACAAGAGAGGTGGAGGTGGAGGAAGAATTCTCATTTGTTAAGCTGAGCGAAAGAAGATCAAAGACTGCTGCTGCAGAAAGTGCGCAGAGTCTGACAGATTCAACACTTGGAAAGTTGTTGAATGTTGAGTGCAAGCAGTGCACGCAAGCTCGGGAGGTATAGCACCTTTGTGATAGTCGTGCAAGAAATACCAGAGAGTTTTATTGAAGAAGGGTCAAGAAGGATTTTCTGGCACATGCTCAAAGAGAAGTTCTGAGAAGGAACACTTAGTCACTTTCGAGAAATCTCCAAAGAGGAGAAGTCGACGGTCAGGATTTTGATGCAGGAGCATCGCGACTACCAAATCCAGCGTGGAGCCAGTGCATGTGTTTTTAAACACATGATATATATATAAGCTCGATGACTTTTTGAATTTTCATAAAAGATGAAATGCCATATCCTTCAATGAAACATTTATGAAGGAGCACCTGTTGTATTGTATCAGACCTCGAGCCATACGCTCTTGTCTGAAGTAGATAGGAAGACATTTAATATATTTAATGCAAGTAGATAGGATTTTATTTCCAGATTAGACAGTTTTAGATTTTCGCGAGGGAAAACGAATATAGAAACCCTCATTGTTTATTGTAACATCATATTTTTTCAGAATCAAGAATTCAGAAGAGAGAGCAAGCAGAAAAATTGTAGGCAGAACCCCATGTATAGATTTGAATTAATAGAAGATAGTCTTCGATTCAATTATATGGCTGGTGTCGTTTCTCTGTGTACGTTGTTTATGTGCTCGTGAATGTTTGCTTTCTGGTCATGCATTTTCTTTGAATATGTTGTGTATGTGATTTCAGGGTTTTAAATTAAAATCTGAAGAGTGAGAGAAAGAAATTAGTTTCAATTGTTTCTCTATTCCAAGCCAAGAGATTCGTGCAAGGAGAGCAGTGGAATTTTTCCGCAAGGAGTGTGTGACTGCAGGGTTCAGTTAGAGGTAACTTTTGTTCTAAGCTCCCAGAAGTGCAAAGTTAGCACTGGAATCCGTGCGAAGAGCGTACAGGCAAAATTAGGAGTCTAGGTAGTAAATCTGAGCAAAAGAAGGCAGAGACTACTGTTGTCGGAGGTGCACAGAGTCTGAAAGACTCAACACTTTGGGAGTTGTTGAAGGTCGAACATGAAGAGTGTGTGCAAATTCTCTGAAGGAATCAGAGTTGACAATCTCATGAGGAATAGTTCCTTCGTGATACCGCAGAGGAGAACCCAGAAGGCGGTTTGAAGAAAGTTCGAGCAGGAAGGAGCTTTAGATCGGGAGGAGTCCTTGAAGGGGAGGAATCAATGGCCAAGATTCGAAGAGGAGCCTTGCGATATCCTGCCAGCCGTTATATCTTGAGGAGATGCATATAGGTTAAGCCTAAGCGCGCCAAGGAGGAGCCAAGATCCATCGGGATTCGGCTCATCGGGGTTTGCGGAGATAGGAGTTTGTTGCCTGTTGAAATCGCAATTAGCGAATTCCCGACGTAACTAGAGTCGTTGATCGCCGCAGGGACACGTGGCATGAGATTTCAGAGAATCGGGGATCGACTTTTCGGGGTTTCCGTTGTTATAAGAATTTCTGCCAGAGGAACCGCGAAACTCCGAATTGCGACAGGCCCCACGTGATAGAATTTGGAGATCGACAGGTGTCAGGCTATCGGAGTTCAGGGTTTGGAAAGTCCCGTGAACATCGACCATGGAAATCGTGAAAACCTGATACACGATTTCTTAACAAGGTTAATCCTGGAGTGGAGGACAAGTGGCATCGGGATTCGGGGATCGAAGATCCCAGAGGTGTGAATTTCGATTTCCCGATTTGAAGAAGGAGAACACAAAGAGAACTTGTGGGCATTAAGAACTCCCAAACAGGGGGTTGGAGAGTATTTTGACTCTTCGGGCCATTAAATAAGAAGGTCCTGGTAGTAGCAGACATGTCGGGTGGCATGTGTTGCACCAAGTGGTATCAGTGGTATCAGAGCAGGTTAATTTATTTGATTTTTGTATAAGAGAGAAGAAGAATTCGCCATGCCGCCCAGAAGGGAGAGATAATCACTCGACCGAGAAGATAGGGAGGTGAGAAGAAGAGGTAGGCCGACAAGAAATCTAGAGATGGAAAGACAGATACGAGATATTAGAGCGAGACTCAAGGAGATGGAAACAACTGAGAGACGCACAACTAGTGCAGGGGATCTTAGTGATTCTGACAATGAGGCTGAAGTTGAACCACAAGGAGAAGTTGCAGCCGAAGATGCAGCCAATGAGAGATTGATAAAATCTATCTCTCAGATGAGTTCAAAGACCAAAATAGATATTCCAGTCTACGAAGGAAGTCTGGATGCAGAAGAGCTGTTAGATTGGATCAGGGCTCTTGACACCTACTTCGATTATGAGGATATCAAAGAGGATAAAAATGTTAGGCATGCTATCACAAAGTTGAAGGGACATGCAACATTGTGGTGGGACGAGCTACAGGTAGATAGGCGTTCCAAAGGAAAACATGAGATTAAAAGCTGGGAGTGAGTGATTGCTAAGATGAAGGCGAAATTCATCCCAAGGGATTATCAGATCACTCTGTTTAGGTGAATGCAGAACCTGAGGGAGAAGTTGATGACGGTGAAGGAATACACCGAAGAGTTTTATAAGCTCAATATCAGAGCAGGTCATCGGGAGAGCGATGATGAGAAGGTGGCAAGATACCTGAATGGCTTGAGGTATGACATTCAGGATAAGTTAAGCATGACAACCATCAGAATGGTTGAAGATGCTTACCAGATGGCTCTGAAATCTGAGGAGAAGCTTAGCCGTAAGCAAGGACAGTGAGGGAGAGGCAGGATTCAGCTCAGAGGCAAGGCAGTTGCCCAGGAAAGAACTCAGAATCCCAAGGAGGAATGGAAGAAACCTCAGGGTAAGGTTGAAAAAGGCGGAACCTCACAGAGGCAGCCATATGTTGATCCAAGAGGGCAACAGATTGATCAGCGAGGTGATTATGTTGATGCAAACACTCTTCCTCGTACTAGAGATCGAGGTAGAGGAAGAGGTGGAGTAGTCACATGTTTTACATGTGGGAAGAATGGGAACAAGTCATTCGAGTGTCCAAAGAAGAAGAAGGACACTGAAGAAGCTCACATCGCAGAAGCTTAGAGGTGTGATGCTGAGTCTGAAGATGCAGAAAAAAGAAGATCACTTGGGATGCATAAAGTTCTCCTAACACCCGAGAAGGAGGTGGAGGACATAGCTCAGAGAAGCCGACTGTTCAGAACCATGTGAAAGACCAAGGACAGGAAATGCAAGGTCATTGTGGACAACAGAAGCATAGATAATATCGTTTCAACCGAGATGGTGGAAAAGTTGGAGCTGGAGGCAACCGATCACCCGAGTCCATATAAAGTCTCATGGCTACAGAAGGGACATCAGGTGAGTGTTATGAAACAATGCTTGGCTGAATTCAAAATAGGGGGATATAATGATAATATTTTATGTGATGTTATTCCCATGGATGTATGTCATTTATTGCTAGGTAGACCATGGCAATACGACCGAAATGTGGTTCATGATGGGAGGATGAACACATATACTTTAGAGAAGGATGGGAGGACACACAGGTTGCTTCCGATAAAGGATAAGGAGGTGAAGTCAGAAGTACGCAACACAATACTTCTCATGAGTGGGAAGGAGCTTCTTACAAAGATGGAAAAGAAGGAAGATCCACAATTCTTTGTGGTCAGGAAACCGAGAATTGTTTTGACTAGCACGAGAGTGGATGACTTACCAGTTGAGATTCAGGGACTACTGGAAGAGTTCGTTGACATCATCGTGGACGAATTACCTCATTCGTTGCCACCGATGAGAAGTGTGAGTCACCACATCGACCTCATACTAGGAGCCATTTTTCCAAATAAGGCTGCGTACAGATTGATGCCACAGGAAAATGAGGAAGTCAAGAAGCAGGTCCAGGAGTTATTGGACAAAGGTTTGGTCAGGGAAAGCTTAATTCCATGTGTTGTTATGACAGTACTAAGTCCAAAGAAGGATGGAGGTTGGAGAATGTGCACCGACTCTAGAGCGATCAACAAAACTACCATCAGGTACAGATGTCCATTGCCAAGGATGGATGATCTGATGGATTTCCTGAGTGGGGTAAATTATTTTTCAAAGATTGATCTGAAGAGCGGATATCACCAGATTCGCATGAGAGAAGGCAATGAATGGAAAACAACATTCAAGACAAATGAAGGTTTGTACGAATGGCTGGTCATGCCGTTTGGTTTGACAAATGCGCCGAGCACATTCATGAGGCTGATGAATGAAGTCCTGAAAGAATTCATCGGGAAATTTGTAGTCGTATATCTGGATGATATAGTGATCTACAATAAGATGAAGGCTGAGCATTTGAATCATTTGGCCATTGTGATGAGAAAGATATAATAGGAGAAGCTGTTGATAAATATGAAGAAATCTTCATTCATGAAGATAGAGCTCATTTATTTGGGTTTTGTTATTTCGGCAGATGAGTTGAAAATGGATCCAAGTAAGGTGGAAGTGACTAAGAATTGGCCATCACCCAGAAATGTTTTTGAGGTGAGGAGTTTCCATGGTTTGGATATTTTTTATCGAAAGTTCATCGGGAATTTCAGTGGGATTAGCGCAACAATGATGGACATGGTGAAAAAATGACATAAGTCTTTTCATTGGACAATAGGGGTTGAGAAAAGCTTCAATCTGTTGAAGCGGAAGATAACAGAGCAACCAGTGTTGGTGTTTCCAGACTTCAAGAAGATATTCTAGGTGAAATGTGATGCAAGTGGCCTTTCCATAGGAGCAGTTTTGAGTCAGGAGGACAGGCCAGTTGCATATTTCAGCGAGAAGCTAGATAACGCAAAAATGAAATACTCCACGTATGATAAAGAGTTTTATGCCATCATACAAGCGCTGAAGAAGTGGAGGCATTACTTGATCCCAAAATAATTTGTATTGTACAGTGATAATCATGCATTACAGTTTGTGACTCAGCATGAGAAGTTGAATCAGAAACATGCAAAATGGGTAGAGTATATGCAGAATTTCACGTTTGTGATTAAACACATTTCAGGGACTGCTAACAAAGTGGTTGATTCTTTGAGCAGGAAATGTTTGTTGTTGCAGGAGTTTCAAGTCAAAACATTGGGTTTTGAAAACCTGAGGGACATGTACGCAGGTGATGCAGATTTTGCAGAGGCATACGAAGCGGCTAAGAATCCAGTTCTCAGAGATTGCAGCCCATGGATGGATTACATGATTCAGAATGGACTGTTGTTCAGAGGAAACCAGTTATGCATTTTGAATTGCTCCATGAGGGAGAACCTGCTAAAATAGAAGCACAACGGTGGATTAGCAGGGCACTTTGGCTACGAAGATGCGAACAAATGTCAGGAAGTTTGTTGACAGGTGCAAAATTTGTCAGCATTCGAAAGGGCAGAAAGCAGAATGCAGGTCTTTATAAATCATTACCCATACCGGAGAGGCCATGGGAGGAAATTAGCATGGATTTTGTATTGGGTTTGCTGAGGACGCAAAGAGGTGTTGATTCCATCTTTGTGGTGGTAGACAGGTTTTCAAAGATGGCACATTTTATACCATGCCAGAAGACCAGCGATGCGACTCACATCGCAAACTTATTTTTCAAGGAGATCATTCGACTTCATGGATTGCCGAGAAGTATAGTGTCGGACAGGGATACCAAATTCCTAGGGCATTTTTGGAGGATGCTATGGAAAAATCTAGGGACTAACTTGGCATTTAGTTCAGCTTACCATCCACAGACGGATGGGAAGACGGAAGTGGTCAACAGGAGTGTGGGAGACTTGTTGAGAAGCCTAGTGACAGAGCACCATAGCAGCTGGGACAACATATTGCCATAGGTAGAGTTTGCATACAACGATTCAGTGAATCGAAGTACAGGAAAAAGTCCATTTCATATTGTCTATGGGACACAAACGAGGGGAGTTTCTGAACTTAGGGAGTCAGAACAGGCTGCGACTAGCAGTGCTAGCGTAGAGAAATTCGCTGAAGCAATGAAGGGACTTCAGGACGAGGTGAAGCAATGACTGATAAACAAAAATCAGGAGTACAAGCACAGAGCAGATCAGCATCAAAGACAACTTCAGTTCGAAGTTGGTGATCTTGTTCTGGCACACTTGAGAAAGGAAAGGTTCCCAAGGGGAACATACAATAAGCTCAAAATGAAGAAAATTGGACCATGCAGAGTCCTGAAGAAGTTGGGAGAAAATGCTTATGATATTGAATTCCCAGATGAGATCAGAATATCTCCGACATTCAATGTCTCAGACTTATATCCGTATAAGGCTGAGGAAGTAGGAGTTGAGAGTGATGAACAACCAGAAATCCAGTGGCAGAAGCAGATGCCCACTGCAGAAAGGCCACAAATGGAGTGTATACTTGACAAAAGAGTGAGCAAGAAGACCAGACGAAAACAATATTTTGAGTATCTGGTCAAATGGAAGAATCATCCAGTAGAGGATGCTAGCTGGGAAAACGAAGCAATGATACATAAGCATGGACAGACCGTGCACGAACTCATGGACAGGAGCCCATGACATTTTTTCAAGCCGAGGAGTATGATGCAGGAGCATCGCGACTACCAAAGCCAGCGTGGAGCCAACGCATGTGTTTTTAAACACATGATATATATATATATAAGCTCGATGACTTTTTGAATTTTCATAAAAGATGAAATGCCATATCCTTCAATGAAACATTTATGAAGGAGCACCTGTTGTATTGTATCAGACCTCGAGCCATACGCTCTTGTCTGAAGTAGATAGGAAGGCATTTAATAGATTTAATGCAGATAGATAGGATTTTATTTCCAGATTAGACAGTTTTAGAGTTTCGAGAGGAAAAATGGATATAGACACCCTCATTGTTTATTGTAACATCATATTTTTTCAGAATCAAGAATTCAGAAGAGAGAGCAAGCAAAAAAATTGTAGGCAGAACCCCATGTATAGATTTGAATTAATAGAAGAGAGTCTTCGATTCAATTATATGGCTGGTGTCGTTTCTCTATGTACGTTGTTTATGTGCTCGTGAATGTTTGCTTTCTAGTCATGCATTTGCTTTGACTATGTTGTGTATGTGATTTCAGGGTTTTAAACTGAAATCTGAAGAGTGAGAGAAAGAAATTAGTTTCAATTGTTTCTCTATTCCGAGCCAAGAGATTCCTGCAAGGAGAGCAGTGGAATTTGTCTGCAAGGAATGCATGACTGTAGGGTTCAGATAGAGGTAACTTTTATGCTAAGCTCCCAGAAGTGCAAAGTTGGCACTGGAAGCCGTGCGAAGAGCGTACAGGCGAAATTAGGAGTCTAGGTAGTAAATCTGAGCAAAAGAAGGTAGAGACTACTGTTGTCGAAGGTGCACAGAGTCTGAAAGACTCAACACTTTCGGAGTTGTTGAAGGTTGAACACGAAGAGTGTGTGCAAAGTCTCTGAAGGAATCAGAGTTGACAAGCTCAGGAGGAATATTTCCTTCGTGATACCGCGGAGGAGAACCCAGAAGGCGATTTGAAGAAAGTTCAAGCAGGAAGGAGCTTTAGATCGGGAGGAGTCCTTGAAGGGGAGGAATCAATGGCTAGGATTCACAGAGGAGCCTTGTGAAATCCCGCCAGCCGTTAGATCTTGAGGAGATGCATACGGTTTAAGCCTAAGTGCGCCAAGGAGGAGCCAAGAGCCATCGGGATTCGTCTCATAGGGGTTTGCAGAGACAGGAGTTTGTTGCTTGTTGAAATCGCGATTAGCGAATTCCCGACGTAACTAGAGCCGTTGATCGTCGCGGGGACACGTGGCATGATATTTTTGAGAATCAGGGATTGGCTTTTTGGGGTTTCCGTTGTTATAAGAATTTATGTCGAAGGAACCGCAAAACTCCGAATTGCAATGGGCCCCATGTGATAGCATTTGGAGATCGATAGGTGTGAGGCTATCGGATTTCGGGGTTTGAAAAGTCCCGTGAACATGGACCATGGAAATCGTGAAAACCCGATACACGATTTCTTGACAAGATTAAGACTGGAGTGGAGGACAAGTGGCATCGGGATTCGGGGATCGGAGGTCCCAGAGGTGTGAGTTCTGATTTCCTGATTTGAAGAAGGAGAACACAAAGAGAACTTGTGGGCATTGAGAACTTCCGAACAGGGGGTTGAAGAGTATTTTGACTCTTCGGGCCATTAAAGAAGAAAGTCCTGGTAGTAGCAGACGTGTTGGGTGGCACATGTTGTACCAGATTCACAGAGGAAGATTGCAGGATCCCGTCAATCGTTAGAACTCAAGAGAGTTGTGCATGGGTTAAGCTAAAGGAGCAGAGGAAGACTCCGGAGATTCGGAGTTCAGGATATCGGGGGTTCCGTGGTCATGGAATTCTCGTGGAAAGGAATCGCGATCCACGATTCCTCGAAAAGATATTAACCGTTGATTTCAACAGGGGCACGTGGCAAGAGATCCCAAGGATCGCGAATCGATGAATCGAGATTCCAGAGACAAGGACTTTTCACGTTGAAATTGCGATTAGCGATTTCCCGACGCGATCGGAGCCGTCGATCCGCAGGACGTGTGTCCGAGGATCCAATGGAATCGGAGTTCGGCATTTCGGGGTTTCTGAGGGTAGAGGAATCATCACCCCAGGAATCGCGATATCGTGAAATGCGATAACCCGACAATCAGAGTTGTGGGCCCCAGAAGGTGTGATAGGGGGACAAGTGTCATCGTGCATCGAGGTTCGTAGTTTTGGAGGTCCTGTGTACCTTGAAAACGGGAATCATGATATTCCAATACACGATTTCTCGATAGCTTAAGGGAACAGTGAAGGACAGGTGTCGAAAGGTTGAGCCCTTCAGTGGCCACCGCCAGGTGGCATCGGAGTTCCGGAATCAGGGATCCGTGAGGTGTGTTCTTCTCGACCTCATAAAAGACGATTTCCTGATGGGATAATTCCCGACAGAAGCAAGGAGACGTGAAGTGGATATTTCATCGGGTTTCGGGAAGTTTGAGGCCTGAGTGCAGGACTCGCAAACATGCGAGTTCTGATTTCCCGATTAGGCAAAGGGAGATCGTCGGAGAAGCATTATGTGGGTGAAGAAAAGTATAGAAAAGGGATTGAGGAGCATTTTAGCTCTTTGGGCCGAGGAAAGAGAAGGTCCTGGTGGTTGCGGACATGGCCGGTGGCGCGGTCTGTGTCAGAGTGGTATCAGAGCCATATCTTGTCTGTATATTTTAGGCAAGGAGGAGCAAGGGAGAAAAGAAGCACTCTGATACGCACGTCAGAGTGGTATCAGAGCGGGAATTCTTTGCTTTCTGTAGCAGAGAAAGAGGAGTAAATTCACCATGCCGCCCAGAAGAGAAAGACAGTCACCAGACCCAGAAGATAGGGAGGTGCGAAGAAGAGGTAGGCTGGCAGGAAATCCGGATATGGAAAGGTAGATACGCGATCTCATAGCGAGATTGGAAGATATGGAAGCAACACAGAGACGCACAGCCAGTGTTGGAGACTTGAGTGACTCCGAAGGCGAAGTTGAAGCCGAAAAGCAAGGGGAGGTTGCAGCCGAAGATGCAGCCAATGAGCGATTGATTAAAGCTATCACCCGAATGAGTTCAAAGACAAAAATGGACATTCTAGTCTATGAAGGAAGTCTGGATGTAGAAGAGTTGTTGGACTAGATTAGAGCTCTTGACACCTACTTCGATTATGAGGATATCGAAGAGGATAAAAAGGTAAGGCATGCTGTCACTAAATTGAAAGGACATGCAGCATTATGGTGGGACGAGCTTCAGGCAGATAGACGTTCCAAAGGTAAACAAAAGATCAAAAGTTGGGATCGAATGATTGCAAAGATGAAGGCAAAGTTCATCCCAAGGGATTATCAAATCAAACTGTTTAGGAGAATGCAGAACCTGAGATAGAAGCTGATGACGGTGAAGGAGTATACCAAAGAATTTTACAAGCTCAATATCAGAGCAGGTCATCGGGAGAGCGATGATGAAAAAGTTTCCAGGTATATGAATGGATTAAGATACGATATCTAGGATGAAATGAGTATGAAAACCATCAGAACGATGGAGGATGCGTATCAGATGGCGTTGAAGGAAAAAGAGAAGCTAAGCCTTAAGCCAGTACAGCGAGGCCGAGGTAGGAGCCAACCAAAAGGTAAATCAGTTACCCAAGATAAGTTCCATAAATCTAAAGATGACTGGAAGAAGCCTCAGACCAGAATGGAAAGAGGTGGAAGTTCTCAGCGAGGCCAGCACACTGAACAACAAAGGCAGCCGATATAAAAAAGCGAAGGATACGCTGATGTTAATACTTTTCCTCATACCAGAGGTAGAGGAAGAGGAAGAGGAGGAGTCATCACATGCTACACATGTGGGAAAAATGGACACAAAGTAGTTGACTGTCTAGATAGGAAAAAGGATGGAGGAGAAGCTCACATCGCCAAGCCACAAAGGCGAGCTGCTGAAGCAGAAGATGCAGAAGACGGAAGGTCATTGATGATGCGTAAAATTATCTTAACACCTGAGAAGGAGGTGGAGGACACAGCTAAGAGAAGCAGACTGTTCAGAACCACATGAAAAACCAAAGATAGGAAATGCAAGGTTATTGTGGACAGTGGAAGCACCGACAATCTCGTTTCAATCGAGATGGTGGAGAAACTAGGGCTGGAGACAACTGATCACCCGAGTCCATACAAAGTCTCATGGCTACAGAAGGGACATCAGGCGAGTGTCACTAAACAGTGCTTAGTTGACATCAAAATAGCAGTATATAATGATAAAATTCTCTGTGATGCTATCCCTATGGATGTATGTCATTTATTGCTAGGCAGACCATGGCAATATGACATAAACGTAATTCATGATGGGAAGATGAATACGTACACTTTAGAGAAAAATGGGAGAACACACATGTTACTTCCGATAAAAGATAAGGATGTGAAACCGGAAGTGAACAACATGATGCTTTTCATGAGTGGGAAGGAACTTCTGGCAAAAGTAAAGAAAAAGGAGGATCCACAATTCTTTGTGGTCAGAAAACCGAAAGTTGTTTTGACCAGCACAAGAGTGGATGATCTGCCCAAGGAAATTCAGGAACTGTTGGAAGAGTTTGTTGATATTTTGGTAGACGAATTACCTCATTCGTTGCCACTGATGAGGATCATGAGCCATCATATAGACCTCATACCAGTAGCTAGTTTACCGAATAAAGCAGCATACAAGTTGATGCTGCAGGAGAATTAGGAGGTCAAAAGGAAGGTACAGGATCTGTTGGATAAAGGACTGATCAGGGAGAGTTTAAGTCCGTGTGCCATTCCAATGGTACTGAGTCCAAAGAAATATGGAGGTTGGAGAATGTGCACTAATTCCAGAGCCATTAACAAGATAACCATCAGGTATAGGTTTCCATTGCCACGAATGGATGACTTGATGGACTGCTTAAGTGGAGCAAACTTGTTTTCAAAGGTGGATTTGAAAAGCGGATACCATCAAATTCGCATGAGGGAAGGCGATGAGTGGAAGATAGCCTTCAAAACAAATGAAGGGTTGTACGAATGGCTAGTCATGCCGTTTGGTTTGACGAATGCACCGAGTACATTCATGAGGCTGATGAATGAAGTGCTGAAAGAATTCATTGGTAAGTTTGTCATTGTTTATCTAGATGACATATTGATTTTCAACAAAACAAAAGAAAAGCATCTGAAGCATTTAGTTGCGTTAATGAGGAAGCTACAACAAGAGAAGTTGTTGGTCAACATGAGGAAATCTTCATTGATGAAGACATAACTCATTTACTTGGGGTTTGTCATATCGGCAAATGAATTGAAGATGGATCCAAGTAAAGTGGAGGTAATTAAAAATTGGCCATCACCAAGAAATGTTTTCGAGGTGAGAAGTTTCCACGTATTGGCCAGTTTCTACATGAAATTCATTAAGAACTTCAGTGGAATTAGCATAGAAATGATGGACACAGTCAAGAAAAGACATAAATCTTTTCATTGGACTGATGAGGCAGAGAAGAGCTTCAATCTGTTGAAGCGAAAGATCACCGAACAACTGGTTTTGGTGTTGTCGGATCTTATGAAGACATTCCAGGTAAAATGTGATGCAAGTGGCTTTGCCATAGGAGCGGTCTTGAGCCAGGAGGACAGACCAATTGCATATTTCAGCGAGAAGCTGGATGAGGCAAAAGTGAAGTACTCAACGTATGATAAAAAAAATTATGCCATCATACAGGCATTGAAGAAGTGGAGGCATTACTTGATCCCGAAAGAATTTTTTCTGTATAGTGATAATCATGCATTACAATTTGTGACTCAGCAGGAGAAGCTGAATCAAAAACATGAAAAATGGGTAGAGTATATGCAGAATTTTACATTTGTAATTAAACACATTTCAGGTACTGCTAACAAAGTGGTTGATGCTTTGAGCAGGAAGTGTTTATTGCTGCAGTAGTTTCGAGTCAAGACATTGGGTTTTGAAAATATTAAGGACATGTATGCGGGTGATGCAGATTTTGTAGAGGCATACGAGGCAGCTGAGAATCCAGTTCTCAGATATAGAAGCCTGTGGATGGATTACATGATCCATAATGGACTGTTATTCAGAGGAAATCAGTTATGCATTCGGAACTGCTCCATGAGGGAGAATCTCCTAAAAGAGAAGCACAATGGTGGATTAGCCGGACACTTTGGGCACAACAAGACATTTGCAAAGCTGAGTGAAGCATACTTCTGGCCGAAGATGCGAACAGATGTCAAGAAGTTTGTTGACAGGTGCATAATTTGTCAGCATTCGAAGGGTAGAAAGAAGAATGCAAGATTCTATCAATCATTACCCATACCCGAGAGGCCGTGGGATGAAATCAACATGGATTTCATATTGGGATTACCGAGGACGCAAAGAGGACATGATTCGATCTTTGTAGTGGTCGATAGGTTTTCCAAAATGGCACATTTTATTCCATGCTAGAAGACGAACGATGTGACTCATATCGAGAATTTGTTCTTCAAGGAGATCGTTAGACTTCATGGTTTACCCAGAAGCATAGTATCGGACAGTGATACAAAGTTCATTGGACATTTTTGGAGGACCCTATGGAAGAAAATTGGAACTAACTTGATGTTTAGTTCAGCCTATCATCCTCAGACGGATAGGAAAACAAAGGTGGTAAATAGAAGTTTGGGAGATTTATTAAGAAGCATTGTAATAGAGCATCATAGCAGCTGGGATAATGTGTTTCCACATGCAGAGTTCGCTTACAACGATTCAGTGAACAGAAGCACGGGAAAAAGTCCATTTGAGATTGTATATGGCAGACAGCCAAGAGGAGTATCTGAACTAAGGGATTCAGAGCAGATAATGACTAAAAGTGCAAGCGTTGAAGAGTTTGCAGAATAGATGGAAGAACTTCACAGCAGAGTGAAGCAGCGATTGCTGGAATCGAATCAGGAATATAAGCACAGAGCAGATCAACATCGAAGACAAATTCAGTTCGAAGTTGGTGATCTAGTTTTGGCACATCTGAGGAAGGAAAGGTTCCCAAGGGGAACATACAACAAGCTGAAGATGAAGAAAATTGGGCCATGCAGAGTCCTAAAGAATTTGGGAGAAAATGCTTATGAAATTGAGTTGCCGGATGAGATCAGGATATCTCTGACATTCAATGTCTCAGACTTATATCCATATAAGGCTGAGGAAGCAGGAGCTGAAAGTGATGAACAACCAGGAGTCCAGTGGAAAAAGCAGATGCCGATTGAAGATAGGACACAGATGGAATATATACTTGACAATAGGGTAAGTAAAAAGACCAGACGAAAGGAATACTTCGAGTATCTGGTGAAATGGAAGAATCATCCAGTGGAAGATGCCAGCTGGGAGACCGAAGCAGTTATCCAAAAGCATGGACAGACCGTGCAGCAGCTCATGGACAGGAGCCCATGAAAGTTTTCAAGCCGAGGAGTATGATGCAGGAGCATCGCCAACTTAGCAAGCGAGCCAGCACATCAAGCGAAAGTTCAGCTAGAGAAACAAACCCAAATTTTGAAAGTGCTTTGGGATTGTAGCGCAAGTCTTAAATGATCCTTTATGAAGGAGCGCCTTTTGTATGTTGTATCAGACCTCGAGCCATATGCTCTTGTCTGAAATAGATATGAGGCATTTAATAGATTTAATGCAGGTAGACAGGATTTTATTTCTAGATTAGACAGTTTTAGAGTTCGAGAGGGAAAATGGATATAGACACCCTCATTGTATCATTGTAACATTAGAATCAATCATTCAGAAGAGAAGAGCAAGCAGAGAAAACTGTGAAGAACACCCGTGTACAGACATTTGAATTAATAGAAGAAAGTTCTGGTTCAAATTCATGGTTGGTGTTGTCTCTCTGTGTATGTGATTTATGTGCTCATGAATGTTTGTTTTTCTGGTTATGCATTTGCTTGATATATGTTGTGCTTGTGATTTCAGGTTTTAAACTGAAGTCTGAGGGAGAATAAGTTTCAATTGTTTCTCTATCTGAGCCAGGAGATTCCTGCAAAGAGTGCAGTGGAATTAATCCGCAAGGAGTGCGTTGATGAGGCTCGATAGTTTAACTTTTGATCTTATTTGTCTAGGATTGAGAGTTGGTTGTTGAAGCCGTGCAAGAGAGGTGCAGGTGGAGGAAGAATTCTCAGTTGTTAAGCTGAGTGAAATAAGATCAAAGACTGTTGTTGCAGAGAGTGCGCAGAGTCTGACAGATTCAACAGTTGGAAAGATGTTGAATGTTGAGTGCAAGTAGTGCGCACAAGCTCAGGAGCTATAGCACCTTTGTGATAGTCGTGAAAGAAAGCCCAAAGAGTTTTATTAAAGAAGAGTCAGGAAGGATTTTCAGGCGCAGGCTCGAAGAGAAGTTCTGAGAAGGAACACTTAATCACTTTCGAGAAATCTCCAAAGAGGAGAAGTCGACGGTCATGATTCGCAGAGGAAGATTGTGAGATCCTGTCAACCGTCAAAACTCAGGAGAGTTGCACATGGGTTAATATGAAGGAGCAGAGGAAGACTCCGGAGATTCAGAGTTCGGGATATCAGGGGTTCCGTGGTCGTGGAATTCTCGTGGAAAGGAATCGCGATCTGCGATTCCCCGAAAATATCTCAACCATTGATTTCAACAGGGGCACGTGGCAAGATATCCCAAGGATCGCGAATCGGTGAATTGAGATTCCGGAGACAGGGACTTTGCACGTTGAAATCACGATTAGCAATTTCCCGACGCGATCGGAGTCGTCGATCCGTAGGACGCGTGTCCGAGGATCCAGTGGAATCGGAGTTCGGCATTTCGAGGTTTCTGAGGGCAGAGGAATCGTCACCCCAAGAATCGCGATATCGCGAAACGCGATAACCAGACAGTCAAAGTTGTGGGACCCGGAAGGTGTGATAGGGGGACAAGTGTCGTCATGCATCGGGGTTCGGAGTTTTGGAGGTCCTGTGTACCTTGACAACGGGAATCACGATATTCCGATACGCGATTACCCGACAGCTTAAGGGCACAGTGAAGGACAGGTGTCGGAAGGTTGAGCCCTTCAGTGGTCACCGCCAGGTGGCATCGGAGTTCGGGAATCGGGGATCCGTGAGGTGTGTTCTTCTCGACCTCGTAAAAGCTGATTTTCCGACGGGATAATTCTCGATAGAAGCAAGGAGACGTGAAGTGGATATTTCATCGGGTTTTGGGAATTTTGAGGCCCGAGTGCAGGATTCGCAAACACGCGAGTTCCGATTTCCCGATAAGGCAAAGGGAGATCGTCGGAGAAGCATTCTGTGGGTGCAGAAAAGTCCAGAAAATGGATTGAGGAGCATTTTAGCTCTTCGGGCCGAGGACAGAGAAGGTTCTGGTGGTTGCGAACGTGCCCGGTGGCGCGGTCTGCGTCATGTTCCCCTCTCCCCTAAACCTATTTATAACTTATGGACACTTCTAGGCACAAGCATTCCCCTGCACTCCAATCCCTTGTCCTCCAAAGATAGCTATGGTTGATTTCCTCCACCTCCAGGATGGAAGGCTTAGGGCCACCTTTTTTTTTTTTTGGTATTCACCCATCAATTTCACCTCATCTCTGGATTCTAAACATTTTACAAGAAAAACCTAGAGCTCCATTCTGCTCGTTCTTTCTCAGCCTAGTTTTCTATTGGCCACATAGCTATGGTGGTGAGCTCCATTCTGCTCGCTCTTTCTCACCATAGTTTGTTTTCTATTGGCCAGATAGCTATGGTTGATTTCTTCCACGATGAAAGGCTTGTGGCCACCTCTTTTTTCGGTGTTCACCCATCAATTTTACCTCATCTCTCAATTCTTTCAACATTTAAAAAAAAAAAAATACTAGAGCTCGACCTTTGATCATGTGAGAAATTTTTTTTCTGCTCCCTCTTCCTCACCCTAGTTTTCTATTGTCCCTTTTCCTCACCCTAGTTTTTTCTTCCTCACCCTAGTTTTCTATTGTCGAAAGGAACTTTGGGATTGAGTCTACAGAGCCGCCTAGAGCTCGACCTTTGATCATGCGAGGATTTTTTTTTTCTGCTCCGTCTTCCTCACCCTAGTTTTCTATTGGCGAGAGGAACTTTGAGATTGAGTCTACAGAGCCAACAATTATTTAATGGATTATATGAGTCTACAAAGCCAACAATTGTTAATTGGAAACTAGATTATATGACGAAATTATAGGAATTAAAACTACTTACCAATATGAATATGGAGTTATCAAATATTCTCTTCGGCTCGGGCTCATAATCATCATATAAAAAATTGTCAGGTTCGGATTGCACATCAGCGGGCGAGACTTCATCCCCTCCGATAACTCCCGCTGCCTGCAGCTTCTGCCTTATTTCCTCCATTCTTCGTTTAAGGCGCGAAACCTTAAAAACCTCAATTCATATTTTCCATCATTGCAAGAAGTCTTAAGATAGAAAAAAAAAACGCGTTTTGATAATCATTATGGATCGCTCTTTCGCACAAATATAATATTTTGTTTGTAATATCCTAACAATATAGGATTTCGTATTGAAAAAATATAAAAACATCTACTATTTATTATAAAAATATAGAAGTAGATATCGGATAAACATAATATTTATTTTTGATTTTAAAAAAATTAAAAATATTAATAAACCCATTCAAAATTTAAAATAACATTCATTCTTTAAAATATTTCCAAATATATGATATTACCAATATCATAAACATTATAAACAACTCAAAAC
>JZKD02S1780561.1:0-17767 GCA_000966675.3 Picea glauca | reverse complement strand
TTTGAACATTTAAAGATAAATAAAGAGGTCCTCCACTTGGAAGCGGGCTCGGAGGCGTAGCCCATGATTAGTGAACTCCGTTATCAACCTCTTATCTCTATTTCTTTTTCTGCATTGTTGTTCTATTCTCTTCATTTGCAACATGTATATTAATGGATGATCTCTTTATTCATTAATAAGCATCAAGTAAAAGTCACATTTGATGTTCCACAACTAGATAATAAGCTTTATGTATTTCACATTCTTAATGATTGGATGCCTAAAATACATTAAACTAACTTTCGATTTATCAGTAATACCTTCATTTTTTAATCAATTTTATGGTATCAGAGCATTTGGTTTTGAAGGTTTGACAGGAATTGCAAGCATTGGATGCTCACAAGAGAAAAAATCAAGCGAGGAGAAGGCCAACTTGAGGCTCTTGACACAGAGATTCAAAGGAGACCGCATAAGCAAGAGATGTCTTTGCCAAGAAAATTGGGTCCCTACAAATCTGAAGATGATTTCTTCGAGACCTTTAAATTTATGCAATCCATGGTAGAGGAACTTTACCATGAAAGAGGTCAACGAAGGAATCCAAAAGTTGAAGAAGGTGAATCTTTAGTAAGAGCAAAAGGAGGAGTTGGAGGTTGTGGACCTTCTTCTCCTTCTTCTCCTTCATCCTCATCATCTAATAATGACACAAGTGTACATTCCTTCAAGGATAAGCAAAAAACTCATCATTTTTCTGATATGTCGTTATTAAAGTTAGATGTAAAGTTTCAATTACCCACTTATGATGGTGAATTAGATGAAGAAAAGATAGATAATTGGGTGAGACAATTAGAAGTCTATTGCAGGATACAAAATATTGTTGATGGAGAAACTAAGATACAACTAGCAAGTCTCAAAATGGGAGGAACAACTCTCATATGGTGGGAAAGTAGAACTAGAGATGATCTTAAGAAAAGTGGTAAAACAATATCATCATGGAATGATTTTGTTATTGCATTAAAACAACAGTTTTACCCTTTAGCTTTCATGCAACAAGAAATGATGAATTGGAAATGTTTAAGGCAATCAAAAGGTCAAAGTGTACAAGAATATACTCAAACATTTCGTAATAAATCTTTAAATTTGGGTATTCCATTATATACAAAAGAGACACTCCTAAAATATATCGATGGTTTACATTCTTATCTTAAGCACACTATTCTTATGCTAAATCCTTCTAACTTTGATGAAGTATGTGTACAAGCCATTCACATTGAAATCAGTAAAGGGAATGTTGGTGATAGTGTTTCTATAGATACTTGGCAAAGAAAGGATGCAGAGCAAAGGAAAGAGAAGAACACAACCACAACAATAAAGGACAAGCCTACTTGCAATAATTGCAAGAAAGTAGGCCATGATGAAGATCATTGTTGGGTCTTGCATCCTCACTTGAAGACAAAGAAGTATGCCAACCATGGAAGGAAGAATACCACAACTGTGAAAGTTCAAGTGGATCTTGGATCAGATTCCGGCGATGAGACACAGGTTGTAGCTATGGGAATCCAAGGTATAAATTTTGTTGCAAGTTCTATCTCTTCTAGTTCAGTTGACGTAAATGATGAGTGTAAAAGGAGTGAACTTTTCCACATAAGGGTTATAACACATAATTTTAGAGTTGATACTCTTTTAGACAGTGGATCACAAGACAATCTAATCAGTGAAGATGTTGTGAATAACTTGGGACTTGAAACTAAGTCACATCCTAAACCATATCCATTGGGATGGATATGTGGTGATAACAATTTACAAGTAACCAAGCAATGTAAAATCAAGTTTGCAATCACTTCTAATTATGTTGATGAATTAGATCTTGATATAGTACCACTGGATATATGTGGAATTGTATTGGGAATCCCATACCTTTATGATAGGAAAGCCATATTCTACAGGGAGGAAAATAAATATTACTTCAATAAATATGGGAAGGAGTACATTGTTCATGCTCATCGCATGAAAACTGACAAGTCTTTTGCAACTATAGGGCAGTTAAAAAGAATGGTAAATGCAAGAAATTTTTTAACACTTATGTCTGTAACAAATCATGAAGTTAGTGATGTTAAACATGATATGATTCCATGTGTTTTAAATAGTCATGAAGTGTCACCAAAGGTACAACATGAGGTTCAACTGCATAATTTGATTAATGTTCCTGTTCAAAAGGGGAAGCATGTTTTGTCATTTTCATTTGCATACTCAATATTGTTGATTAGTTTGTTGTTGTTCAATGGTGTATGGTTGCAAAGTGCAACAAAGAATGTAGATGATTGTGCGATAAACGAAATGATTACTTTGATAAACAATGTTATCTCAATTTTCATGTTTGTTGTGATTAGTCAGGTGATCATTATCCTAGTAGAGAGTATGGATGATACAGGAAAAAGTGGGGAGGCAGTACCCTCACTTCGTACCTGAGTAAAATCAGACTTTTGGTGGTCCAAAAGCTTCCAAAGTGGGGAGGAATGATCCAGGAGCCTCCCTAGGCTCAAAAAATGCTCAAAAATCAAAGTTCTTAGAATTGAATGAAACCAGTTCCATTGCAACTATCTCGTCGTGTTGATTCCGACAATATATTTACTTTATCAAACGGGCTATGTATGCGAGAGTTATTGCACTCTAACCATATTATCAAACAACTAAAAAGTCAAAGGACTAGAAAAACGTCAATGCTGACGTCAGAATGACATCACCAAAGAAAAATTAATGATGATGATGTGGCGACGACATATGGAAGCACAACAACAGTCTAACTAGGCACAGGGTAGATCTACTCAGAGGTTGACATGTGGCACTTTGTTAGCAAATGAATAAGTGCCACGTGGCACCTAGTCAACAATTCGTATGGAAAAGTTCCAAAAAATATTTGGGGGTCCATGGGTTTTGAACCCACGACCACCCACCAAGCCCAAGCCTTAATATAAAGTCCATACACCAATGCACCACATATGTTTCTTATTATATGAAACATATTTAAGTTTATTTAAATTGCAATACTTTGTATGTGGCGGAAAGGGGGGGGTTGGGGCTAAGCCCCAACCCATGGTTTTGTGTGGTAATATGACCACTATCCAATGAAAAGGGGTACGGGGCCTAGCATAACTACCCAAAATCATATAATGGGGTAGTCACATGATGTGTGCCGCAAATCCAGGGGCTATCTCCATAAAATTGTGCACGAAGGTTATAACCACTAGCCACTGGTCACATGAAATGCGCCATGTAACCAGGAGTTAGCGCGGGTTAAGGGGCCAACGCTTGGCCATATGAAACTCATATGAACAGTTTTAGAGGGAGTGCACATAGCCCAAGTGGGATACTCTGTGTTTTTTAATTAAAAGTGGTCTTTAAACTATACAGAATGGATTTTTGCTTGATTTTTGGACCAAAATTGTTTTTTTGGGGATATCTTGGCCATTTGGAAGGGGATTTGATCCCAGAAAGAGGTCATATATTCAGGGGAAGTTGAACTTCCTCATATGAGCATGATAAATATGAAAACCAACCTTTTTGATGCCTTGGGGAGACTTTTTGATGCAGGGTTTTGAAGGAGCAGTTTGTAAATTTTGGCCTTTTCTCATGTTTTGAGAGGCGTTTTTCTCATGTTGTTGAGAGGATTTTGATGATGCATGAATGAATCTAAGAAAGGATGCCTTGCACAACATATATGAAGCATGTAATGTAACAACAAAGATCCTATGTAAGAGAACTTTGAGCATTTAAAGAGCAATAAAGAGGTCCTCCACTTGGAAGTGGGCCCAGAGATGTAGCCAACGATTGGTGAACTTCGTTATCAACCTCTTGTATCTATTTATCTTTCTGTTTTGTTGTTCTATTCTCTTCATTTTCAGCATGGATATTAATGGATGATCTCTTTAATCATTAATAAGCATCAAGTAAAAGTCACATTTGATATTTCGCAACCAGATAATAAGCTTTATATATTTCACATTCTTAACGATCTGATGCCTAAAATACATTAAAATAACTTTCTATTTATTAGTAATACCTTCATTTTTGGATCATCAAGCAACATATATCATTTTTTTCATGTGCTCCTCATCTATGTTCAGGTGGCTCTCTCGATGCCTCGAATCAAGCGTAAGACAAAGAGGGGAATGACCTGGTATGCTTCTAGAGGAAGGGGAGCGAGAGGGCGTGGCCAGTAGACTCACCCTAGATCTCCTCCAAAACCTGATAATGTCTTCACCCTGATGGCTCTTGTCATTCCCATTCCCTCCTTCACGTCTATTTTGCCTCCTCGAGACACCACTCCGTACCTATCTCCGTCGTCGAATCCTTATGCTTTCTAAGTCGAATGGTTCGACAGTCATGGAAACTCCCTTGGATTTTCTCCCAAACTCATTTTTCCCCTCCCCCCACTAGTATCCACCTCCCCCTCCTCCCTCTCCACCTCCCATCACCTCCACCTCCCCCATTCCCTCTACTCCTCTCTCCTCTTCGTCCTCCCTCGCTCCTTTTTCTAACTCCCCGACTTCCTCCACTGACTCACCTCTTACTCCTCCACTCTCTACTGCTTTCTCCCACTACACAGAAAGGGACGTTTTTGAGGAGTATTTGGATGACATCAAGAAAGGAATCAAGGACATCAAGGGTCCCATCAATGAGATGCAGCACAAGGAAACTTAGTGGTGGTGTCGAGTGGAGATTTTGATTACATTCCTTCAAGACCTTAGGTAGGCTATCTCAAACAGAGACAAGCTCAGCAGAGACACCATGCATGCATGATGGGTTTTTATGGAGCAAAGTCTCAACTCGGAACTAGCTAGTTCCTTCTGGCTCAAGTTTCCTGTGTTTTTATGATTTCAGTTAGTATAATTCACAATATTTTTTCCCTCGCAGCTCCTTAGTTCTAGGATTTTTTTTGTATTAGAATAATTCTAGCCTTTTGGGTTTGGTATGTTCAGTATAGCCTACAAAACATTTTCCCTACGTGGCACATTAGATCTATGTCTCTTACAGCTCTGCAATTTTTGCATTGACACTATGAATTTTTGGCCATGTGGCAACATTGGTTTCCCACCAAGGCAATGTTGTCACATCCTCCTATGACAACATGACAGATGAAACATTTATTCTTTGCAGGTTTTAATACAAATCCTAACTTACAAAAACAAAAAAAAAATCAACCAAATTCAATGCCCCATTACGCTCAATGAATGTCAAAATCTGACAAAATCCTCTATGAATGTGAAAATGTGACATCACATTTGATTGAAACCACAATGTGACATAACCATTCATGAATGTAGGAAATGGAAAAATGTCAATCAAGATGAATGTATAAGTGTCACATAACCATTGAGGAACATCACAATCAAACACAGTCATCGACCATTAAGGAATGTCACAATCCAACATGACCCTTGATAAATGTCGTAATGGGATAATATACTTTATGTCATAATTTTGAATTGTGATGTACATCTTCCTTGTATCATATTCAACCATTACTAACCATAATAAACAATTTCCAACCATGCCCAACCAAAACCAACCAAATTCAATGTTCCATTACCCTCAATGAATTTCAAAATGTGACAAAATCCTTTATGAATGCGACAATGTGACATCACATTTGATCGACACCACAATGCTACATAACCATTCATGAATGTAGGAAGAGGACACACATCAACTGAGATGAATGTCTCAATGTCACATAACCAGTAAGGAATATCACAATCAAACATAGCCATCAACCATTAAGGAGTGTCACAATCTAACATAACTCTTGATAAATGTCGTAATGGGATAAAATACTTATATTGTAATGCCACATTGTGATACACATATTCATTTTATTATATAGAATTACATCGTTCCTAAATGGTTACGTCACATTGTGATGTTCATCTAGGGTTATGTGGAAATGTGACATAAACATTTAGGAAATATGCAATTTGACATAAGACAATGAAGATGTTCATCAAGAAACAAAACAACCATTGAGGACTGTAGCAATTCAACATTATTCAATGAAGGTAAACAACGTAATGTGGCATTATAATAGTAAACCATGGTTAAATGTAATCAACATGGTCAACCATAGTCAACCATTACTAACTGTAATGAACATGGTCAACGATAGCTAACTCAGTGTGATGTTTTATGTCGCAATATATATATATATACATATATATTCTAAATATCCTACATAATGTGACATAACATGTTCAAATGTCGTAGTCTAACATAAACCAAGAAAAATGTTGGAATGTTGCAAAACCCTTTTTGAATGTCGAAATACCACATATCCTTTCATAAACTCTATAATATGACAAAACTATTAATAATATTATTAAACCAACCCTATCCTAATACAATCAAACACCATAATAAACAATTCCCAACCATGCCCAACCAAAATCAACTGAATTCAATGCGCAATTACCCTCAATGAATGCCAAAATGTGACAAAATCCTTTATGAATGTGACAATGTGACATCACATTTGATCGACACCACGATGCGACATAACCATTCATGAATGTAGGAAACATGCACATGTGAACTAAGATGAATGTCTAAATGTCACATAACCATTGAGGAAGATCACAATCCAACATAGCCATCAACCATTAAGGAATTCCACAATCCAACATAACCCTTGATATGTGTCATAATGGGATAAAATCATTTTTGTCATATTGTTGTATTATGAGATACATATCCATTGTATTATGTCGAATTACATTGTTCCTAAATGGTTATGTCACATTGTGATGTTCATTTAGGGTTATGTCACAATGTGACATAAACATTTAGAAATAATGCAATTCAACATAAGAAAATGAAGATGTATATGAAAATGAAACTTAACCATTGAGGAATGTAGCAATTCAACATTATTCAACGAAGGTAAACATCACAATGTTACATTACAACAGTAAACCATGGTTAAACACAATCAACATGGTCAACCGTAGTCGACCATCAATAACCATAATCAAAATGGTCAACCATAGCTAACTTAGTGTGATGTTTATCAATGGTTGACTATGGATGACCTTTAATTTGACACCCTTATTCCAAATTTTTTTATAAACTTTTTTCATATAACTTAAAACATATATATATATTTTAACAAAAATTGGGCAAAAATTATATTAAAAAAACTACGAAGATACGTAGGCGAAGTACATAGTTTGTGTTACAGAAATTGAAAAATTCAAAAATTACCCCCCTAAATTCTCTGAGAAGAAAATGAACAACATGGGTATTTATTACTAAAACACTAAATCCTACTTGATTTTCTATGGTGAAAACCATGCAAAATGTTCCTAGTAACAACGTAAAAAAACATTTCATACACTTAGATTTTGGAATTGTCTGGTGATGGGAATTTTGCCTCTGATGGAGGCTGCAGGTTGAGGTCCAGGTTTGGGCATGGTCCAGGCGAGGAGGCCTCATCAGAAGTTGGAATGTAGTTGGTTGTGGGTGACGTAGGTCTAGCTACCATTTGGAGTTCCTTGATCTGTTGCCTTAGAGCTTCACACTCATCCCTATTTCTATGTTCTTCACTCCTGTGTTGGATGGTAATCTCTGTGATGGAGAGAACTTGTGAAGAAATTTCCCTGAGATGTAATTGAAGTGTTTGAACCGTGTCTACCAGCTCGTCGTGTTCCTCCCCTAAGACAATTCTTTGTGGTTTCCTGCTCATCTTCATGCCTATAATCCTTATTCTATTCGACTGTAAAACACAGATAGCCATGTGCTTATGAGGAGTGGATGCCGCTTTGTTCTTTTCAGGGATGAGAATGCCAACAAAATGAGTCGCTCCTATTATGATATGCACCATCACCCTCAAATGATTCAGAGAACTTAACTAGTTTCCCATGCTTTGCCACGACTTGCAGCCATGATCACCTCTAATGATGGGATCCTTCATCTCACCTGAATTTAATGTATAGTACTCTTTGTGCATCATGCTAAATAGGTTCACGTCACTCTAGTATCCTCTTCCACGCTCATGAGATGTCGAAGGTACTGTGATAAGACTTCCCACGTTAGGGGAGGGGAATATATGTAGCCACTGGACGCACGCAGAGGTGAGGTAGTGGGTGCTTATSTGTTGAGAGGTGAGGTGGGGTAGGTGGCGGGGGCTGTAGAGCCACATGTTGAGGTGAGGGGGAGGGTGGTTAGGTGTCCAGGCAGGGGCGTTGGAATGAAACGCGATGCAGACCATGACCCTTTTCGCCACTATGGCCCAGACGACAGTGGCCAGGGGAGAAAAATGCCATGTGTCAACTGTCATGGTATGGGTGAGTGGAGAGATAATCCATTAACCACTAGCGTGCCTTGCTCCAGTTCAATTTCTAGGTTAGCTTGAGCATCGACCAATTGATTATTTTGTCGAAGGACATTGTAAAAGGAGATATTGTGGAAGAGTGTGTGAATTGTCGAAATTATTTGGAGAATGGCTCTTAAATGGAGATTTGGGGGGTGGGACCCTTTGCGTACATTCCCTATGATTATCTTGGAATCCCCAATCACCGAAAGGGAGTGTGTGTTCCTACTTTTGGCGAGAAGAAGACCTTGGTACAGTGCATAGGCTTCAACTTGATTATTAGTAGCTATGCCCAGATTCCAATGGAAAGAGAGAACTTGGTTTCCTCATGGGAAAATGACGACCCCTCCTGCTCCTACCACCCCGTAAAACATATATTATATTAATATAAGTTAATACAAACATTAATATAAGTTAATGTAATATAGATTTTAATACAATATGATGTTACGATGTTATTGTACAACATTAATATAAGTTAATATAATATAATATTATAGTATAATATTTATGTTGATACTAATATAATTTTATTAATATAAACATTATTAATAATAAATTGTTGTGTTAATTTTATTTATATAATTACTCATTTATATAAATATATTATTTTAATTATTTGAAGATATCTTTATACGCCCACAGGTAACTAGAAACAATCACATTAATAATATTAATGTGTCTGAATATGTCGATAGGCATATATTTATCACATACTATAGGAAAAAAAAATATTAGTGTGTTAAATATATGCTTATTGGCATATTTAGACACATGAATATTATTAATATAGTTGTTGCTTATTTATGCATAAAAATAAATTCAATAACTAATTGTTTTGGAATATAAAGGAATTTAACCTTCATATTGTAGATTTTAGTTTTATTTATCAGATCTGTTGTGGATTCCACAACATCTTATAAAACAATCTCTCTCACACACACATGAACATGTATGCTATTTTATACCTCATTCCTCCCCACTCTCATGAAAGTTACTAGTATCAAGAAAAAATAAATTAATAAGTATTTAACACAAAATTACAAATGAAACAAAATGAAAATCACTAGTATAAAAAAAATAGAATTTAATAAGTCTTTACCACAAAATTACAAATGAAACAACATGATATAGATAACTTTTAAATCATAAGTTAAATGTATGGGCTCATGGTCCCACTGTATGTATTTTTTTAAGATTGATTAACTAACATGTGTGACTTCAATCTTCATTAAAAAGGTCACATGGAATAATAATAAAAAAATGAAACAATTCATTTGTTTCTGTGTGTCCATTCTTTTCTTGTCCCAATTCATTTGTTTTTGTGTGTCCATTATTTTCTTTGTCTTGCCATTCCACCTTYTATTTATTTATATGAAAATAGTATGCTTTGTGGGAATTGTCTCATGATGGTAAAATTACAAATTAATGAKTTATTATTGRACATGGTGTTGTTTTATTTCCACTCTTATGTTAATCATTAATAAATAGTTGAATTGTTAAAAATAAAATTAAACTCTGAGAATTAGTTATTCTATTTTAAACATARAATTTAAACATTTAAATATATTTTAATACACATAATAAAAAATTTCTCATATTTAAACATAAAATTGTAAATATATTAAAGTATTTAATGAAGGTTGTTGACAACAAGATGATGGTCTAAAATGTGGCAAAGGGATTCCCACCAACATGCTCACACAAGAATGGTCTTGTGTTCTAATAAAAATTCACATGTTCATGAGCCTCCAACTTCGATGTTCCATAAAACACTACTAAGAACATGTAGGGGTTCTTAAAAATGCATGTATCGCATTCCCAAAAATGCATGTGCACTCTAGGAAAGTGAGCATGTTCTTATGGGGAATTGTTTTTTAAAAGGCCATGGCTCATCCATTAATTAACTAAGAGACCACAACATGCATTTTAATAGTTATTGAACAAATTTAAGAGTGAAAATTGAGGAGAGATTGAAAAATAAATTGGTTCTAGGTGAATATTTTCATTGAATTTGTTTGTTTTTTATTTCATAATTGTTTTAATTATAAAGAATAAATAAAAATTTAATTTTCCCTTTATTAAATTGAGACATATATAATTAACATGGATCCTATAGAAAACCCAAACATAACATCACCATATGAAGACACACCAAACCTCAACCAAGAACCAATAAAAATAAACATTGAAATTGATGTAGGATTGAGGTATCTAATAATCCTTATAAATGACTTAAGAAATACCATAGAGCCCTCATGGTTGTCACTAGCCATATCCATAAACACCATTGTCATGGGTCAATATAAAAATCAAGTTATAGACCTCAACATTTCAAAAAAAAAGTTGATGACATTGTTTATTGACTTGAGAATTAGTTTATAGCCACCAATCACAAATAGATGCATTTGTATGGATCGATGCACCTAAAAACCATTCTTAGAAAAATGGATAAATAGGTGGTTTATGGTATTTGACAAACCTCCTTATATTAATAGGGAGGTGCATATTTATTTCCTTATAAAATCACGAGAGGAGTTTGTTTTATGTCACCATGTCAACCACTTTTACATCAACAAATTATAGTGGGTGGGTCGTGGGTCCATGTAGGATAGAGAAAATGCTAGGTGTGACCCATTACCAAGTAATTTTCTTGATAATTGGATACCTAACCCCCCTCTCTAACATCCTCCCATAAAAGAAAACATCAACTAGATCCATACCTCCATATCCACCTTGACATGTAGCCTGGTGCAACATAGCAATTCATAACATTATCCCACTAGTAGGGACTTTCAGGTGATGTTGGGGGGTGGTTGGGTATTTAGTAACTATAGTAGATTCAATCTAGGAGAGGGCACATGGATAGAATAAGCGTTCTCAACCTATTTCATGTGACCCTTACAGATTCTTGAGCTACGTGAAGTCTTGTTATGGGCCCATGGAGGCCACTATACATGAAAGTTTCATGGAGAAGGTTATTATATTGGTCATCTACAAGTTATTCATATATATATATACATATCTTATTTTGTGTTTTTTTTCTATTTCTAATAATATGATGTTTGTAGTTGCTACGCTTAGATAATAGACCAGGTTGAAACTTGCAGATGTATAAGTGTTAGTTTTCTCTACTAATTTATAAATAGAAACAACCTCCTCGCTTGATGTACCACAGACATGAGTATGGTGGAATGATAAATTTATGAATTAAAATGATCCTTTCTAAAAACGTTTGTCATATATTGTTAGTCCATGTTCTATATGCTTTTAGTTTGAATGTGCATGTGTTGTTGAATGAATGATAACTTTATATTTCTTAACAAAGTATGCACTTCACTTTGTTGCAACAATTCTACTGTGGGGTATAATTTTGGCCTTAAATTGCCTAAGATATAATGATTCCTTAACCGAGTCTACTAATATTCTAATGATGTTGATGGGAGTTAAGGATATCATGATGTTCTTACTTCTTAGTATTTCTCTTTGATTTGCGGTACCTTTGATACATGGAAATGTGAGTTTTTGGATATCCACCTTCCTATGTAAGTGTTGTATGTGGATTACTTTGTGGATTTCCTTTCTAATCTATCAATTGTTGTAACCATTCATTCCAAATACCATTCTAAGGTTATATATTTCATAGTTCAAGTGTTTTTCATTTGAGATTCATATGGCCCTTGTAGTGGAAAGCGTGTTTAAATGATGCTTACTTTTTGAGTTAGGTGGTGATGATAGTCTACATTATGGTATTTATCTATGTGTGACAGTCTCTTGTACACTTGATACCTGAGTCTCCCATTTCCATTTTAGTTAAGAATTACATCAAAAAATTGAAGTTGGTTTTCCCTTTCTATCTCAATGATGAATTTAAAGTTCCATGAGATTATATTGGTTTTCTCAAAGAATCCTTCAAGAACCTCTCTGGCATGTCCCCATTTGGTGAATATATCATCCGTGTATCCTTTCCATACTCCTAGGGTGAGTGGAAAGGAGTTTAAATCCCTTCAAATTGCTCTATGTAGATGTTTGAAATTATTGGCGATAGTGGGGAGCCTATTTCTATGACATGAATTTTCTCGTAGATATTTCCTTTGTAGTTGAAATATGTTGAATTAAGGCATATCTTCACTACTTTAGCAGCTTCGATGTATGTTCAATGTCTTCTAGGAAATTAATGCCATGGTCCACGAGGACCTTGGTGTAGAGAAATACAATGTCAAGTCTTACTAGAATTTCATCATCTTCTAGATTTTAGGTTTTGATACATTTTACAAAGGATGAATAATCCTTTAAAAAAGAGTTTGTATTTCCATAGGGGAGGACGTGAGTAAATTAGGAAGAAAGTTTTCCAAATAATAAGTGAGACATCCTATCGTGTTTATAGTTGGTATTAAGGGGACACTATATTTATGAATCTGTGATGTACCATATATATAAGGCATGATAACATTGTTTTTAGTGACCTTCTTCTTAATTGAGTCATCAAGGAATGAATATTTGATCACTATGAACACTACACACATTAGTTTGTTCCCATAGTCTTTATTGATTATTCTATAGTTTCTACATGTGATGTGTTCCATCAGTTTGTTAAGGTAGTCTATTCTATTCATTATAATTTTAGTTTTCCCCTTGTTAGACTTCAGAATATTAATGTATTTATTATTTCTCAAATCCCATACATATTTTCTCTCATCATTAGACAATTTCTTTTTGGTTGTTTAGAGTATCTTTGAACTACCATGCATTCCTACCTAATAGCTTCAAAATTTTATCTTTTTTTTGGATATGAAGGAAGATTCAATGTTTCACAACATCTCTTACACAAGTATATTTGGTGCATACATCGCTTCTCTCCCTCATGGCTGAGCGACCTACCGATCAAGGATCTTAATCTCCTTGAGTTGGATTAGCTCCTCAAGACCTTGCTGGTCTCAAACTGAATCAAACACATGCCCTGTTATCACCCAAGGCGCAGGTCATATGGAACCTGCCTCGCTCGAGTCTGATCATCTTTCATCATCCCTCAGGTTTTCACGGTCATGATCCGATCATTATCGACTTGTTCATCGATCGACGGTTCACAGTGATTGTGGGGTGCCAATGTACCCGCTCTTTATCGGTTGGATCAATCTCTGCAATCAGAAAAGTACTCACCCAACTCGATCTAATCGTGGTCGTTGATCCCCTGTCTCAATGAGAACAATGACGTTGGTGAATTGTGGGCCTTGAACTAGTACGTTCACTAATTTCACCTCTTCACTCTGCAATGATTCCCCACCATTGATCTTCATTCAGAGATCAACAGGTACCTGCGGGCCCTGCTTTCTTATAACTTTTTCCAAATATTAACACCAAATGATGCTAGCTCCTTCTGCTAACCCTTCTTAGCATGTGGCCTCGAGCTATGACCCAGGGCTTAACCTCCTAGTGCTTCATGAATTCAGAACTTTCAACTGGGACTAGATCAATAGTCCTCATCCTCCTTTGCAACCAATAGTTGATATCTACTTCGGGACTCTGTGCTTCGGGAGTTCGGGATGTTCCAACTTCCGCTTTCCCCCAGAGTATTATGTACCCGATGTTCTAGATCAGGCACCATACGTCCACCCAAATCAACGGCTCTGGTTCACTTCATGACTTCGGCCTTCGGGAATCTCAACTTGTCCATGCTCGCTTTCTCCCAGAGTGATTTCACCCGAAGTTCATGATCCGTTGGCGTGTGCCTCCCACAAATCAACTAGTACAAGCCACTTCAGCTATTCGGGCTTCGGGAGTTTCAAACTCTTTGCCTTCGCTTCCTCCAAAAGTACTTCCACCCGAAATACACCATATGTCAATGTGTGTCCTTCTAGATTTGACGACCATGATTCACTTCTGATCTTCGGGCTTCGGGAGTTTCAACTCCTACACACTCGTTTTCTCCCTGAGTGTTTTCACCTGAAGATGACGAATTTCTACCGCGTGTCCTTCTAGATATGACGGACATATATTCTTTTCTCTCATTGACTTCCTTTCAGAGTGTTAGGCCTCCGAACTTCCTGATCTCTCACCACGGTTCTTTGCAATGGACGGTTGCGATCTACTTCGGCCTTCGGGACTTCAGGAGTTTGTCACACTCCACAACTGAAATCTTCCGAAGTGACTTTCCTCGAAGTCTTAGATCTATTGACACATACCTCCTGGAAACTAATGACCAAGATCTATGATTTCTCTCTCTCCTTGTCTACAGAACTTCTGAAGTACTTCCACTCCATAGTTGTAGATCTTACACCACCTGTCCCTCTGGATGATGGATGGTCCCTAACCTCTTTGAAACTTCGGAGAATTCCTCACTCATGTGTGCACAATGAGACTTAAATATCGCGCACCTTACGTAGATCCAACGGTCTGGAATGACTTCGATTCCTCCTGGATGGATCTTGACCAATAACTCTGTGAATCTTCATAGCTTCACTCCCTTTGAATATTTCTTCCCACTATCTCTCATGAACTTTGTTTCTTGGAACCTTTGACTCCTTAGAGGGATGTTTCGACACTTATTCTAACTTCGAATTTGTGCACTCCTTGCAACAGATCCTTATGCAAGACTTAGCTTCTTGCAGACGATTGTGCACACCTTGCATTAGTCCCTTTGCACTCCTTACAAATGAAATTTTCACACTATCTATTCTGAGCTTCTGAGATGAAATGGATTCTGTCAACGCACTCCTTGTGGACTGTATGCACACCTTGCATGAACTCAACGAAGAGAAACAATTTAATCTTATTCAAATACTTCACAGTTTAATATACTCAATAACATAACTCATTCATTCATAAAAATAGAAATAACAGGGAAGCTGTAACCAATACCAACACCATATGTTGGGTCAATATCCCTCTGTTATATTCATTCAGATGTAAATCGCTACAAATCTGATAAAAACAAACTTACATTCAATAACAACTATCTCCTACTAATCTGCAACAGCCTTATTCAGGCACACTATGCACTACTTATACAAGAGGTCCTCTATGGTTCTCTCCAACTACTTATTTGATCGAAAAAAAATCTTATAGCTACTTAGTCCTATTACAATAAACGTCTGTGACAGACAATTTAAGGCAGATCTTCAAGTCCACGCAAAAATCATATAACTCAAGGTCGATCTTATCTCTTCTGGATTTGATGTGATCATTCACCCCCCCCCCCCACCCTTAAAACTTCTTTGATTCATCATTTACTCATAAGTTCTCTAAGATACACCATCTTTGAAAATTTAAAATTTTACTCAAAAGGCACGCTAGGCGATGTGTTGTTATCCCATGTGGCTTTGCTGATGATTCTCCTGCATCAATATTGTTTGGGAATACCACAAATATCATCCCTTTATATAAATCATTGTGTGCTAGTGTGTCCAACTTGACCTTTAATAAATTCACCACAATGATCTACTTATTTTTTAGCAATCTCATTGTTCTGCCACTATTTTGATTGTGTTTTAGAAGTTCAAGTACCTTGCACCAAATACCTACCACCTAAGTCAAAGTAATCTCATGTTATACAATGAAATCCCCAAACTTAAAGCATGTATCATAAAGAAACCTTAAAAAAAAATAGAAAAGGAACTGCCATTTTCTGGTGACAACAATCTCTAAGTTACTATACTCATCGACGTGGCTATTTAGAAAGCCCTTATCATTGAGATAAATGTGTACCTCGTGTTGCATTACACTTTGGAGACTATTGTCACTCATTTGATTAGTATTTAACCAAAGAATTCAAAACAATCTCAAGCCAACTTGGTCATAATCAAACTTATGTGAAAATATCAATTCAACTTGTCTTCTTTTGAGAAATCTACCATTTTAATTATCTTTTTTCAAGTATTCCTAAAATGTGATGGTAGTTTTTCATACACTCGTTTTTTACAAGGGATACTAAAAATGCATGATGAACATGTGTGAAAATATAGTTGTTTTGTTTCTACAGGTTGTTTATAAGAAATCAAATATAATTTTGTTGTGTTTCTATAGGTTTCAATTTAATAGAGTGATGAACCATTTCCACCTAGGATCGATATATCACCCCCTTCCTAGGTATCATGTGTTGAGTTAAATCTTGTTTTAATGTGAAATTTGTTATCTTATTTCGGTTGACTTTCATCATTTTATACTAACAAAAATATTATAAATTTGTATATGGGATGGTTTATTGTTTTTTCAACTCACCACTACTTCTATTTTACCATTCACCAACCATGTCCACCTAGGATGGATAGATCACTCCCTTCCGAGATATCATATGTTGAGTTAAATCTTATTTTAATGTAAAAAAATTTCTCTTATTTCTGTTGACTTTCATCTTTTTAAACTAACAAAAATATTATACATTTGTTTATGGGATGGTTCATTGTTTGTCAAGTCCATTTTTCCTTTCACCACTACCTCTGTTTCGCACTTCATTTGTCCCAATCTATAGGGAAAATATGATCCTTAGCCACCCTACCCTCGCTCTTGGTATCCCATATTCACCCCGTAGGGTACTACCACCCATAGTACATATTGTAGGTGTTTATTTCCACCCACCTCCACCATATTTTCCATCCATAGTGGTTGCACCCACAGGCCACCGACAAATCTGCCCTAATGTAGCCCCCCACCATTTCATCCATTGTGGTTGCACTAGTTTTCCCTCATGCATTCCCCCTTCCATCATCTAATGTGGCCACCATAGTAGATGATACAACAAATGTTTCCTTAGAGCACCTCTTAAAGTCAAGTTCTTTGTTTTCTTTTCCATCTTCATTCTTTCTTAAGTTATTCGTAGTGATATCTTGTTTTTTTAATTTTTCATGTATTATGGATGGATTAATTTTATGAATTTCTTATTAAATATCATCCTCTTTTTTTAACATAGTTACCAACTTAACTATAAATCTCCAATGTTCTCCTTTTTTTAGAGGTAGTATTTAAAGGCTATTTTTACAACTTACAACTTCATAAGAATCATGATCTTGACAATGAGTACCATCCAAATTAAAACTTTAAATCTGCCCTTGAAACTAAAAGCAATTCTACTAGCAGCACCCCCTTTTCTTTGAGGTCAACCTTATTGCCTTTTTTTTTCAAAGAAAAAAATAATTAAAAAAAACCTAAAAGAAATAAAAAAAAAAATGTTTTTTTTAAACCTTTATATATAAATAAACATCTTCATTGAAAAAGAAATATATATATATATATAAAAATAATAAAATGATTAAATTTTTTTAAATTTAAAATGAAAAATATAAATAAAAAACATTTAAATATTAAAAATACAATTAAATTATATATATATATATATATATATATTAAAAAAATAAATCTAAATTCTAAAACATATAATTAAAAAAATATTATAATATATATTTTCTAAAATTACTTTTTTTTAAAATAAAATAT
>JZKD02S1780550.1:70053-95224 GCA_000966675.3 Picea glauca | reverse complement strand
AAACTTAGATTAAAGGTTTAACCCACGATAATGGGTAAATTGGTTTATAGTGATCAATCAATATTATGTTTAAAATCACATTGATCGGGTTTAAAATTTATAAGAACTTAAATGGGCTATAAAAGGGAAATATTTAATACTAATTAATGGTGTAAGTTAGACTAATTGACGAGTACCCCACAACGTTAGCATAGCTAACAAGGCGAGAGGGTTAGTAGCTTACCTGAATGAAGTTATCAAGCCTAGAGGCTTTTGACCTTGACTTTTAGCCACTTACCTTATGGGAGTAATCTCTGTTTACAGAAAAGTATAAAAAAACTTATGCCTAACTCTCTATTTGCATATATAAGTTTGAGTAAAACATTGAATGCCTTAAACCTTCTTCTAATAAGATTTTGGTTGGATGGAGATTTAGTTATTAAAGATGGTTAGGACTCGAGGAAATTGAGGCCAAGGGGCATCGTCACAAGGACCACCAATGTCGGCGCTGCCACCACCATCGCTTGAATTAGCTCTCATTTTGCGCTCCTTAGAGGCTATTAATGAGACATTAAAGGGACACCAGTCAACATAGGTCAAAGTGGAACCCCCACCTTCTAGAATGGGTAATATTGAAGCGTCAAGGGACTCAGAGGGAGGGCCTCCACCAGGGGACATCACCAGAGAAATACCAAAAATCAAGCTCCCGGAGTTTGTTGGGGGTCGTGCAAGTGAACGTACAGAGGAATGGTTGGAAGGAATGACATGATGTTTCACCTTAAGAGACTATTCTTTCACATCAAAGGAGAAGATAGTGATCTTTAGGTTGAGGGACAGGGCCTTGAACTGGTGGGGTAATCTGGAGAGGCAGTTGCACCTTACCCCAGACACCATCTTGTGGGAGATTTTTGAGGAGAGGTTTTGGAGGAAATATTTTTCTTCTTACTATGAGGAACAATGGGGAGGAGCATTTCATGCCGTAATTCAAGGAAACATGACAGTGGAAGAGTACGATATCAGGTTATGGAGTTAGTAAAATATGTCGTGTGCATGGATACTGATCAACGACAAGCATAATTTTTTGTGTATGGGTTGAACCCTAAGATAAGGGCCATGGTGCGGATGTGGAAATCATCATCAATAGCTGAAGCAATTGAAAATTCTCATTATGCAGAGGAGCATATGAGCTTAAACAAAGGTACGAGATCAACCATTCCACAACATAATAGATTCGTTGGGAAGGTCCCTAGGACTTTCTCCAAGGGAGGAAGCTCTAGGCCACCTCCTTATGGAAATAGAGTCACACCTAGAGAAATTACAATAGGTATTTCAATGGCAATGAGTGCAACATCCCACTCATTGCTAATGACGCAGGCAGGTCCACGACCTTCTCAAGGAGAAGCAAGTAGGGTCATGGGTTATAGGGGAAGGAACTCATTTCATATGCCTTCACAGGGAAACACCCAGGTTCCACCCCATGTTACTTTTTGGGGGTGAAGAGGACCTCATTACTAGCATGACTTTCCAGAGTCACAAGAAGACTTTGTGCACAGAGAAGGAAAGGCCCCGATGGGAAGAGCGATTAGTAGCCACCAGATTTATGCAACGGTTAATAACCACCAGGAAGAGCATCAATCCACTATGGTGGAGTCGTCATGTAATATTACAGATACAAAAAAGTATGCAGAATAGAAATAAATAGCTAGAAATGGAACATGTACAACAATATAACCATAACAACACCATAATAATACCAAAATGATACCAGAATAACACCAGAAAGAGCACTTTGATTACTGAGAGAAATGTTCGCTTGCCACTTTGAGGGGGAAACCTCCAGCAGAGCAGAGCTCTATTACAATAATATCCAAGAAAAAAGTTCTCATACCCTCAACTCCTATTTATACTAAATATGTATATCAAAAGAACCATCTAAAGGAAGATCCTTCTAGAAGCGAAACCTTTTATTAGGTCTTCTTACATTGGACATATTCTTCCTTATTTCCAGGCCTTATTAATATTTACCTTTATTACATCAGAATATATTATTCTACCTACATGAGGGGTTAGGTCCCTCACATGTCCCCTCCCTTAAAAACAACCTTGTCCTCAAGGCTCAAGATTTGAAAATTGTTGCAGAATGGTAGCTGGTTCCCAAGTGGCATCTGTTGGAGTTGTATATTTCTACTGGACTAACACTTCCTTGATCGTTCGTTGATGCAGACGACATTCACGTTGGTAAAAAATTGCTTGTGGTTGTAGCCAAATGGAGCCTTCTTCGTCCAACTCATGAAGGTTGGTTTGATTTTGGCACTTAGTTCCAATCACCTTCTTTAAGAAGGAAACATGAAAAACATGATGTAGCTTAGAATGATTGGGAAAATCTAACTGATAGGCCACCTGTCCCACACGCTTGAGAACAATATAAGGACCATAAAATTTGGGCCCCAGTTTCTGACATTAGTCAGCCTTGAGGGAATTTTCCTTCTAAGGTTGCAGTAGAAGAAACAATGGATCCCCTTCTACAAATTGACGTTCGAAGAGACCTTGATCTGCTTGTTGCTTCATGCGATTATGGGCCATGACCAAATTCTCTTTGAGAGCACAGAGAATAGCCTCTCGAACTGTAAGTGTTTGGTCAACCACCTGGACCTTTGAGACACCTGAAAAATATAAGAGAACTGAAGGCGGATTTTTTTCCATATACCACTTCAAAAGGAGTCATGCGAGTAGTTGTATGGTACGAAGTGTTGTACCACCATTCAGCTAGTGGTAACCATTCATCCAACTGATTTTTCCTTTCCGAGGAAAAACAACTCAAATATGTTTCCAAACACTTGTTGACAACTTCAGTTTGACCATCAGTCTGGGGATGATAAGTTGTGCTGAGATGCAATTGGGTGCCTTGTAGCTTGAACAATTCTTGCCAAAAATTGCTGGTGAAAGTTGGGTCGCGATTAGAAACAATAGAATGTGGCATGCCATGAAGCTTGAAGACCTAATCCATGAAAAGTTGAGCCACAATGGATGTTGTAAATGGGTGTTGAAGAGAACATAAATGAGCATACTTGGAAAGATGATCAACTACCACTAGGATGACTGATTTATTGCTCAATTTAAGTAATCCTACAATAAAATCCATAGAGATATCCCACCAAATAGCAAGTGGAATGAGAAGCAGTTGTAGTGTGCCAGGAGATTTGACTTTTTCTCCCTTGTTGTGTTGACACACATCACATTCAGCCACAAAATTACGAATGTCTTGTTTCATACCATCCAAAAAAAAGGAACGTTTGATCCTGTCATATGTTTTGGTAAACCCGGAGTGCCCAGCTGTGTGTGTATCATGAAGCTTAGAAAGTACTGTGGATTTAAGTTTTGACTGTTTACTTAAATACAAATGTAATTTGTATCGAATCTCATCATGGAACCAAGAGTACCCTGGGCAAACTGGAGAATTGGATTGCAATTGTTGTATAAGATGCGAATTTTTGGGATCGTGTAGCCATTCCTGGTGAACAACTTGGAGCCAATCTGGTACAATGAAGGAGAGAGAAAAAAGGGACCCTTCATCTTCATATTTTCAAGAAAGTGCATCCGCAACCACATTGTCTTTGCCTTTATTGTAAATGATCTCATAATCATATCCAAAGAGCTTAGTCACCCATTTTTGTTTCTCTAGGGAGGAAATGTGTTGTTCAAGAAAATAATTGAGGCTTTGATGACCTGTATTAATTTGGAAGCGTTGCCCCAATAGATAAGGGCGCCAAAGATCAACAACATGCAGAATAGCAAACATTTTCTTTTCATAGATTGATTTTCTCAAATTTTTCTCAGACAATTGTTTGTTGGTAAAGGCCAAAGGCCGACCCTTTTGCACAAGGACAACGCCAATTCCTTTCCATGAAGCATCACATTCCAAGACAAAGGTATTTGTGAAATCAAGAAGGGTTGGGACTGGAGTGGTGCACATGGCCATATTCAAGGTTTGAAAGGCCTAAGCAGCTGTTGGAATCCAAGTGAAAGAATTATTTTTAAGGAGTGCAGTGAGAGGTGTCACAATCTTTCCATAATTCTTAACAAAATTGTGATGATAACCTATTAAGCCCAGAAATCCATGCAATCTTTTGATATTTTTTGGGTGAGGCCAGTCTTGCATAGATTCAATATTTTTAGGATCCACCCTGACATCGGCCTTGCCAACAAGATGACCCATGTACTCAACTTTTGAGGCGGCAAAAGCACATTTAGATTGTTTCAGGAAAATTTGGTGCTGAGAGAGTAGATGGAGAACTCGATCCACATGAGAGATATGGTTTGTCCAGGTTTTTCTATAGATGAGGATATCATCAAATAAAACTAATACAAAATGACAGAGAAAAGGACAGAAGACATGATTCATGAGGCTTTGGAAAGTGGAGGGAGCATTACACAAGCCAAAGAGCATGATTAAAAACTCATAGTGGCCCTCATGAGTTCTAAAGGAAGTCTTAGGAATGTCTTCCTCTTTCATATGGATCTGGTGGTAGCCAAAACGAAGATCAAGTTTAGTAAAAAAATGGGTGCCACTCAATTCATCCAAGAGGTCATCAATGACAGGAATGAATTTTTTTTCTTTAATGGTGTGTTTGTTGAGGGTGCGAAATTCATGACACATGCGCCAATAAACTTCTTTCTTAAGGACCATGACCATAGGAGAAGAGTAGGGGTTTGTACTAGGGCAGATAACACTTGCGTTGAGCAGTTCTTGAACCATTTTCTCAATTTCATTTTTTTGGGAAAATGGGTGACGATAGGGACGGATATTGGGAGGAAGGATTCCTAAGACAAGGGGAATGGAATGATCATGAACACCAGGGGAAGGAGGGAGTCCCTGGGGAGTGGGGAAAACCACTTGATGTTTAGAGAGGATGTATTGGAGGTCCTGCGACACAGAGGTTTTCTCAGTTGCTTGTATGGCATGGATTTGGGCAATAACGCCAGAATGACCTTTTTTTAGCAGATTTTCCATGCGATGGGAACTAATGATCTCTGGGGAACTGACAGTGATGCCTTGGAACTTATATTGTTTTCCCTCTTGATCGAATTGCATGGTTAATTTCTTAAAATCCATGAGAATGGGACCCAAAGTCCTTAGCCATTCTGCACCCAACACAATGTCACAACCGCCCATGTCGATAGAAAACATATGAGATTTCAGGTGGTAGTCACCAATTTGGAGACACAAATTTTCACAACGCCCTCCACATTTCATGGACCCGCCATTGGAAATCATGATTTGGAAATTATTAGCTGCACAGATATAACAATTAGTTTCTTGGGCAATGCGGCGATGAAAAAAATTATGGGTTCTTCCACTATCAAAAAGAATGATGAACTTCCTATGCTTGATGTAACCAATTAGTTTGAGGGTTTGGGGAGCAGAGAAGCTAGTGAGAGAATTTAGGTAAATGACCATTCTACTTCAGGAGGATCTGAGGGACGGGTTATGTCAGTGGGTTCAGGTGACACAAACATAACGAGAGATTCAACATCCTCTTCCAAAACATCCTCCGAGATGGCCATAAAAATATTTTGTTCCATACACTTGTATCCCGGAAAATATTTGTCATCACAATTATAACAAAGGCCTTTGAGTTGGCATTCAGCCATTTCAGCTCTAGCCAATTTTTGGATCTTTAGTGGAGTAGAAGGAGGAGCGGGATTTACTGGTTTAGTGCGAGGAATAAAGGAGGGTTTCTGATTTTGAGAAGATACAACATGTTGTGCTTCCTTAGCTCTTTTAGTAGCCTCCACCCAACTCTGAGGCTGATCCATGAGGACATGGGCATGAATCTCATCCTTGAGGCCACTGATAAAACATTCTCGGAAAAAAGCATCAGACATGCCCTCTGTATGAAAATCCAGTCGCTCAAAAGAAGCTATAAAGTCTTCCACTGTGTCATATTGTTTCAAATTTGTCAAATAGAATAAATGGTTGGTGTCAATGTCAAAGAATTCATAAATCTCTGCCACAAAGTGTATCCAAGCAACATACCCTTGGCAGGAAGTTTTTCTCCATTGTCAACATTCTCGATCTAGATGGAGAACACCATACTGGAGTTTGGCCAACTCATCTGTAATGTCGTACAAAGAGAAATAATGTTCCATTTGAGTTACCCAACCAGTGGGATCCGAGCCATCAAATTTGGTCACATCCACATGTGGAAGACGTAGGCCATGCTGAAAGTGATGGGGATGAAAATTATGGGAATGAGAGGAAGTTTCACCTTTGATATGCAAAGGCGGGTGTTATCACTAAAATTTCGTTAGCAAATGGTTACATAAATCCAGCATCTCCAAACACCTATTAGTTCATTCATGGCCCAAAAATATATTTCCAAAGGGAACAAACTATACAACTGGTTATAAAATCAACATGTGCTCAGAATACAAAGTAAGCGCACGTACGTGCGCCAATCGAAAACGCAGGAAAATCGCACATGTGCCCGATGTATGACTGTGGATGCAAAAAGCCGCGCACACCTCAAAATGACACATTTATGATTCCGGTCGGCCTCCCACCCACTTGTGGTTCTTCTCCCAAGTCGATTTGACCCTCAAATCCGAACCTAATCCGAGTGGGGGGGCTGGTCAAAGACCTAGAGGTGCCCTAAAGGGCTCCTTGTTCACACTAAAAATCGGTTGGATAATGCCTCAAATATTTTCTATAGAAAGAGGCCATTAGTGCACTATATTTCCAAGAATCTATTTGTATTGTTATGCTGCCTATATTCTCCTACAAGGAACCTCTTTCCTCATTGGAGCATACAAGCACCATTTCATTGAGCTATTCACATCACCTCTTGAGTGAATGAGCTTTGGATTTCTTCACCATTTCCTTTTAGTTTGATATTTGTAAGAAGAGCTCTTTCATTGGGGGTTCAAGAGCCCTCCCTTGGAGGAAGAGGGGACCAATAAGTCTCCCTTTCTCTTTGGTGTTTTCCCACTAATACAATCTATCCATTGGTGGCATGAATATTGGTTATTTTTTATTTTACTTCCCTTATGCACTTTAGTTTAGTTTCTTTAATTGTTATTAGCTTAGTTTTTTATTTGCTTCTTGTGCTTGATATGTATAACTCTTGCACTCATTTCTGTCATGTCTAGCTAACCCAATTGGACTTGCAAGTGTCCCTATTTTTTTCATTTAGGTGACGAAAAGGATAAAACAGATTGGCGACTCCGCTGGGGATAGGTATCAATTTCCCCCCCATTTGGGTTTTTTATCACTTCCTTTTTATTTATTTAACTTGCAAGGATCATAACCGGCCCAAGCCTACCTGTAAAAAGCTAAATTCAAAGCTGAGATAAGATAATTCCATTCAAAATTTTATTCTCGGCCGTGTATCATAACGTGCGTGGGTTTCTCATCCCACAGGCACATCTTCTGAGCATGTGCACCAAGATCACTGTGTTTCCGACACATTTTGTGCACCTGTGCCAACATGTCATTGTTTATTTGTGCATTAGCGCCACATGCACCTCTATCTACTCAGCGGCCCGTGCATCTATCCAAAGATTCAACATTGTAAGGGTTTTTGTGATATGTTGAAGGCCCATAGCCTTCTTAATATTGATTCTATGCAAATTGTAATATGCACCACACTTAGATTCCCTCTCCACATGAAGGGTTAGTCAAAACATAGGCACTTAGGGGGTTAAAATCCATATTTTTCCTCTTTTTGCTTTCATTTTTCCACATGGATGGCTTGTTTTGATTGTAAAAGTTAAGTTGGAATCTTTCAATTTCACATATATAAACACTTGCATTGGGACTAGAAATTAAACTTCAATCATCGAGTATGCTCTTCTCTCACACCATAGAGCAATCTTGAGAATCAAAAAAATGATTGAGGGAAGATTTCATCTCCCTTAAAGACAAAATCTTTAGGAGAGGACAACAACCCCCCTTGGGACTCCTTTTAGTTTCTTTTTCAAAACATCTTAAATTTGTAAGGGCCCATACATGCCCACATGCTACAAAGATATGATAGTTTTGAAGATACTTTCTTATTTTACATCACTAGGGGAGTTTAAAGGTTATTCTGACGGGCCCATACATGCCCACATGTCTACTATCTAGGATAGTCTTTTGAATCTTTCTTAGATTAAATCACACTACAGAGTTAAATGATTGGTAAGGACCCACATGTCCACATGCTAGTTCTCTAGGAACTTTAAAATTCCGCAAGGTTGTGCCAATGACATCTAGTAAGATAGGTAATCAAGACTTGTAAGGACCACACGAAGTCCACATGCAGCAAGGTGACACCTAACTTATTAAAAAAAATTGGTACATTTTATCACTTTCTCACACACAAAGTCACTACTCACTCACATAGTTTCATCTCGAATTGTGGAGGTTGAAGCAAGTTTCCTCCAAAGGGATTCTGAAAGGCCCCACCTTTTTCTTGAAGAAACTATCCACTCCCACTTAATTTGAACGAGATTAGTTCACACCCCCAATCTCTCAAACAACCACATCTAAAATTTTTCTAAAAAACTCACTAAGTTTTCCTCCACAGGAGGTGCCAAAATAAATATTTTAGTCTAGGAAGGATCCCAGGGATAGGCATCCAAATAACTCCCCATTGTTTGGTTCCCACTTCTTCAAACATTAGAAGTTGACAAATAGGGAACTTTTAAATCCTCCAAGTCAAGTGTTCCTACACCATAAGGCAGGGAGATACCCATGAAGGGTCCAAGGCCAAGGTCTTGTTATTCTGTGCATCCCCCCTTGAGGCACCCACCTCTTGGATGGGATCCAGCCCATGACCCATTTCTGACACCAAAAATCTAAATGTCACACTTTGACCGAGGTACCTATTGACCAAATTTTAGGACATCTAACCAAGTGGCAATTGTGGGCTGCAATTGCACCTTGATCGGATTTTGTGTGGCTATTGGGAAATATCGCCATCTCTTTCGGGATATGCACCCTCTACCCCTCATTATAACTTATTGTTTCATCCTTCACTAGTTCCTCTTCCGATGGCTTTAGACCCCACTGTTGAGTGCTATTGGAAGGTCCAGTGCTATTTGAGAGGAAGGAATTTACGTCTTTTAGGACATGAGCATTTGTTTTCTTTGTTCTCCCATGAGGACAAAATCCACCTACCCACATATATTCTTCTTTATCAATTGATTTATGTATAATGATCTTGTATTTACACGCAATTGTGAGATATATTGTGAAGGTCCAAGTTACACAAATACTCTTGTTCATTTGTTGCTCTCATCACCATTTGCACACATCCACTTTGCTAGTTGGACATCATAGGGGACCCACAGAATTCGCATCGTTCCAGACTCTTGCTAAATCTCCCTCCTAATTTAGGAGGAGTTCATAGTCTCGCCAAATCATCGGCTCAAACCTCTCACACCCTCATGATTTCCACCTTCTTAGGATAAACTTTTCTTGGTTCCACTTTCGAAGGTCAACCATCCACTAGCTATCCTCCACGAGGAAGAGGGGGTACACTTCTTCCCAAGGGGGAAGTACAACCCCACCTAACCCCCCTCATGGGTCAGATACACAAACTATTCACACCATGTATAGAACTAACCCTCCACCACCACTCCATATGCCATACTTGGCTTCCCTCAACATACCAGATCTGAGCAAACTCACAAATGATCCTATATTGCACGACCCCACATGACCTGCAATGCCCACCAAACTACCTTCAGACATTCCCAAGTTTGAAGGTAGGGCGGGAGAAGATCCTGCCAACCACATCATGACCTTCCACTTATGGTGCTCATCAAATAACATCATGGACGACTCCATCTGATTAAGGTTATTTTAGTGCACCCTCACAAACCCATCATCCAAGTGGTATGTAGATGAAAAATCAAGGTCCCATGTGACTTTTGAATCTTTGGCCAAATAGTTTTTAACCTTATTTCAAATACCAATCCGCCATGACAATGGTATTGAACCGTTCTCCAATTTTTAAAAAAACCTCAACCACACATATCGCCGACCACATTCATGAATGGCGTCAACGACGTAGTTTATGCAAATCAGAAACCACCAAACAACAATACCTTGATTGGTTTCTCATATCACTTGTCTCCCTCCTTGCCAAAGATGTGGCCTCCACCTTCCCCCAAATGGAAGAAGCATCCATCAGCAAGGCTCAGCAGTATGACCTCATTTATGCACAGTTAGGATACTTATATACAGTACTACCTAACGCCCCGAGACACGTCCCATTCGGCCAGGACAAACATTGGATGTCTCACTCAACAAATGGATTGATTGGTACCACGACACACCACAATCCGTACATCCAACCACAACCTATGTACGGTACACCCCAATATCCATCAATATATGGGGGACCCCCTGGTTACCCTTTCCCCCATTGTTAGTAGCCATACCTTGTTGTCCCCCTTCCACCCATGAGTGGACCCGTGTCAACACCCATGATGCACCCGACAATCCAACCAAGTTCTGATACCCCCTCTACCTCAACTTTCACCCTAAGCACTAGTGAAAGTGCTACGCCTTCCTATGTACCCTACGGATCATTGCCACAAAATAATCCGTACTTTCCATTTCCTGGCCCTCCAAATCCCATGGTTCCACCACAAGGAAAACCACATGCTAGGGTTAAGTTTGTTCATCCCTCTCCCATTCAACAATTTCAAAATTTTGAACAACTGAATACGGAAAATCCAGCCCATCAATCGAACAATGCCAAAAAGAAAGGAAAAAACCGAAACAATAATAATCCAGGACCAGGGGGGAATAACCCCCAACAAAACTAACCTTTCAGGGGAAACCAACATCAAGGGAACCAGAACCCTCAAGGGGGGAAATAACAACAAACGCCAAGGGAAGAATAACAAAAACCTCCAGACAAACTTCCCTTGTGCCCTTTGCAGTGAGTATGGCCATTATACTCACCATTTCCCCCAAATTGTTGACTTTAAATGGATCAAAGAATTTGTGAACGGACCATGTCCCCCAACATCACCTACCCCCCAGCAAGCCCCACAACAGTATGTGAAACAACCACCCCCGGCGGTGTTGAAAAACCTGATTCCAGACCAAGGTGTAATGAACACCCAGCAGGAGATGCACCCTGCCCCACCACAGATGGGACAGTATCAAAACCTTGGCATTCCTATGGATCACACTATCCTTCTCACTAGTGAAGAATAAATACTTCTACAAACACGCAATTGTCAATACAACGCACCCCCTGAATCTACTCCCACTAACTCGAAAGTAGTTCCAGTTACAATTGGACCACGTTTAATGATTCCACACCCTAACACTGAAACAACCCTTTGTATTCCTCGCATCCCATTATGATGGAATGTCAACAACCCTCAAGCTAGGGCGACACAAAATTACAGTATGGTCGATGACTTGGCGCAATATCCTACTGCCATGTCAGTCTTATAAGTCCTTCAAAACTGTCCCACTCAACGGAAGTCATTACTTTCTGCCCTGGGGGCAGTCGACCATGCTGATACTAGACTCATCACCTTTGATATAGATTGTGGGGAGCCCCGTCACCCCACTTTGGTAGCTTTCCAAATACCAATTAAAATTCGGAACATCACAGTTCATCGTTGCATCATTGATGAAGGTGCATCCACATGCATCATGTCCAAAACCATATGGCAGAAACTTGGCTCCCCCAAACTCATACCATCTGCCATCACTTTGAGAGCTTATGATGGACAAACATCCTCTCCTAAAGGGCTCTTTCAAAATGTCCCCGTTGAACTCGGGGGAAAAACCATCCCTATTGACATTGAAGTTATCAACGCCCTACTCGATTACGATATCTTTTTTGGATGTAGCTACATGTACGCTATGAAGGCAGTTGCCTCTTCTGTGTTTCGAATGATGATGTTCCCCCACAACGGGAAGATCATCACCATTGACCAAGTCTGAAATTATGAGCCTAACCCTTCCTCCAACATCGATAACATCCTACCTCTTGTCCAAACTAATCCCGACGCCTACCCACTCGTCGAGATGGGTCCCATAATTTTCAAAGACCCGTCCTTGCTAGGGACATACCATGGAGCAACACCACTCATACATCCCTCATCCCAAGTGTGTGTCATATCTTCTGATGGAACTAAAATTGGAGATACCATTCCTCCCACCAAGGCTTCTTCACCCTCTGACGTCCCACTAGTCACAAACATTCGACCTCAGGAACCCCCTGAGAACCCTACGACACCACTTGTCCCCAATTTCACTCTCCCCTAGAGTCAAATCCCAGTTTGGGAGACAGTCCCCCAAGACATTACGCAAATCCCCTTCTTCTACCCCCCACCGAGTGTACAAGCTTTCCAGGTAGCCACAACGCTTACTCTTCCAAACATGGTGTTGCCCATTCTGGTATGGTATCTACATCCACCCACGATGGTCCCTCAACCATCCCTCCCTTTCCAAACAGAAAGAATCTCGATGCAAATTCCAATACTTACTCCAACTGCACCACCCTCACCCCCACTTACTAGCACCACTGCTACAACTGGGGGCAGATGGAAGAAGAAAGAGCCCACCATTCCACTTCCCCCCTGAGTTCAATCTCCTTGTGTATTATGTGAGAGAGAAGGACACCTCACCAATCGATTTCCTTCTCTCCCCAAGTTACGCAATTTGATCCAACTCCCCCGAGCGACCACATCATCCGTCACTTCTAGTACTACCACTACGTCCCCTACTACAAGTAGCAAAGGACTGCGAACCAAATTCACATGTGCCATCTGTTCCGAATATGGACATTACACCCACCATTTCCCTGCGCTACCTCAGTTTCTCCAGACGCTAACAACAGTACGCTAGAGATTTCAAAAAGAACCCCCTCCATCCATGTTATCACAAACCCACGTCACTGGCATCCACTATGTCACAACCTCGGTCAACGAATGGATGAGATTCCCTTGCTCTCTCTGTGAATCACTTGATCATTTCACATACTAGTGTCCTATGATCATTGAATACAGGCGTTGCCAAATGACCCTTATTAAAAATCCTACACCCCCCCCCCCATTGCCAGCGGTACCGTTGATCACCCCTACTCCATCCCCTGATGTTGTTCATATCATCTCTCCTGAGCCAGAGGAACTTCCCACTCCTCCATGGTTCATGGATAGCCTATATGAGGATTTTCCCCCAGATACCCCCAATTCTCCAGTTCATTTCCCCATGGAAATCTTACGCCCGACTACAATTTTCAACCCACAGTATCTCGATATTTGGTTTATGTCGAGCGAACCATAACAACCTCCTTGCACCATCCCCTCTACCTCTTCACCACCAGAAGACAACCACACGGTGACAGTCACCAATGTTACTCCCATGGATCCCCTATATTCTCACCAGTTCCACTGCGATGAACACATCCTTGAGGAATTAACTTCCCCCGATTGCCCATGGAATGCGCTCCATCACAAAGCGCTCTTTCTCTCGTAGGAAGCCTTTGATCCCCATAACCAAGACTCCATATATGCAATAGAAACCAAATATTTTATCCCATCAAGACATATAGACTGGTTCAATAACCCTATCCCTGCTCCCGACGCTTTTCAAGAAGGAAACATGGCCAACATTTCCCCCACTGTCAAAATCGATATTTCCATCAAACCTGGAATTGTAGAAGAAATCACCATTGGTGCCACATGATCTCCTGAATAACTTATAGCTTACAAATCTCTCTTCTAGGAATACCGAGACATTTTCGCCTGGTCATATACAGAGATGCCCGACCTTTATCCTTCTATTGTCGAATATCGTATAGACACATGGCCTGATATCACAACTATATGAGAAAAGAAACGCCCACTACGCCCATCCAAAGCGGTGGCCATCAAAGTCGAAATTGAAAAATTACACGCTGAAGGGTTCATATACCCCATTGCATATATGTCATGGGTCTCCAACCCCATCCTTGTCAACAAAAAATAGGTCACTATTCGCGTCTATACTGATTTTCACGATCTCAATCACGCCTATCCCAAAGACAATTTCCCAATGCCTTTTATAGACCAAATTATCGATGATTTTTCCGGCCACGAGGCTTTGTCCTTCATGGACAGGTTCTCTGGCTACAATCAAATTCAAATTCACCCAGTCGATCAGTATAAAACCGCATTCAATACCCCATGCAGTACTTTTGCATATCGTGTCATGCCTTTTGGCCTCAAGAATGCTGGTGCAACTTTCCAATGGGCCATGACCTATGTTTTCCATGATCTCGCTCACATCATCCTCGCCTACTTAGATGACCTCACCACTCGATCTAATAAACACACTCAACATCTAGATGACTTACGGGTCATATTCCAAACCTGCAATCCTTGCTTCTTCCACAAATACCTGCAAGTTAGAATTTTATCTCAACATTTTGATTCAATCACATTTACACATATTCCACGAAAATTCAATCAAATAGCAGATAATATGTCTAACCTAGTGCTAGATTTTCATTTATCACATCAAGACACCACTACACATACATAAATTATCAAGTTCTATCATGACATATAGATTAGACATCATAAAAAAGAACCACCTCATCACTATAGGTACAAAATAAGTGTCGCATCACCCAATACAAAATGGGCTCGTAGGCCTATATAAATACAAAAGTATATATAACGGCACTCATGGTGCCTCTAGAGATCCACCATCTTGTCCTCTCTCTGGAGGAGGTGCCCCACCAGCTAGGCATCCTTCAGGTCCTGGGGGTAGTCGCCCAGTCATCGTCGCCCCCGCTATAGTTGATCTATGGATAAGGGTCCACAACTCCACCAGAAGGCCCACACACTACTCCAAGACTCCCTCATCCTGGATCTGAGTCCACATGCCCTTAGGCACTCCTTATAGCACTGCCTCCAATAGGCAGTGAAAATCCTCAAACTCTCCGTCAGAGGAGCATGTGAAGGCCCTGCACCGGGGTCATCAAATCGACGTCTCCTGCCTACTCTCTCATCATCAGCTGGCCTCACACCAACCTCATACCTCCTCCATCTCTCTCCTGCTTGTGGCTCTCCTCACGATGTTCTCACGGGCCCCTAACAAGCCGATGCTCTGACTAACTCTACCTCCCATCCGTAAGGCCCCACATCTGCACCCACAACAACCACACGATAGCATCAACATCCATCCATACATAAAAATATATGTTATACTATCCAAAATACAAAATATCAAATACATCAACATACCTCTACGGTACCACACCTCTCCAGGAGGTAGCACCATATCCGGGTCCTCCCGAAAGTCCACCCCACTATATGGGTACTGGAGTATGATCTGTGGCATATGATTCCACACACGTTTTAGATCGGTCATAAAGTAATGGCCACCCTCCCTATCCCCATGACGAACCAAGATCATTGTCCACCTCATCAATCGTGGCTCTCACACACCCAGCACGTCCAACAAAACTATCGGGAGCAACATAGGCATCCTCTCCAAGAACCAAGCCACCAAGATCGACCCAAAGGAAAACTCTTCTGAGTTAGTAGCTCGACATCTGTTGAGCTTCCCTATCAACTTGGCATGTAGCATCAAGCCCCAAGAAAAATTCTCTCTACCCAGTGCCCTCCGCATGATTATCAGCTAACCACCACTGATCCACTGAGTATCTAGGGACCCATAGATCCTCACAATCATCGTTTCAATGCAACGATGCACAAGGGCGTCCATCGCCCCAATCCTCACCACCGAGCCTAACATAAAGTCCTCTCCAGAACAATACGTCTGTGCCAGGACAACCAACTGTCCATCCCCTAGCAACAGGGGATTAACCGGTAGAGCACTTCCCCGAAAAGGGAGCCCAGTCAAGAAATATACATCCTCCACTGCAAAGAATGTCAGGTACTCCCCATGCACAATGAAGCATTGTTGCTCAGTGATCCACATTGAAATCACAAGCTACAGAAGGTACTCATGTGCCCGCAGCAGTGAACAATCAAAGAACTTTAACAACCCACAGGCTACTAAAGATCTTTGCACACCCGACTCCTCATCCATCACTACCTCTCTAAGGTGCGCCCAGTCTCTCTCTCTCTCTAGTGGACTGGCATCCTGTAATGTTCACCTGCATTCACACAAACACCACTTGATTAGCCATCACAATTCACCATATAAAAACCTCAGAAAATACAAGTTTTTACACCCCTCATCTTTGCCTCATATGCATGGTTGTTTTCCCCACAGGCATACACATGTGCAAGCCTGTTCTTCACATAGTTTTGCATCGATGCACACCGTTCGAAGCCACAAGGGCACATTCATGTTCCCCTGTCACACATACAAGTGTGCATCCATGCACGCATGTCCATTCCATAATTGCGCACACATGCATAGCTATCAAAGAAGCAGTTGTGCACAAGTGCGCAACTGTACTTCAAACAGGCACTCATCCAATGCATGCCTATTTTCTCCATTCAGTTTCCCCTGTGCATGGCTATCCCAATTACAATCGTGCACCCAAGTGCAAGAATCCTTCTATTTCCTGTGCACTGGGGGACCCACCCTCACAAAATCTCCCCGTACGGACATCCGTACAGCCCTGCCCAAAATAGGAATTCTAATTACTATGCAGGAGGATACAACGACTAACCTGGCACTCGCTAATATTGGATCGGCTAGCTTGATCTCTAGGAATCTCCAAATCTCCTCTACAACCTATTTTCCACTCACTATGGAAGCAGGTACAAATGAGGTGGTATTGTGGGCCCTACAGCTATATATAGTCCCTTTTGCCAAAATTTCGTGTTCAATTATAGGAGCTCAGAGCCTCCATTTTCTAATCCATCTTCATCCACGGGATCAGGATCCCACCCCCTACACAGTCACATCCCCTGGGTCACCATTCATCCTCAGCCACCAGGGGCACATTTTTCTCACATCACACCCAGGTACACATGCTCATCTTCACAATTATTGAATAACTGTTGTATGTTCTTTATCTTCAGATATTGTTCATGTCAGGTATTTGGTTTTTTATGTGTGTAGGTACTTGCTCATCACGCATCAACGCAACCCCTTCAATTATATGATCGACACTGGCATGTAATCATTCCCTCTGAATATCAATTGCATCTCCTAGTCACACCCTTCAACATTTTCCTCTAGGATCCCCCATCCATCTTTGCAGTACTATCACCTTCGTTGCCTTTCAAGTATTGTTACCCGGTAGCATTCTCCCCCACATGATTTGTCTCATTTCTAGTCCCCTTTGGCACTTCAACACTCATGCTGCTTTAACCCCCTAGGGATGGGAGTCCCAATCGTTGTATGCATGTTCGAAAATCAGCCACATACTCCCTCTCCTCATTATGATAGCCTCCCCAATGGAATCCCATAATATCTCATCATGGTTTCACTTTAACTGCACCCCCATAGTATCATTAACCCTCCATTTCATCCATAATCAGTTTTCCCATCTACAGATTATCCTCCATTCATTTACCCAATACAGAAACCCACCTATGGGGCCCCCACCCTCCACCAATTTTCCACACAACTTGAGCCCTCACAGGCCAATCCATATTTCACTGAGGCGCCCATTTTTGTATCTTCACACTTATCCCAAATTATTCTTTATTTATTTGGTAATTGTACAAAACCTTTGTTTCCAACATTTACCTAGCTTTTTGTTGTCGCCTTTAGTGACCTTCCTGTTTCCGCAAAGCAACCCTTGTCACCCTTGGTTGGGGAATTTTTTACCTCCTACCCTTGTTGAAATCATCCATAAACCCCGAGTATCTCACGGTCCATATACCTATGATCTCTGAGTTTGTCCACTTTGTCACGCCTCTAGCACAATTTGACCCACGTCTAGTCGTCCCCCTGACGCTAGATTTAGTTCCACGATTGTTGCCACTCATACTTCACACATATCCCCAACCAATGGTAGTCTTGAGTCTCACCACTTATTGACTTCGTCCATTTTCCTCATCAGTTCCTAATCTCATCCAGTGGATTTCATGAAGCCCTTTTCTTCTTGGTGTCACATCTCCCTTTCTGTCGACATCAGCACAGTTTCCAAAAGGGTGACATTATATTGAATCTCATTACCTTTGCAATGAGGAGTCTCGGACCAACACAGAGAGAACCATTATTTCTCTCTGTTGTCGTTGACCCCCATAACATTCGACTTCAACACTTTCTCATGTTGTAGTGGGTCTTACTTTGCGACTATTGCAGTTGTTTTTATATTTTCCGAAGACCTTTGAAATTTATTGGGCTATCAATGCCCGCGAATTATCGACACTTCTTATAGATTTCATCGCCTCTTTTAAGAGTTTGTTCACCATCATAATTTTCCTCTGCCATTATCAAACCACCTCGGAGGGCACTACAGTCATCTACACCAACACACAGTTTCAGTTACTATCTTACACATTTTGAGTTACATGACACGAGCATGGGGCATGCCCGCCTCATTTGTACACAGTTTTGTTTTTCTACACCTAGCGAAAGGTTTGGGTCCCACTGGCTCCCCTCTCCCTCCAATGGGTCTCTCTTGCAACTCCTCTCAACACTCTTTCTTACAAAGGTACTCTCAGTAGAAGAAACATTGATGTATTTCAGCTATATGTATGCTCCTAACCTCACACATCAGGGGGCATCTATTATCACTGAAATTTTGTCCACAAATGGTTACATAAATCCAACATCTCCAAACGCCTATTAGTTCATTCATGGCCCAAAAATGCATTTCAAAAGGGCACAAACTATACAACTAGTTATAAAATCAACATGCGCTCAGAATATAAAGGAAGTGCACACACGTGCACCAGTCAAAAATGCAGGAAAAGTGCACATGTGCTTGATGCGTGACTGTGGACGCAAAAAGTTGCGCACACCTTAGAATGACACATTTATGATTCTGGTTGGCCTCCCACCCACTTCTGTTTCATCTCCCAAGTCAATTTGACCCTCAAATCCGAACTGAATCCGAGTGGGGGGGTTGGTCAAAGACATAGAGGTGCCCTAAAGGGCTCCTTATTCACACTAAAGACCTGTTGGATAATGTCTCAAAGATTTGCTATAAGAAGAGGCCATGGGTGAACTATATTTCCAAGAATCTATTTGTATTTTTATGCTTCCTATATTCTCCTACAAGGAACCTCTTTCCTCATTGGAGCATACACGCACCATTTCATTGAGCTATTCACATCACCTCTTGAGTGAATGAGATTTGGATTTCTTCACCATTTCCTTTTAGTTTTCTATTTGTAAGAAGAGCTCTTTCATTGGGGGTTCAAGAGCCCTCCCTTGGAGGAAGAGGGGACCCATAAGTCTCCCTTTCTCTTTGGTGTTTTCCCACTAATACAATCTATCCATTGGTGGCATGAATATTGGTTATTTTTTATTTTACTTCCCTTATGCACTTTAGTTTAATTTCTTTAATTGTTATTAGCTTAGTTGTTTATTTGCTTCTTGTGCTTTATATGTCTAACTCTTGCACTCATTTATGTCTTGTCTAGCTAACCCAACTGGACTTGCAAGTGTCCCTCTTTTTCTCATTTAGGTGACGAAAAGGATACAATAGTGGGTCAGATAAGGGAGGATCTGCAGGGATATGTAGCTTGGTGCAAATCATCGTAGTGATAGATTCAAGTTGGGTAGTAATGTCTTGTTTGAGGTCTTGTTTGAGTTCCTCTATTGAGGCGACGATAGAGGAATGCATGTTTTTATTGATGGTGGAAATATTGGCACTGATTTTTCTCACTTCTTGTTGTGTCTCTGTGAAATTAGAGTGCAAGGTATTGAAGCGTGCTTCCAAGTCTTGGCTATGGGTATGGGCCATGATGACGACGGAACCGAAAAGGGGCATGTGGGGTCAAAATATTTGCTTAAAAATGATAGGTATGAATGTGATAAGGGCGAAGAGAGAAATCCAATGGAATAGGTCTCAAATAATGGTGCCAAGAGGATCCAAACCTTTTTTTTTTTTTTTACACTTGCGGTGTTATACTATGATCTGAAGAATACTGCAGTGATGAAATTCCCAAATGCTTAATCAAGAAGAAATGTGTATTAATTTGGAAAATCGAATGTAGGAGACACAATTGCGTGGCAATAGATCTTGTATGTTTTTTTTTTTTCGTCCTTAAAGGTTAGGTATTCAAGGGTTCTACAGACAAGGGTTCTCCTTGTGATATAGCTCTTTGATATACGTGTAGGGTCCAATGGTATTATTTAGCCCAATATCTTAGGGCACCAACTAAGGAGGCTAGACTACGCCCTTAGCCATACTACTCGACTACCCAGGTACTAGAGAGTATCTTCTCGAGTGTTGTTCTTGGTGGCACTATATCAATCAAGTGGTCGATCAGTTTATCTACGGAGAGCTTCAGAAAATCTAGGTTGATCTGTATACATGTGTTGTCTGATGCGCTACCACTCGAAGGGGTACCAACAGGGGTTACAAGGGTGGCCAACAAATGTGCGCTTAAGTACCACTTGCATTTCCTACGTGTATGAATCCTCGATCGTGGGTTTTTGTGCGTAATGACAGATCTTTGTAGCTTAAAGACGTCGGAATACATTTCTACCCTAAAAAAAAATTAACCCACAATTTTCTACCGAGGAAGGTGCTCTAATACCACTTGTAATATTCCAGATATAAAAAAGTATGCAGAACATAAATAAATATCTAGAAAGGGAAGATGTACAACAATATAACCAGAACAACAACACAATAATACCGAAATGATACCAGAATAACACCAGAAAGAGCACTTTGATTACTGAGAGCAATGTTCACTTACCTCTTTGAGGGGGAAACCTTCAGCAGAGCAAAGCTCTATTACAATAATATCCAAGACAAAATTCTCATACCCTCGACTCTTATTTATACTAAATATGTTTATCAAAAGAACCATCTAGAGGAAGATCATTCTAGAAACGGAAGCTTCTATTAGGTCTTCTTACATTGGAGTTATTCTTCCTTATTTCTAGGCCTTATTAATATTGACCTTTATTACATTGGAATATATTATTCTATTTACGTGAGGGGTTTAGGTCCCTAACATGCCAGGTAAGCTAAATCTTGTCAATGTTAAAATTTTATTTGATTCTGGTGCTACAGATAGTTTCATTTCTCCTTGTACATTAGAAAAGTGTGGGTTGGCAACCTACGAGCACGATGACTTTAAGCAAGTCAATATGGCTTCAGGGAGAAAACAAGTAGTAGGTCATACCGTCAATAATTGTCTAGTATACCTAGGAGTGTGTACTGCTAGGTTTTAGGTGTATATCACTTCTCTAGAGACATATGACCTAATCATTGGGATGGACTGGTTAGAATCCCATTGAGCTATTGTAGATTGTTTCATGAAAAGGGTGCTTTGTGTTGACGATGAAGGAAGGTCACTAGATATCCATAGTGTACAAAGGAAGGTGTCTCTACGCTTTATCTTGACCATGAAGGTTAAACAATGCATGAGGCAAGGTTTTTGATTATATGTAGTGGAAGCAATCAATGAAGGGAAAGGACCCTCCATGGATCAGTATCCATTATTGTCGGAGTTTGAGCATGTTTTTCAGAAAGATTTGTAAGGGTTACCTCTTGAGAGGGAGCTTGATTTTACCATTGAGATAAAACCTAGTGCAGAGCCAATTTCCAAGACACCATATAGGATGACGACGCTGAAACTTTGTGAGTTGTAGATGTAGTTGAAGGAACTACTTTTGACTTAGGGACCTAATAAGGCCTAGTGTCTCACCTTGGGCGCACCAATGATTTGTTTCAAGAAGAAGGATGGTTCCTTATGAATTTTTATATATTACAGGGACTTGAATCATGCTATAGTGAAAAATAAGTACCAATGCCACAAATAGATGATCTTTTTAATCAGATGAAAGGAGAAACAATTTTCTCAAAAATTGATCTGGGAGCAGGGTATCACCAGTTAAGGATTTAGGAAGGTGATATTCATAAAATTTCCTTTAGAACTCAGTTTGGGCATTACGAGTTTGTTGTAGTACCTTTTGGTTTGACCAATGAACCAATAATATTCATGAGCCTCATGAATGGTGTATTCCGAAAGTAATTAGATTGATTTGTACAGGTCTTTCTAAACGATATCCTTAACTATTCCAAGAACGAAAGAGAACATGAGGAACACTTGAGAGTGGTGTTATCATGCCTTAGAGAGAACAAATTGTATGCCAATTTGTTGAAGTGTTATTTCTTCCAGAAAGAGATTCACTATTTAGGTCATATCAGTTCCAGTGAAGGAATCTCTATGGACCTGGAAAAGGTTAAGGCCATTATGGAATTTCCAGTGCTAAAAAATGCTCATGAGGTGAGAAGCTTCATGGGGCTATTTGGTTATTATAGGAGGTTTTTGGAAGGGTTCTCTAAGATAGTGATACCCATCACCACCTTGCAGCTCAAGGGGGTCAGGTATGAATGGACATCGGAATAAAATATTGCATTCATCGAGCTTAAGAGGTTACTAGCCAGTGCACCAATTCTACGAGTGTTGGATATGGAAAAATACTTCATAGTCTGCACAGATGACTCAAAGAAAGGATTGTGGGTCGTTCTAATGCAAGATGGGGGAGTGATAGCATATGCGTCAAGAAAGTTGAAGCAACATGAGGAGATTTACGCTACTCATGATTTAGAGTTGGAAGTTGTAATTCTAGCTCTGAAGCTTTGGAGGCATTATCTAGTGGGGTAAATCTTTGAGTTGAAAACAGACCATGAAATCTTAAAGCATCTCTTCACTCAAATGGATCTCAATGTCAGGTAGAGGCAATGGAATGAGTTTATGAGTGAGTATGATTTTGGAATTTCGTACATAAAGGGAAAGGAGAATGTGATCATGGATGCCCTGAGAAGGAGACCACATGGCTTCTCCTTGGTGGCCTTAAAGGTTAATCTGAGGGAGCGAGTGTTGGGGAAACTTCTTAGAGATAGTTGGTATTTAAAGGTTACTTCAGCCCTCTAGAGTGAGAGGCAGTTAGAAACCAGGTATGAAGGATATATCCTTGAAGAAGATGGATTGTTAAGATATTAGGGAAGGATGTACATCCCCGAGGGTGGGGATATTTGAAGCATCATACTCAAGGAATCCCATAGAGCACTTTAATATGCACATCTGGGTGTGAAGAAAATGTACGCAGACATGAAGAAGCTTTTCTTCTGGTTAGGCATGAAGCGTGATGTAGTCCATTTCATTGCCAAGTGCCTTGAGTGTCAACAAGCGAATTTTGATCATCACCACCTGACAGGTCTCCTACCACTGCATGATGTTCCTATGTCCAAGTGGGAAGTCATTTCTATGGATTTAGTTGTGGGATTTTCACTCACATCACTGAAGCACAATTATATTCTTGTGATAGTTGATAAGTTGACCAAGAGTTCTCATTTTATTCCAGTTAGAGACACTTATTACATCATTGATGTGGCACGCATGTTTATAAGTGAAGTCATGCGTCTTCATGGGTTACCCAAGAAGATCATTTCAAATAGGGACTCTCGATTCACATCTAGGTTTTGGACAAGTTTGCAATCAACATTGGGAACTTAGTTGAACTTAAGCACATCATATCATCTTGAAACATATAGGAAAAGTAAGAGAGTAAATCAGGTTATGGAAGACATGCCTAGGATGTATGTTATGGATAATCAAACCCATTGGTAGAAGTACCTACCTTTGGAAGAGTTCGCCTACAATAACATGTTTCATAGCTCCATTGGAATGCCACCCTATGAAGCTCTGTATGGAAGGCCATGCAGGACACTGTTGAGTTGGGAAAGGTTAGAATACTGAATGATAGTCGGGCCAAAATTGATTCAAGAGATGGAGGAACATGGGATTCAGATTAGACAAAGACTAAAGGAAGCACATGATAAACATAAAAGTTATGTTGATGCACATAGGACTGACCAAAGTTATAAAGTGGGAGATCAATTTTTCATTCGTATCAAGCCTAATAAGAGTACCATTCAGTTCGGTAAGGGGACACATTTGTCGCCTAACCATTCAAAATCCAAGAGAGAATTGGACCCATTGCTTATCGTCTCGTACTGCCATCCCACTTTCATAAAACTCATAATGTTTTTCATGTATCTGTTCTACGTCATTATGTTGCTGAAAAATCTCACAAACTAAATTAGAAGGAATTGTAGGTCTCAAATGTGGGAACCATCAGGGTTGAACTATTATGCATATTGGACCGTAGGGTCCGACAGCTCAGGAATCGTAAAGTAGACCAAGTTAAGGTCTAGTGGGACAAGTATAGCGCAAGATCTTCTACTTGAGAGGATGCAAAGACCTTACGACAAGATCATACCTCACTTTTTTGACCACCTCGGGAATATGTTTCCTGAATTTGGGTGTATGTAATGCCACCTTTTGACTTAGACAACTAGAATTACTTAATGCCTAATCATATTTTATTTTCTTATTAACTGTGAAATTATTAATGATACACTTGAAATTTTAGACATATGGACCTATGTGAATGTCAATTCTATGAATGCTTATCATTATTTGAGTTATGATGGATATTATGAAACCAATTTCTAGCTTGAAAATTTTGACATTTAAATTTGTTGGTACATGGATATCGAATTGAGGATATGATTAAACACATTTACATGATAATAATGCATAGATATGCATGAGTTTGTGTTATAGACTAATCTGAAGGTCAATGGGATATGAAATAGCCAAAGGATAATCATAATAAAAGGTTGATGTCGTGAAAATCGACCAAGAAACAATATGGTATGAATCTTTGTATGTGAAATTATGTTGGTTCAAATGTATTGTTATGATATGTGGACAGGTGCAGGTTTTTCAAGTGGCGAAACTGCCTGAAACTGAATATACAATGGAAAATCCTAGCAACACAGTGCCACTATATGGTCCATGGTAGGGTGTTGACCCTAGTTCTATTAGCAGGGGTGGAGGCATTTCCCACCGTGTATCCTCTAAAACCTAGAGTCATGGGAGGACGGTGTTAGATCACGCTCCCCTAGACGTGTGATGATGACTATCAGTTTCATGCTGGAGAAGCTTGTTCAAGAGAGTTGACACTTCCGCTTATGTGTTCTATCTAGATTTAGGTCAATATAGTTGGCGCTCCAAGATAGTCCAGCAGAGGAAGGATAGGGAAGTAATATGAAAG
>JZKD02S1780550.1:33647-63078 GCA_000966675.3 Picea glauca | reverse complement strand
ACACTACATATTATATTACATAAATCATCAGTCAATCAATCCTTTGACATCAATCAATCACTTGACATCAATCAATCAAACCATTGGCATCAATGACAACATGATCCAACAATCTATTCATGGTGAAAACTGAGCGTTTTCTCACCAAGCAGGGGCTTGGGTGTGAAGACTTAGGAGCATCCATTCTAGACATGAAGACAGAATATAGAGGATCTTCTTGAGAGATTTTTTTGCAATGAAACCTTAGATGGCAGGGAGAGTGGCTTTGTGAAGAGAATCCCTTCTAGATGTAAAGACAAAATATAGTGGATTTGCTCTCTAGCATCATTTTATCTCTAGTGTATATCAAACAATAAATAAATGTTAACCTCAAAGGGAAAATAATTAAATGCACTTGATTTATGTAAATGTTAACCAACATATTAATTTTTTTAAGGATTTAAAGGGTTGCTTGTGATTAACAGAAGTGAAAGAAGGAGATTTTTCCAATTTTCCATACAATGGAAGTTATTACAAGTCTCTATAAAGTGGGTGTATTTGATATTTATTATTTGCACTCATTCACACATCCATACACAAACACACAAAGGAAGGAGGGGAAGGTTGAGTAATATTAAGTCAGGGGGGAGGGGGGGCATGTTGTTTATTTTTAGGTTGTTCTCTTATGTTGTTGAAGTCCATTATGAAAGTTTCAATTAAATTTATAATTTTGATACCAATTGATCAAGACCAACATACTGTAATCAATCAAAAAACAATAGGTTAAAATTAAGGAAACTTAACATGAAAAGTTGCAGTCCTTAATTTCCATTGCTAGTAAGTTCCACATTGATATTGCAATCTCGGGTTGCCCTTAATTCTAGAGCTCAATGTCTGCTTTTAATAACTTTTTCAATGAAATGGATTTTGTACCATTGGAAGGACACGTAGGCTTTGATTCATAGAAGGGGGTGCATATTCTTACTTTTGTTCTTATTCATGGCATCATTAATCAATATAGAGGTACCATGAACTATCCTTTGAAATGAGCATTGTAGGGTTGTATTGTTTCCACATGGATATGAGCTTGATTGGATGTTACTCTAGGATTTAATTTCATTCTTGCCCCATATATATCTCTAATAGAGTTGGTTGCTTGATGAAGGGGACTTTGGTATTGTGGAAATTTCTCAGAATTTGAAATTCAATGCAAAACAAAAATTTCACCTTCACTTAGAAGGTTTCTTGGATCTTAGCCTTGTAAATTTTCAATCTTAGGGTTGTTGTAAAACAAGGTGAAAAACAACCGGAAAGAGTACAATGTTTCACTTCCAAACAACTCAAACTTCTTGACAATTCAAGGAGAAAATATACTGAACCAAAGGGATAAGTTCCAACCATTTTAGGGTGACTTATTAGCCAATAACCAAATCTGAAAATACTCTTTTACATATTAACAACAATAGTAAAACAATAAAATTAGTTCCTTATATTCTTCACTTAGATGTCAAATCACTTAACAATTGTCCTTTTACTTATGTCAAATTAGAAAGACATATATGGTTGTAAATAAAAATGCATAAAGAATATATATAGATGAAAATCAATTTTTTTGGACTACTAGAAACTTCATTAATATGCTCACAATGAATTACCTATACATGACATAGCCTTCTCTCAAGGTTAGTACAAATCATTTCATCTCTTGAAACCCTAGCTAGGGAAAATCAACAAAACCCTAGCAACCAAGAAGCTCCAATATGAAAAACTTCATAATTCTACCTTAGAGTTTTATTACAAAACCTCGATCTCCAATATCTAATGGATAAACCCTAACCCTACATCTCACATATGCTCCAAGATATTGCAAGAAGACTGAGAAACCCTAGAAACTCAAGAGAGAGAAACACATGTGAAGTCTCTAGAGAGTGAGAGGGCTAGTGCGCACTCTTTTCTAGGTCATATGTCATCACATTGAGATTTAATACAAGTGAGTGAATGAACATATGTGTATGTAAATACCCTCTCCTTCCTCTATTTATATGAGATTTAACGGAGGCCAAAAATACAACGTGGCCCTTAAACCTTACAAGCAACCTATAATGAGCACTTGTAGCCCAACACAAGTGAGACACTACACTCTAAATTACATGTGTCATGCACCAAGGTAATGGCGTGCACAATAATGGATAAAATCCAATGAATCTCTATGCAAGACAAGTTCAAATCCCTCCATCACAAGCCTTAATGGAATCCACCAATTCTCCTAAGTAATGTGCTCCATTGGGTCACCCCCCTTCATAAGAATATTGTTGAGGCCCTAGGAATTCCCAATCCATATCCAATCCTTTGAACATGAATCCAAATTTCCACATTCGAACTAGGGATTGATTCCCTCCTCCAAGTTACACAACATTCCTCATCCCATGTAGGGTTACCTCCAAGAAAGTGGATCCTTCATGGGGCCCCAATGGAGAGAATCCACCAAATTGTCAAGTGGACTCCAAAGCTTAAGGGAAGAAAACTAAGCCAACAACCATTTGAAGTCAATCATCCACTGAGAAAGCTACCTTAACTATGAAAATCCATCAACGACTATCTCTCATGTGACAATCTATATCAGACCATCCAAGGGATAAACATACACCATGTACCCCAAATCTCATGAAGCACCCCAAGCATTATGTAAACATTTTTGGAGTAACCTCAGAAGTTAACACTCCCTCTTTATGAGGAAACTCTTTATATTAACACCTATCGACTCTCTCTACAACTCCACCAAATTCGCTACTTGCAAATATGTACTCGATGTGGTACCATAATCAACCATTGCCATCTGTAAAGAACCTGTCACCCATGCTATCATAACATCTTAGTCCTCCAATGAATGATGACCACCTATGAATATGAAGGAATATCTCTCTGGAGAAAAAGGAGCATGCCAAACTCCATCATCCCCCAAGTCAGCATCATGGGCCAAAATCAATGGACATCACATTATGAGTTGTCCAAGACATCCTGTAGAGAATATTACATCTCCATACAAGACAAACATAAGTGTATCACATCTATTAAAGTCACAAAGATAGATATCCACACAATTCAACTCCTTGATCCTAGAATTCAAAGCTTGTGGTAAATGCAACAATCCATGCAAGGTCAACATCATCCTATGAACATAATATTCCCTCTCATGCACCTCAAATCCTTTGGCAATGGTGATCCAGGTGGATATTTGTAGCCACCCACATGTTCCAAATTCCAACTGGCTCATATTGACATTTCTCAGTTCAACATGTTTCTCTGTAATGGGCAAATTTCTTTGTAATTGTGGGTTCTACACTTATGGGGTTTTCTTGAAGCCCTACACAACATCCAAGTGGATATTGGTAATCTCCCACCTATTCTGGCAATTTTCATGTGTATTTCATTGTAATATCTTTGCTTTCATTTCGTTCCAAAAATAATCTGGATCAATGGTATTAGAGCAGGTTTCTCTTGATTTTTTTTCAGTGCATGTCCCCGACAAGGTCCGAGTATATAAAGTTGGGTCTTGAGCTTGTCTTTCTTGAGGAAAATCTCTCTCGCACGCCCAAGAAACCCTTTATGGCAGCAGAAAAGAAAAATGGCAAAGGAGGAGATTCTATTAACATGTTGCTTAAGCAAGCTCTCACGCGAAAGAGGGGCGAAATGATGGAGAATTTTTCCCACATCCTTCAATTCTTGTCGATAGCAACATGTGCATATTCATCAAGCAGCCACTTTGGAGGAACCTCTCCCTTCAAGGTACAAGTTAATTTTGATATTATCGTATTTTATGGTCAGATAGATGTGGATGCCTTAGAAAAATGGTTAAATATGCTAGAAGGTTATTTCTCTGTTCACAATTGTTTTGACAAGGAAAATATCACCTTCACACTCCTCAAGGATCTCCCCCATGTCAAACATTGGTGGGAAACTTACTCGGAGAAAAGTTCCACAGAGGAATCTGGAATATATGGGGTCGAGTCCACTTGGTATTTTTTTATGGATACAATCAAGGAATAATACTACCATGTTTATAACTATGAAGATCGGTACATGAGATGGACCACATTGCAGCAAAAGAAGAGACAAACAGTGTCAGAGTTCACAAATACTTTCCATACCTTGCACACCAAGATGAGTATCAAAGACTTTGAGCGAATTTTGGTTCTGAAATACTGTGGGGCTTTGCATAGCTACATCCAAACCGAAATGAATTTTCTAAATATCTCATCATTGGGAGTTTCCTATCGATATGCTATTAAAATCGAGCAGAAATTTAGGCACCGAACAAATGGGAGTTCAGGTCTACAAATATGTAACAACCAAAGCATGGTAAAGACGGCCCTAACCAACAGCCTCCAAAAGACCAGTCCAAGACACAACAAAAGAAGGGTAAAGGAAAGACGAAGAATGACACTGGGAAGTGGTGCGACTTGCACAAAATACCCTGGCACAACACCGATGAATGTCGCTCAAAACAGTCATTGGTGGTCAAGGTCAAAGACAAGGAGACGAACCCTGATTCAGAATATGATCAAGAAAATATCGAAAACAAACAGATCATCAACACAAACCCCACTGCTACAGTGGCGACCACAAAAATTCAACCAGAAGAACTAATAGATCCTAAAAAGGGGGGAGCACCTCTTCCATTCACAAATGTGGGTGAAGGGGACCTCATTGCATTTCATTGTTGATAGCGACAGCCAGAAGAACCTCATCTCAACTGAGGTCGTCAAATAGTTGGGTTTTTCAACAACACCACACCCACAACCATAAAACATTGAGTGGCTTCACCAGGGACGAGATCTTTGTGTTAGCCAGCAATGTCACCTGTCCTATGGCATCCATCCCTTCAAGGATGAGGTAATGTGTGATGTTTCCCCTTTTGATGTTTTTTATGTTGTTTTGGGCCAGCCATATATGTGGAAACGTCATGATGTTTATGAGTCTTGACCCCATAGTGTCATTATTACTCTGGGGGGTCATCTCTACAGGATATCAGAGGTAGTTCTGACTATTGTTCCACTAAAACAATGTCGCAAGGTAATCTCTCATACTACAAAATTCATCCTCTTCACAGTTCTTTCAAAGGATGCACAAAAGGCCACTATAACCACTACAGCCTCAACACCTTCTATCCAGCAGAAGCAGATTGTAGAAGAGAAATTAGATATTATTTCTTCACCTACAATGGTTCCTACACAAAGCCTCGTCAATCCCAGAGACAACAGGTTGGTGGAACGGATTCAACCCCACTAGAAACAGGTTCATGACAACGTTCCACAGACCAAGCAGTGCAACTTCTCTAACAAGGCACGCAACTCAACAAGATTCAGATTTAGAAAACGCTTTCCCCTCTTCCCTAGGAATGCAACACAATGGAGGCCATTGATTCCTAAGGTGGGAGGATTGATCCAGGTGGATATCGATGGCTCTACAGGATACCATAGGTAGTTCTGACTATTGTTCCACCAAAACAATGCTGCAAGGTAATCTCTCATACTGCAATATTCATCCTCTTCACAGTTTTTTCAAAGGATGCACAAAAGGCCACTACAACCACTACAGCCTCAACGCCTTCTATCCAACAGAAGCAGATTATAGAAGAGAAAGTAGATATTATTTCTTCACCTACAATGGTTCCTACACAAAGCCTCATCAAGCCTAGAGACAACAGATTGGTGGAAAAGATTCAACCCCACTAGCAACAGGTTCGTGACATCCTTCCACAGAACAAGCAATGCAACTTCTCTAACAAGGCACGCAACTCACCAAGATTCAGATTCAGAAAATGCTTTCCCCTCTGTTATCACTGGAATTTCATCCGCAAATGGTTACAAGAATCCAACATCTTCAAAACACCCATTAGTTCACTCATGGACCAAAAATGCATTTCCAAAAGGTCCAAAACTATACAACCAGTTATAAAATCAGCATGTGCTAAGACTACACAGGGAGAGCGCACACATGCACCATCCGAAAACGCAAGAAAAGCGTACATGTGCACGATGCATGACTGTGGATGCAAAAAACCATGCACCCCTTAGAACAACACATTTATGATATTGGTCAGCCTTCCACCCACTTTTGGTTCAGCTTCCAAGTTGATTTGACACCCAAATCTCAATTGAATCCGACTAGGGGGCTGGTCAAAGACCTAAGGGTGCCCTAAAGGGCCCCTTGTTCACATTAATAACTAGTTGCATAATGCCTCAAATCTATGCTATAAAAGGAAGCCATGGGTGCACTATATTTCTAAGGAATTCATTTGTATTGTTATGCTGCTTATATTCTCTTGGAGAATCCTTTTTTCTCAGCAAGAGTATACAAGCACCATTTCATTTAGCCATTCATATCACCTCTTGAGTGAATGTGCTTTGGATTCTCTTCACCATTTCATTTCTAGCTTGCTACTTGTAAGAAGAGCTCAATATTTGGGGGTCCAAGAGCCCTCCCTTGGAGGAAGAAGGGACCCATATATCTCCCTTTCTCTTTGGTGTTTTCCCACTAATACAATCCTATCCATTGGTGGCATGAGTGTTGTTTATTTTCAATTTTTATGTTATTATGCACTCTAGGTTAGTTTCTTTTATCATTATTAGCTTAGTTCTTTCTTTACTTCTTATGCTTGATATTTCTAACTCTTTCTTTCACTGTTGTCTTACCTAGCTAGCCCAACTAGGCTTGTAAGCATCCTTATTTTGCTCATTTATGTGACAAAAGGGGTGCAACAGATTGGCGACTCCACTGGGGAAAGGTATCAATTTCCTCCCCCATTTGGGTTATTTTATCTCTTGTTTTTATTTATTTAACTTGAAGGAACCATAACCGGCCCAAGCCGACCTACAAACAGCCAAATTCAAAGCTGAGATAAGAGAATTTCATCCGAAATTTTCTTCACGGACGTGTAACAAAAGTGCATGGGTTTTTTGACCCACAGGCACATCTTCTGCGCACGTGCGCTCAACCCACTGTTCTTCTCATCGCATTCTGTGCACCTGCACCAAAGGGTCGTCTTTTAATTGCGCATTGGCACCACATGCGCCTCTCTCTACTCTATGACCTGTGCATCTGCTTAGAAATTCACACATTGTAAAGGTTTTTGTGATTTTTGGAGGGCCCGTAGCCTTCTTAAGCTTGATTCTATGCAAATTGTAATATGCTCCACACTTAGATTCCCTCTACACGTGAAGGGATAGTGAAAACATAGGAACTTGGGGGGTTAAAATCATTATTTTTCCTTTTTTTGCTTTCATTTTTCCACATGGATGGCTTGCTTTGATTAAAGTTGAAGTTGGAATCATTCTAAATCACACATAAATCTTGCATTGGGACCAGAAATTAGATCTCAATCATTTAGTATGCTCTTCTCTCGCCCCATAGAGCGACCTTGAGAATCATAAAAGTGATTGAGGGAAAATTTCATCTACCTTAAAAAGATAAAATCTTTAGGAGAGGACAACAACCCCCCTCGGGACTCCTCTTAGTTCATTTTTCAAAAACATATTAAGATTGTAAGGGCCCATACATGCCGACATATTACAAAGATAGGATAGTGTTGAAATTTACTTTCTTAGAGTAAATCATTAGGGAAGTTTAAAGGTTTTGTAATGGGCCCATACATGCTGACATGTGCACAATTTAGGATAGTTTTGAAGCTTTCTTAGATTAAATCACACTAGGGAGTTAAAGGATTAGTAAGGACCCACATGTACACATGCTATTTTCCTAGGGACTTTAAAATTCCGCAAGGTTGTACCAATGGAATTTAGTTAATTAGGTAATCAAGACTTGTAAGGACCACAGGAAGTCCACATGCAGCAAGGTGACACCTAATTTATTAAAAAAATTGGCACACTTTCACTTGTTCACACACAAAGTCACTACTCACTCACATAGTTTTCATCTCGAAACATGGAGATTGAAGTAAGTTTCCTCCAAAGGGATTCTTAAAAACCCCACCCTTTTCTTCACGAAACTATCCACTCCCACTTAATTTCAACGAGATTGGCTTACACCCCCAATCTCCCAAACAACCACATCTAAAAAAATTCTAAAAACTCACAAGTTTCCTCCATAGGAGGTGCCAAAAGAATTCTTTTAGTCTAGGTAGGATCTCGGGGATAGGCATCCAAATAACTCCTCGTTATCTGGTTCTCACATCTTCAAACATTAGAAGTTGTCAAATAGGGAACTTTAAAATCCTCCAAGTCAAGTGTTCCTAACACCATAAGGCAAGGAGATACCCATGAAGGGTTGAAGGCCAAGGTCTGGTTTTTCTGTGCATCCCCCCTTGAGGCACCCACCTCTTGGACGGGATCCATCCCGTGACCCATTTCTTAGGCTAAAAATCTAAATGTCGCACTTTGACTGAGGTACCTAGTGACCAAATTTTAGGATATCTACCCAGGTGGTAATTGTGGGTTGCAATTGCACCTTGATCAAATTTTGTGTGGCTATTGGAAAATATTGCCAGCTCTTTCGGGATATGCACCCTCTACCCCTCGTTATAATTGATTACTTCATCCTTCACTAGTTCCTCTTTCAGTGGCTTCAGACCCCACTGTTGAGTGTTATTGGAAGGTCCAGTGCTATTTGAGAGGAAGGACGTTACGTATTTTAGGACACGAGAATTTGTTTTTCTTTGTTCTCCCATGCGCAAAAAAACCACCTACCCACATATATGCTTCTGTATCAATTGATTTATGTATGATGCTCTTGTGATTACATGTGATTTTGAATTATATTGTGAAGGTCCAAAAATTATAAAGCCTCTTGTTCATTTATTTTGCTCTCATCACCATCCGCACACATCCACTTTGCTAGTCGTACATCATAGGGGACTCACATAATCCCTGTCGTTCTAGACGCTTTCTAAATCTCCCTCCCATTCTAGGGAGAGTTCCTAGTCTTGCCAACTCATCAGATCCACCTTCTCACACTCCTATGAGTGTTATTGTCTTAGGATCTGCTTTGCTCGATTCCCCTTTACTTGGGTCCACTTCACAAGATCAACCATCCACCCACTTTCCTGTACAAGGAATCAGAGGGCACACTTCTTCCCCAGGAGGAAGCACAATCCCACCTAGGCCCCCTCACGGGTCAGGAACACACATCACTCACACCATGGCCGGAACAAAACCTCTTTTGGGGTCAGGAACAAAAAACATTCCCACCATGGCTAGAACTAATCTTCCACCACAACCCCAGATGCCATACTTGGATTCCCTCAACATATCGGATCTGACTAAGCTCACCAACGATCCTATATTGCATGACCCCACATGGTCGGCCATGCCTACCAAACTCCCTTCAGACATTCCAAAGTTTGAAGGAAAAGCGGGAGACGACCCGGCCAACCATATCATGACCTTCCACTTATGGTGTTCTTCAAACGGCATTATGGATGAATTTTTCTGATTGAGGTTATTTCAACGCACACTCACCGGCCCATCAGCCAAGTGGTATGTAGAAGAAAAATCGGGGTCCCATACGACCTTTGAATCTTTGGCCAAATAATTTTTGACCTTCTTTCAACTCCCAATCTGTCATGACAATGGTCTTGAACTACTCTCAGAGTTTAAACAAACCTCCGCTACACACATCGTCGACCACATTCACAAATGGTGTCGGCGACGTAGTATATGCAAAGTAGAAGCCACTAAATAACAATGCCTTAATTGGTTTCTCAAATCACTTGTGTCCCTCCTTGCCAAAGATGTGGCCACCACCTTTCCTCAATCGGAAGAATAAGCCATCAGCAAGGGCCAATAGTTTGAACTCATTTATTCACAGTCAGGATATTTATATACAGTACTACATGACGCCCTGAGACCAGTGCCATTTGGCCAAGACAAACCTGGGATGTCTCACTCAACGGATGGATTGATTGGTACCAGTACACACCACAATTCACACCCCCAACAACCACCTATGTATGGAACACCTCAATATCCACCGGCATATGGTAGACCCCCTTATTATCCTCCTCTTCCTTATCAACAACCATACCTCGTGACCTTTCCTCCACCCATCAACGGACCACCGTCGGTATCCACAGTACACCTAGCAGCCCAACCAAGTTCTGGTACCCGCTCTACCACTTCTTACACCCTAAGCACTAGTGAAAGCGCCATGCCTTCCTATGCACCCTACAGATCATTACCACAAAATAATCCATACTTTCCATTTCCTGGTCCTCCCCAACCCATTGTTTCTCCACAAGGACAACCACATGTTGGGGTTAATTTTGTTCAACCCTCTCCCGTTCAACAATATCAAAATTTTGAACAGCTGAATACGGCTAATCCGACCCATCAGTCAAACAATGCCAAAAAGAAAGGAAAAAACCAAAACAATAGTAATCCCGGACCAGGCGGAAACCAGAACCACCCCCAGCAGAACAAACATGTCGGGGGAAACCAGAATCAGGAGAACCAGAACCCCCAGGGGGGCAATAACAACAAACGCCAAGGGAAGAACACCAACAATATTAGACAAACTTCCCTTGTGCCCTTTGTGGCGAGTATGGTCATTATACTCACCATTTCCCTCAACTCATTGAATTCAAATGGATGAAAGAATCTGGAAGTGGACCACATCCCCCAACACCGCCTGCCCCCCAGTAGGCCCCACAACAATACGTAGAGAAACCACCCCCTTCCGTACTACAAAACCCTATTCCACACCAAGGGGTGATGAACACCCAACATGAGATGCATCCAACCCCACCACAAATGGGTTAGTATCCAAACCAGGGTACTCCTACCGATCACACTATCCTCCTCACTAGCGAGGAGGAAGTCATTCTACAAACGTGCAGTTGTCAATATAGCGCACCCTCTAACCCTGCTCCCACTACCTTGGAAGCCACCCCAGTCACAACTGGACCACCTTTGATGATCCCTTGCCCTAATATCGACACACCCCTCTGTATTCCTCGCATCCCATTACGATGGAATGTCACCAACCCTCAGGCTAGGGTGACCCACAATTATAGTCTGTTCGATGACTTGGCACAATTCCCCGCTACCATGTCAATATTAGAATTTATTCAAACCTGTCCTACTCAACGAAATTCATTACTTTCCACTCTGAGGACAGTCGACCCTGCTGATACTCAACTCATCACCTTTGATCTCTATAGTGGGGAACCTCGTCTCCCTACTTTGGTCGCTTTCCAAATACCGGTTAAAATCCAGAACATCAAAGTTCATCGTTGCATTATTGATGAAGATGCATCCACATGTATCATGTCCAAAACAGTCTGGTAGAAACTTGGCTCTCCTAAGCTCATACCATCCACCATTACTCTGAGGGATTACAATGGATGACCCTCTTATCTCGAGGGACTCTTCCAAAATGTCCCCATTGAACTTGGAGGAAAAAATATCCTCATTGACATTGAATTTGTCGACGCTCCGCTTGACTACAACATATTGTTCGGATGTAGCTACATGTATGCGATGAAGGTTGTGGCCTCTTCTGTTTTTTGCACAATGATGTTCCCCCATAGTGGGAGGATCGTCACTATTGACCAAGTGTCACATTATGAGCCCAACCCTTCCTCCAACATCGATAACATCTTACCTCTCATTCACACTAATCCCGAGGCCTACCCACTCATTGGAATGGGTCCCAAAATTTTTAAGTAACCATCCTTGCTAGGGACATACCATGGAGAAACTTCGCTCATCCATCCCTCAGCACAAGTATGTGTCATCTCATCCAACGGAACAGAAATTGGAGATACCCTTCCTCCCACAGAGGCTTCATTACTATCTGATGTCCCACTAGTCGCAGAGCTCCTTCCTCAGGAATCCCTTGTGAACTCCCCATTTACCCATGTTCCTGACTATACCCTCCCCCAAGGCCACATTCCGGTTTGGGAGACAGTTCCCCAAGCCATCACCCAAATCCCCTTCTTTTACCCCCCACGGACGTACAATATTTCTAGGTAGCCACAACGCTTACCCTTACCAATATGGTGCTGGCAATCCCAGTATGACATCTACATCCACCTGAGATGGTCCCTCAACCATCCCTCCCTCCCCAAACAGAAGGAATCCTGATGCAGATTCCAACACTTACCCCCACCATCCCACCCACACCCCCACTCACTAGCACCCCTGCTACAGCTGAGGGTAGACAGAAGAAGAAAGAGTCTTCCACTTCACCCCCACCACGAGTTTAGCCTCCTTGTGCACTATGCGAGAAATATGGACACCCTACTAATAAGTGCCCATCTCTCTCCGAGCTACGCAATTTAATTCAACTCCCACGGGAACCGATGCCACTCGTCACTTCCTTCAATGCTACCACTGTGACCATTAACACGGGTAGCAAAGGGCCATCTATTCCAAGTATGGCCATTACACCCACCATTGCCTGACGTTACCTCAATTTCGACAAACTCTAACTATCGTCCGCCAGAGATTCCAGCAAGAACCCCCTCCACCCGCATCCTCTCACACGCATGTCACTGACATCCACTATTTCATGACCTCGGTCAATGAATGTATGAGACGTCCTTTCTCTCTATGTGAATCACTTGATCATTTCACAAATCAATGTCCTACGATCATTGAATACATGCATCGCCAAATGGCCCTTATTCAAAACCCTACATCCCTCCCTCCAGCAGAACCAATGAATACCCCTACCCCATCACTTGATGTGGTTCATATATTCTCACCGAAATCTGAGGCACTTCCTACTCCCCCATGGTTTCTGGATGATTTATATGAGGATTTGCCCCCAAATCCCCCCAATTCTCTAATTCATTTCCCCACAAAAATTCTACGCCCGACTACCATTTTCAACCCACAATATCTTGATATTTGGTTCATGTTGATCGAACCATCGCAACCCCCTTATGTCACCCTCCCTACTTCTTCACCACCCGAAGACAACCACGTGGTGACAATCACCAATGTTGTTCCCCTAGATCCACTATTTTCTCGACAATTCCACTACGACGAAGACATCCTCAAGGAATTAACCACCCCCGATTGCCCATGGGATCCGCTCCATCACTGAGCACTCTTTCTCTCACAAGACGCCTTTGCGCCTCTTAGCCAAAAAATCATATACGCAATCGAAGCCAAAGATTTTATCCCATCAAGGCATATAGACTAATTCAATTACCCTATCCCTAGCCCCGACGCTTTTGAGGAAGTTAATATGGCCAACATTTCCCCCACTGTCAAAATTGATATCTCCATCAAACCTGGCATCACAGAGGACATCACTATCGATGTTGCATTCTCCCCTGAAAAATTCATTGCTTACAAAGCTCTCTTCTAGGAATACCATGACATTTTTTCCTGGTCATACGCAAAGATGCCTGGCCTGGATCCCTCTATTGTCAAACATCATATAGACACATGGCCTGATATTACCCCCGTACGACAAAAGCAACGTCCATTACACCCATCCAAAGCAGCAGCCATCAAAGCCGAGATTGACAATTATGTATTGCAGGGTTCATATACCCCATCACATATACTTCATGGGTCTCCAACTCGTCCCGGTGAACAAAAAATAGGGCACTATCCATGTCTATACAGACTTTCGGGATCTCAATCACACCTGTCCCAAAGACAACTTTACCACACCCTTTATCGATCAAATTATCAATGATTGTGCCGGCCACGAGGCTTTGTCCTTAATGGATGGTTTCTCTAGCTACAACCAAATTCAGATCCACCCATCCGATCAATACAAAACCGCATTCACTACCCCTTGGGGTACCTTTGCATATCATGTCATGCCTTTCGGCCTCAAGAATGCTGGACCCACTTTCCAATGCAGCATGACATACATTTTTCATGATCTGGCTCAAATCATTCTCACCTACTTGGACGATCTCATTGCTCGATCCAAGAAACACACTCAACAGCTGGATGACTTATGCATTGTATTTCATAGGTGTCGTTAGTACAATATCCGCTTGAATCCTCTCAAGTTTGTTTTTTGCATCACCACTGGATGCCTCCTTGGGTTCATCGTCTCCCAACATGGCATCACAGTCGACCCCCTCAAGGTCCAAGCCATCACAAAAATTCCCCCACCATGGAATTTACGCCAACTGCAGAGCCTACAAGAAAAAGATAACTTTTTACGCCGCTTTGTCCCCAATTACGCTACTTGGGCACATGGTTTCCTTTGCCTCTTACGTCATGATATCCCATTCCAATGGGACGAACATGCCCAATATGCTTTCAACGATCTTAAAGCGACACTCTCCAACGCCCCATTGATTAGTCCACCTGATTATGATCGTGACTATATCCTCTACTTATCAGACTCAGTCGTCTCAGTAGCAGGAGTTCTAGTCCAGATAGGGGATGATGACCGCGAGCATGTCATTTACTACATTAGTAAAAATCTTTCAGGACCACCCTTGAAATACAATCATGAAGAGAAACTCTCCCTTGCAGTTGTCCTTGCAGTCCAAAAGTTGCGCCATTATATTCTGCTTCGAACTACCAAAGTCATGGAAGATTCCAACCCAATGCAATACTTGCTTAGTCTCCAGAAAATTTGCCCGATGGATCGTCATCCTTCAGAAGTACGACCTCAAATTTTCCACACCCAAGAGCAAGAAATCCCTCGTGCTTTCCAAACTCATTATGATATTTCCTTCTAATACTACCAACTTTCTCATCAATACCGACTTCCCTAACGAACATCTCTTTTTTATCCCTTTTGATGACCCTTGGTACGACGATCTACTCGTCTACCTCCGAACACAGAAGTTCAGAAACCACCTCTCCAGGGATGATCGTCAACGTATTCAGCACTAGGCCCCCTGATACCTCCTTATCGGCGATATCTTATATAGGCAGGGGGGCGACACCATACTTCGTTGATGTTTGACCATTGACGAAGCTGATAGAGTCTTGAATGACTGCCACAATGGCGCATGTGGCGGCCACCTCTAAAGGCTGTCTACTGCCCAGAAAATCATTCAAGTAGACTATTTTTGGCCCACATTGTTTCACAACTACATCCATGCCATGAAACGATGTGAAAAATGTCAGCTTTATGCCAACAAAGCAAGAGAACCACCTGTTCTTCTACACCCAGTCATTACTGCAAGCCCCTTTTGCAAATGGGGCATAGACTTCATGACTTGCAACCCTCTATCTAGCAATGGACACAAATACATCATCGTCATAGTCGATTACTTTACCAAATGGGTTGAATCCATGCCCACCTTTAACAACACCGCTGACACTGCAGCGCATTTTTTCTTTAACCACGTCATCTCCCGCTTTGGAGTCCCCCTACAGTTAGTCTTCGATCATGGGAAACACTTTGAGAATGATATTTTCGTCGAACTCTCCTCCAGTTTAGGCTTCTCCCATGAGTCCTCGCCCCACGAGGAGCCTTTTTCTCATATTACGCTCAGGTACGCATGCTTACATTCACACATTATTGAATAATTGTTGTATGATCTTTCTCTTCATATATTTTCACGTCGGGTATTCAGTTTTCATGTGTGCAGGTACTTGATCATTATACATCAGTAGTATCCCTTCAGGTATATCATCGACACTTGCATGTATTCATTCCCTCTGAATATCCCATTGCATCTCCCAATCACACCCTCCAATCTTTGCCTCTAGGATCCCTATATCTGGCTCTACAGTACTGTCACCTCCGCTACATTTTCGTACCGTCACCCAGTAGCACTCTCCCCCACATGAGTTGTCCCATTCATAGTCCCCCTTGGCACTTTGACACTCATGTTGTTTTCACCCTTTCAGGGACAGGAGTCCCAATAGTCCTACACATCGTTGAGAATCAACCAAATACTCCTTCTCCTCATTTTGATAGCCTATCCATTGGACTCCCAAGTTACTTCATCATGGTTCTATTTTGACTACACCCCCGCAGTATCATTAACCATCCATTTCATCCACCGTCAGTTTTCCCATCTGCAAATTGTCCTCCATGCGTTTCCCTAATATAGAAACCTGCCTATGGGGCCCTAACCCTCCACTTGTTTTCCAAGCAACTTGCGCCATCATCAGGCCATTCCATCTTACACTGGGGCACTCATTTTTGTATATGCACAGTTATCCCAACTTATTTTTTTATTCTTTTGGTAATTGTAAAAACCCATTTTCCCGCATTTACATAGCTTTCTGTTGTCGCCTTTAGCGACCTTCCTTTTCTGGAAAAGAAACCCTTGTCGCCCTTGGTTGGGGCATTTTTCACTTCCTTCCATCAATGACATTATCCATAATCCCTGAGGATCTTACAGCCCATGCCCCTTTTTTTTTGTCTCTACGTTTGTCCATTTTTTCACGCCTCTGGTACAATTTACCCTCGTCTAGTCATCCCCCTGACGCTAGATTCAGTTTCACGGTTTCTACCACTTTACCTCTACCCCCAACCAAGGGAAACCTCGAGTTTCACCGCCTCTGGACTTCGTCCATGTTACTCCTCAATTCCTAATTTCATCCAGTGGATTTCACGAAGCCCTCCACTTCTCGAAGTGGCGTCTCCCTTTCTATCGACATCATCACAGTTTCCATACGGGCGATAGTATCTTGACTCTCATTACCTTCAAAATGAGAAGTCTCGGACAACACAGAGACAACCATCATCACTCTCTGTTGTCGTTGACCCCCACAACATTTGACTTCAACACTTTGTCATGTGGCGGTGGGTCTTACTTTGCGACTACTGCAGTTGTTTTTAGATATGCCAAAGACCTCTAAAATTTGATAGACTATCAATGTTTGTGTATTATCGACACTTCTCACAAGTGTCGTTACCTTTTTCAGAGTTTATTCACCATCAGAATTGTCCTCTGTCATTATCAAACCACCCCGGAGGGCGCTGCAATGATCTATGTCAGCACACAACTTCAGTTACTGTATTGCACATTTTTGAGTTACATGACACGAGCATGGGGCATGCCCACCTCGTTTGTACACAATTTATTTTTTCACCCCTTGCGAAAGGTTTAGGTCCTTTAGGTTCCCATCTCCCCCCAATGGGTTGCTCTTGGAACTCCCCACAACGCTCTTTCTTACAAAAGTACTCTTAGTAGAAGAAACATTGATGTATTTCGGCTATATGTATGCTCCTAACCTCACACATCAGGGGGTATTTGTTATCACCAGAATTTCATCCGCAAATGGTTACAGGAATCCAACATCTTCAAAACACACATTAGTTCACTCATGGACCAAAAATGCATTTCCAAAAGGTCCAAAACTATACAACCAGTTATAAAATCAACATGTGCTAAGACTACATAGGGAGAGCGCCAACATGCGTCATCCAGAAACACAAGAAAAGCACACGATGCGCGACTTTGGACGCAAAAAACTGTGCACCCCTCAGAACAACGCATTTATGATATTGGTTGGCCTTCAACCCACTTCTGGTTCATCTTCCAAGTCGATTTGACACCCAAATTTTGGCTGAATCCGACTAGGGGGTTAGTCAAAGACCAAAGGGTTCCCTAAAGGGCCCCTTGTTCACATTAAGAACTGGTTTCATAATGCCTCAAAGCTATGCTATAAAAGGAAGCCATGGGTCCACTATATTTCTAAGGAATTCATTTATATTGTTATGTTGCTTATATTCTCTTGGAGAATCCTCTTTTCTCATCAAGAGTATACAAGCACCATTTCATTTAGCCATTCATATCACCTCTTGAGTGAATGTGCTTTGGATTCTCTTCACCATTTCATTTCTAGCTTGCTACTTGTAAGAAGATCTCAATATTTGGGGGTCTGAGAGCCCTCCCTTGGAGGAAGAGGGGACCCATATATCTCCCTTTATCTTTGGTGTTTTCCCACTAATAAAATAATATCCATTGGTGGCATAAGTGTTGTTTATTTTCGATTTTAATGTTCTTATGCACTCTAGTTTAGTTTATTTTATTGTCCGTAACTTAGTTCTTTCTTTACTACTTATGCTTGATATTTCTAAATATTTCTTTCACTGTTGTCTTGCCTAGCTAACCCAACTGGGCTTGTAAGCATCATTATTTTGCTCATTTAGGTGACAAAAGGGGTGCAACACCCTCTTCCCCGGGCACTCAACGCAATCGATGCCATTGATTCCTAAGGGGGGAGGATTGATCCAGGTGGATATCGATGGCCACCCACCTATTCCAAATTCCAACTGGCTCATCTTGACATTTTTTAGTTCAACATGTTTCTCTATAATGGGGAAATTTCTTTGTAATTGTGGGTTCTACACTTACAAAGTTGTCCTGAATCCCTACACAACATCCAGGTGGATATTGGTGGTCGCCCACCTATTCCAACTAGCTTATTTTGGAAGTTTTCATGTCAGTACATCTTTTTGTACTTTCAGGGTCATTTTGGGGCTCTAAACAATGTTTTATTGGCTTGTTGTTGACAGGCGAAATTGACCGTCCGTCAACTGGAAGAGTGGAACTGGTCTGGGGTTGTCTAATAACCCAAGCCATTTGGAATGAACCACCTTGACGGATTTAGCGGCTCCGTTAGCCGATCTAAGATCCTAAGAAAACAAAAAGGAAAACTATTCTAAACTAACTAATCTAACTAAAACTAACTATTAAACAAACAAAACAAACTAAAATAACTATTCTATATATACAATCTACTCACTAATTAACTACAAATAAATCTTATTCACAAAATGTACAATATCTACAATTTACAGATTTAAATAAAACCTGAAAAACTCATTTATATTCTGCCCCAAGACAGAGGGAGATATTTTTTTGTTGATTTTATAATTTTATGAACAAGAAATCAAACAAAAACTAACTAAACTAAACAACTAATATATTAACTCTAACTAAAAATCTAAACTACAAATATATCCAACTAAAAAACTAATATTATACTAACATATTAATGAAAATTAATCTCAAACTGACCTAGAGAAATGCTCCAGATTTATCCTATGTATGATGATCGTCCTAGCTGATCGAAAGGAGGAAACCCGCTTCAAATTATCCAGGATCTTCTCATAAATGATAAGCTGCAATGCTCTTAAGGTATGATCACAGGACAAACAAAACATAAAATAACAACAATCTTATAATTTATAAATCTTCACAGTTAGATAAACCTGTATGCAAAGATCTATACATAATAGTTCAATTGATGAAGAAGAGAAATCTGTCATTCATTAACTGAACAAAGTAATTGTTGTATTTTAGATTAATGAAAGAAATCAGACATGGATCACATTAATTAAATCATATCATTCTGCAAAAACTATGATAGCTAAAGTAGTCACTAATCAAATGCAAATTGATAAGCATAAACATGAAACAAAAGATTGATATTATGAAAGCGAAAGTTGTATAAAAACATCAACTCCTGTCTCTGTTTGTATTAGAAATCCATAGCCTGGTTCTCCCACAAGTGAGGATTATCCTTATTACAAAAAATAATAAGTATTTAAAGACCTTCTACTGGGTAAAACCTCCCTATGGAAGTTATCAAACTGTTTACATAAAATCTAGGAAGATATCCCAAGTCTAACTAAACTAGGAACCTAAAATAAAACTGAAACACACAAATATCCCCTAGACTGTCCAATATGTCCAATGCAATTCGGATGTACCTGAAAATGGTCAAAAATGGACAAGTTAGAAGGATCATTTATTAATAAAATGATAAAAATCTAATTCTATAGACTAGCTACAGAATCTTACGATTCTGTAGCTGGTCTAAATAAGACACAAAATCATCATTGAAATCAACTCAAATCTTTTAAAGAATTAAATTTAACTCACATCCAATAGCTATTTGAAAACGAATCATTCAAACTAAAATTGTTATACCATTCAAAACCAAACAGGACCAAAATCAATCAACTGATTTTAGAGATAGATGTACTATGTTTCGTTTGTTTCCAAAAAGTTGGGTGGACAGAATCGTAATGAATAGTAATGAAATTGTTTCATATCAACTGAAATCAATATAATTAAAATAAATTCTATGCAATTGTTATGCTGCCTCATCAGAAGGAAACATGATCGAATCTAAACGAGATCATAACTGTACTGATATAACAAACGATTTATGCCATAAGAGAATTAAACCAAAACTGGCGCATAACTATCCACAAACGAAATCAATATGAGACCAATAAGTTGGTAACAGGGTTCGTAATAATTATCTGATCGTTTGTTTTAGCCAAATGGGAAGACAAGATCAATTTACCTTGATCAAAATGATTTCTTTCAAACGAATTATAATTGGATTTGATAGAGATAATCAAAGTCAATTAATTTGTTTTGCAAATTAAAATCAAACAAAGCAGCTTTTACGATGCGAATCCAACTCATGAAAATGATCGAACTAACTGAAAATACACAGCAATCCAATCAAGCGAATCAAACAGCGAGGGTTTAACATAGTCATAGATAATCAAAAACCTTCCATGATTCGGGTGTGAATATTGTTTGCAAAGACTTTTTCTGCTTCGTCTTTTTCAAGACAATGCATCAGTACGCCGTCAAAACTTTGACGGAACGAGATACCATTAACCAGATGAAAGGAGGTGGACTTTAACCTTAATTCTCTTCTCTTATCGGGATCTAAGTGACGAGGTGCTGACCCATGTTCAAGACAGAATCTTATATCGTCATACCAAGGACTGACAGGGTTTTGCGTGCAACAGATTAAACTTTGATCATGTTGTCCTAGGTCTGACATATCGCTTTCTTCTTATTGTCCTGCTGCTGAATTAGCAACTAACTTGCATAACCCTTGGCCTCTCACTATCTGAGCAGTGGTGATTTCTAAGTCATACTCCTGCAAGGAGGTGACCCAGTTGGCTCTCTTCTCTCCTAGTTCCTTTTGCACTAACAAGTTCCTCACGGCTGGGTAGGGGACAATGACTTTCATTCTTGACTTCAAAAGATAGGACCGGAAGTGCTTGACTGCTTTGAAAACAGTGTAGGCTTGTCGATCAACTGCTGGATAGTTAAGTTCAGCGCCTTTGAAAGCAGAGCTCATAAAGGCGATGGGTACTTCATTGTTCTTGGCATTCTTTTGGGTTAAGACGGCGGCATAGGAACGGTCAAAGGCAAAAGTATAGAGTGTAAAATCTTGAGAGAAGTCAGGGCTCATGAGAGAGGGAGCGTCTATTATGGCCTTCTTTATTGCATTAAAAGCCTAATTTTCTATGGGTCCCCAGTGATATTGGGTGTCTTTCTTAATCAAATTCTGCAAAGGCCTGACCATTTCGGAGAAACTGGGGACGAATCTCCTCATGAAGTTAATCTGGCCTAAGAAAGACTGCATGTATTTTTTGGATGTAGGAGGGGGAAGTTTCGTGATGACTTGAGTCCTATTGGGGTCAATAATCATCCCTTCGCTAGACACAATGAACCCTAATAGTTCACCCTGTTCTACTGCAAAGATGGACTTTTTGGGATTCGAGGAGATGTCGTATTTACAACATCGAAGTAGAACGGCTCGTAAGTGAGCTAGATGATCGTCTTTGTTTTTAGAATATACAGTCACATCATCCAAGTAAACTACAATGGACTGATTGATTAAGCCTCGGAAAGCAATTTCCATTGCTCTCTGAAAAGTGGCACCGGCATTAATCAATCCAAAGGGTATTTTACGATAAGCATAAGTGCCCCACGGGGTACGGAAGGTAGTTTTGAGTTGGTCTAGTGGAGACATCAGGACTTGGTTATACCCTGAGAAACCATCCAACAGGGATAGCCTCTCGGAACCAGATACTTGTTGAAGGATCTGTTCCATGGGTGGGGCAGGATAGTTGTCTTTATCAGACGCTCTATTAAGGTTTCGGAAATCGACGCAGAGTCGGATTTCCCCACTTTTCTTTCGGAGTGGGATGAGGTTAGAAACCCATTGAGTGTGCATTTTCCTCAGTTTTTGTTGAAAGGGCAAGGTTTGGGGTTTCATGGGAATAACATGTTGTATGATGTTAGGATCGAAATTTTTAAGTTCATCATACGTCCATGCAAAGACATCTTTAAATTATTTAAATAATTTAACAAATGCATCTTTTTCTTGTTGAGAACACCCCAACCCTAGATTAATGCACTGAGGATTTTCATTAGTTCCTAGGTTTACTTTTTCATAAGATAACGAGGAACTATTGGTTTTACAGTTGACCGCCTTTTTAAATTTATCTTCAAAATCATAAAACTTCTCTAATCTAACTATAGATTTGGGTATGCAATTTACCATGTCCGATAGAGCTTCAGGAGTTTTCGGATCAGGTATTATCGTAAAATCGTGCAAATTGTCATCATGCGTGCATTCGTCTATCACTGCGCCTTGAAAGGTTTCTTCCATGTGCGGAAATTTGATGATCTGTTGATCATCGTCAAAGACTCTCCAGTTCGTGATATTGTCAGGAACGGATGGTCTGAACAACAGCTCAACGGATATTGCATCTGGGGACAAGCCTTCTGCAGGAAAAAGTTTAGAAGCTACCTTAGCTAATAAATCTGCTTCAGAGTTATTCAATCTAGGAATAGAATTTATATTGAAAGCGAAAAATTTATTCATTAAATTCCATACCTCAGACTGGTAGCTTTTGAGATGCGGGGATAAATAGTGAATAGAGTCTCTTACCTGTCTAACCACTATTTCAGAGTCACCAAAGACGGTTAGATTTTGAATGTTCATATCCGAAGCTTTTCTGAGACCTTGCAGTAAAGCCTCATATTCTGCAGTATTGTTAGTACATTCAAATTCCAACCTACATACCATCAATGTTTTGTTACCTGCCGGATCGATAATGACACAGCCTACTCCAGCTCCTTCTTTGGAATTTGACCCGTCAAAATAAAGAGACCAAATTTGATTTCCATTGGGCACATGGGACCGTTGCGTAGAAGTTGTTGGCTGCATATATGCTACAATCTTGGACTGTTGTTCTAGATTGATGATAGGTGAAGCCTCGGCCATGAAATTTCCGAAAAAGGTGTTCATCCCTTGTACTTCGGGTGAATCAGCAGAAGGTGTGAATGGTTCATTGGTATCGTTCAAATCTGTGACCGTGAACTTAAGGTAACGTTCACGATTTACTTTGATTTTATTAGGCTTGTCGTTCTCTGGAAGCCATAGATGAGACCAGTCTGTCACGAAGTAACCATGTAGCTGCTCCAACCAGTCCCTGCTTAAAAACATACCATACACTTCTGGAATATCCACAACGATTATATCAATAACCTGATGAACCTTTGGGTTAGACGATAATCTAATAAGTACATTTTTTAGTTCGCATATAACCTTAACATTGGTCCGATCAAGTTGTAGGATTTTCAAAGTAGATGGTTCAACTTCAGCGTTAATCTTCTGGCAGACAGACCATGGCATCACATTGGATGATGCCCCTGAGTCTACCATACAATTATGCACGTTTCTATTGAAGATTTCAAAAGTTAACAAGAAAGGAGGTACATTTTTGCAAGTACTAAGAGTGGTATCTTGCGGCTTTTTACTCGCAGTTTCTAAAGCTATTTTATCTGCATTATTTACATTATTTACATTACTTACAGGAAGGCTTCCTTTATCTTGAGGATCAGGATTATTTTTAGTGGAAGTCTTCTGAGGGACTTTGTTCTACACAACCTTGTTACCACTTGGATTACCATTTTTTCCATTCTCTGAGATATTTTGTAACATTTTTTGTAGCAGAAATGGAAACTTCAATAACTCATAAACAGAAATGTTATCTCTCAACTTTTTAAGATCTTCAACTACATCATAATCTAATTTGGGGTTCACATTACTCTGTTTAGTCTCAGCTGGTTTAGATTACTTTGGAGGCGAAGTTGTAGTGTTTTCGGAAGAAGGTTTGTTTGTTGTCTTACTCCTGGTATTATAAGGATGAACTGTCTCGAAGTTAACTTGAAAGATGATATCCGAGAAGTGTCCAAAAATGTTTGGAGAAGACTCTTCGTCTTGAACTGTCTCTTGTTCAACTACCTCCTCGGGAATCTCAGGAGGCATCAAGTTATCTTGGGCTTCTAGAATCGTTTGAAGGGCGCATTGCAGACTTTCTAGATTTAGGCCTTCCGTGGTTGGATTAGGTCGGTTGGTAGGAAAAGGATTCCGGAACGGGGATTTGTAAGGTCCTTTGCTCGAGGAAGCTTCTTCGATCGACATTTTCAAGTATATAAATTGATTTGACAGTTTTTTAACAAATTTAGTTAAGTTTTCTAAATCAGAGGTTTCAGGTTGTGTTTTACTTTGAGTGGGTCTGGGGAGGATTTCGATCTTCTTTCTAGAAGAAGGACTAGTCTCAGTTTCGTTGCTAGTAGAGTCTTTAAGACTAAGTATGTCTTTTTCAATCTGGCTGGCCTCCTCGAAGGCTTCTAACAACGTGGCTTTCTTAGATCATTTAACCCAAATAGCTATAGTTTGATGCAAAGATTTAGTGTAGTATGCTATTATAAGACTCTCAGCAGGCATGGAATCCGCAGGGATTCGGTTTTTAATCATTAAGAATCTTTGATTAAAGTCTTTAACTTTTTCTTTTGGGTTCATTCTTAAGCTAGAAAGATCCATGACTAGGACTTTCAGAGGCTTACCGTCTCCGAACTTTTCCCAAGACACGATGGTATGGGGTTGTTGGGAAAAGTACCATGTGGATGCATTACCCTCAAAAGTATAGGGGAACAACCTACAGACAACGTCTTCATGCTCGACATTGCGGAATCTTATGGCTAACATAAACTTTTTAATGTGATCTTCAGCAATCTGTTTTGAGTCAGGGTCAAACTTGGGAAGCCATTTCTCCGGATGTTTAGGTAGGGGGTGCTGAGCTCCTGGTACAGCTACAACATCCTGGTCAAGCCAAGGTCTAGCAGGGTTGTTCTGATTTTCCATTGGTGTAGTGGGTGTGGAAGGCTAAGAAGGGGAATCGCCTTCATCAGAGGAATCTCCTCCAGAAGAGGAAGGAGGTGATGGAGGTGGTGAAGGAGGTATCCCAGATCCTCCTGCAGCAGGATTTAGGTTTGTATCTGTACGATTCACAGTGAGTTTAGTGCCTCCTAATTATTCTCTAATATCAGAGAAATCCAAAGGTTGACCCCATGGACGGTTTGGTTGCCTCAGACGAGCTTAGGCACTATGTGTTTTTATAAGAGATTGACGGACAATCTCTTGTATGTCACCACCTATAGGATTTGGGGTTGTTGGCTCAACTGTGATTTGAGGATCGTCGGTTGAAGTAGTTGTTGTTTGAGGGGGATATTATCGTTTGAATGGCTTCTAGTCACAATAGGTGAACGATTAGGGGGTGGAGGAGTCTTGCGACCGCCTCGTGCCATTAATTAAGTCCAGACCCTCCTTCTAGTGCCATTTGTTGATGGGCGAAATTGATTGTCCGTCAACTGGAAGAGTGGAACCGGTCCGGGGTTGTCTAATAACCCAAGCCGTTTGGAATGAACCACCCTGACGGGTTTAGCGGCTCCGTTAGCCGATCTAAGGCCCTAAGAAAACAAAAAGGAAAACTATTCTAAACTAACTAATCTAACTAAAACTAACTATTAAACAAACAAAACAAACTAAAATAACTATTCTATATATACAATCTACTCACTAATTAACTACAAATAAATCTTATTCACAAAATGTACAATATCTACAATTTACAGATTTAAATAAAACCTGAAAAACTCATTTATATTCTTCCCCAAGACAAAGGGAGATATTTTTTGTTGATTTTATAATTTCATGAACAAGAAATAAAACAAAAACTAACTAAACTAAACGACTAATATATTAACTCTAACTATACATCTAAACTACAAATATATCTAACTAAAATACTAATATTATACTAACATATTAATGAAAATTAATCTCAAACTGACCTGGAGAAACGTTCCAGATTTATCCTGTGTATGATGATCGTCCTAGCTTATCGGAAGGAGGAAACCCGCTCCAAATTATCTAGGAGCTTCTCATAAACGATAAGCTACAGTGCTCTTAAGGTATGATCACAGGACAAACAAAACATAAAAATAACAACAATCTTATAATTTATAAATCTTCACAGTTAGATAAACCTGTATGCAAAGATCTATACATAATAGTTCAATTGATGAAGAAGAGAAATCTGTCATTCATTAACTGAACAAAGTAATTGTTTTATTTTAGATTAATGAAAGAAATCAGACATGGATCACATTAATTAAATCATATCATTCTGCAAAAGACTATGATAGCTAAAGTAGTCACCAATCAAATGCAAATTGATAAGCATAAACATGAAACAAAAGATTGATATTATGAAAGCGAAAGCTATAGAAAAACATCAACTCATGTCTCTGTTTGTATTAGAAATCCATAGCCTGGTTCTCCCACAAGTGAGGATTATCCTTATTACAAAAAATAATAAGTATTTAAAGACCTTCTACAGGGTAAAACCTCCCTGTGGAAGTTATCAAACTATTTACATAAAATCTGGGAAGATATCCCAAGTCTAACTAAACTAGGAACCTAAAATAAAACTGAAACACACAAATATCCCCTAGACTGTCCAATATGTCCAATGCAATTCAGATGTACCTGAAAAGGGTAAAAAATGGACAAGTTAGAAGGATCCTTTATTAATAAAATGATAAAAATCTAATTCTATAGACTAGCTACAAAATCTTACGATTCTGTAGCTGGTCTAAATAAGACACAAAATCTGCATTGAAATCAACTCAAATCTTTTAAAGAATTAAATTTAACTCACATCCAATAGCTATTTGAAAACGAATCATTCAAACTAAAATTGTTATACCATTCAAAACCAAACATGACCAAAATCAATCAACTGATTTCAGAGATAGATGTACTATGTTTCGTTTGTTGCCACAAAGTCGGGTGGACAAAATCATAATGAATAGTAATGAAATTGTTTCATATCAACTGAAATCGATATAATTAAAATAAATTCTATGAAACTGTTATGTTGCCTCATCAGAAGGAAACACGATCGAATCTAAACGAGATCATAATTGTACTGATATAACAAATGATTTATTCCATAAGAGAATTAAACCAAAACTGGCGCATAACTATCCACAAACGAAATCAATATGAGACCAATCAGTTGGTAACAGGGTTCGTAATAATTATCTGATCATTTGTTTTAGCCAAATGGGCAGACAAGATCAATTTACCTTGATCAAAATGATTTATTTCAAACGAATTATAACTGTATTTGATAGAGATAATCAAAGTCAATCAATTCGTTTTGCAAATTAAAATCAAACAGAGCAGCTTTTACGATGTGAATCCAACTCATGAAAATGATCGAACTAACTGAAAATACACAACAATCCAATCAAGCGAATCAAACAGCGAGGGTTTAACATAGTCATAGCTAATCAAAATCCTTCCATGATTCGGGCGTGAATATCGTTTGCACATGCTTTTAATGAGAGTATTGTTTCCATAAAAACAAAGTCGTTTTTCCAAATTGGAAGCGATCAGAGTTGTATTCCCGACTTATAAGATTACATCACGTCAATTCAAACTTACCAAGTCATTGCAAAATCACAGGATACAATCTAACCATAACGAAATCAAATCAAAACATGATCGTATCCTAAATCTAGTATGAACACTTCTTGTTCTGAGTAGATACCAAACAAATCCAATTGAAAACAAACCATGAATTTTGTTAACTCAATCAGACAAACAAACAAATCAAATCCAATCGAAAACCACTCAAATCCGGTAAAAATCTATCAGTGACTAAACTGGGAATGATCGAATCACGTATCCAAAATGAAATTTCATTTATTTTTAGCAAAGCAAAAAGAAATACAGGATGAACACATTATGACAGAGCCATTTCGAAATATAAAAAGAGTTATTCGAAATCCATATTTGAATCATTATATTAATCCTGGTCACTCAAAAAACTAAAACAATATCAAAATTCATACTTGTATGACGAGCAGACGGCTTGATCATGACATTTTTGAGTTTACAACAGCTATAGCCAATTCAACATTTTTAAATATGATGGAACAAGTGGTCCTTTGCTTCCTATCAGTTGCTTGAAGTTTGTCTCTTTGGCTGGTCAACACTGCAACTTGGCTTTCCAGAGATTGGATTTTCGATTGAAGCACAGGAACGTCTATATAGTATCGTTCCAACCACAAATCACATTGGTCACAGGATGGTTGTGTGGGCTTTGAAAATGCATGTGAGGGTTTGGTCACATTGTCGAGGGTTTCGTTAGGTTGTTGGATTCCTGGGTAACTGGGATTGTTTCTTAGGCAAGGGGGAAGGTTCGAAACGAAATCATAAGGTGGCTCGGAGGATAGGCCCTGTGAGTAAGGGTACTCACTGGCTAGGAAACGTTCTATGTCAGAGTCTGAATCCTCACTAAGGACAATGGGCTTCTGCTCAACACAAGGTTTAGGCTTATTCCTAGCCATTCTCGAGATAAGCCGAGCATTATTTTTACCCTTGGCATTAACAGTAGGGTTTGCCTTAGCCTTTTTGCTCACAGGTCTCTTTATAGCCTCGACCTTCTCAGTTCCAATGTCTGGTAAGTCAATAGCAGGGTCGACCGAAGGCTTAGGAGAGGGCAGTATGATATGGAAGGGCACGGGTGGCCCGACCTTGGTTTCATTCACCACAGGCTTGTCAACCTAGACAGGGTCTGTGTCATCAAAACCATTTCGAGCGATGAAAGCTCGCCAGCTATCACCGTGGAGACTTAAGTAATGAACAATGATAAGTTTAATTAGTCCATGGTGGAACAGGCTATTGTCAACCTTCTCCCTTTTAAACTTTTTTGACATTTTATATAGGCTACGCTGGAAGTAGAAGGGCATATTCAAGGGGTATCCCATAAAATTCATTAATAAACGCATGTGGTAGAGAAAAACGAGTCCATATCGACCTTCACAGGTCACGAACTGCTTGACTATTATCAAAAGGTCATGCCATCGTGGTTTAAGCAAGGATATGGGCATACCTCTGTCACAAGATGTGACTTTGCGTGAGAGGAACAGTAGTGGCCATGGCACCTCCTCGACCTTAGAATTTTTGAACCAATGTTGTCCTGAGGATGGTAACCCTGTAGCAGAACTGATAAATTCCTCATTGATTTCCAACTATATGTCGCCCACCTTGGCTCTATAGCCATCAAAAGTGAGGGCGAACTGTTGTGCCACAACTAGATTAAAACCCTCAAATCGTTGTACAAAGGTAAGCCATCCGTTATCCTCCAAGTCTTTCCGGGCATTGTCAAATAATAGCAAGGCTTGGTTGTCGTTTGGCTCGATTCGCACAACTGGTGCCATGGAGTCGAGCACACGGTAAGCCCATGGTTTGGATCATGGCACACATAGGAGCAGAGTGCATGAAGGGTTACCCAAACTAACAGAGGTAAAACAGGGATACGAGATAGGCATAAATGCCATCGTGCGAAGGTG
>JZKD02S1780538.1:93970-104001 GCA_000966675.3 Picea glauca | reverse complement strand
GGCAAATGGCTCACCAGGGACCAAGTTCAGCAGAAGTTTCCTCATCTCATGGAGGAACTCAACACAATGGGGACCATTGCTTCCTAAGGAGGGAGGATTGATCCAAGTGGATATCAGTGGCCACCCACCTTTTTCGACTGGCTCAAAACAGTTTTCTAGCAATTTTGGCAATTTACTATTTTTAACAGGTTTTAACTTCCAGGGCCATTTTGAGGGCCTAAATGAAGCTTTTTTTAGATCAAGTATATCAATGATAGTTGAAGGAATAATTGAGTCCCCAAAATGAATCTCCTCGACGATACCTTTCCAACGAGCTATCACACGCCTAAAACGGAGATCGTATGCAAAAGTTACGACCCCGAGAAGTTGATGTACTAACTAACCCAAACAGGGCCCACATGACTTTTGGCGCTTCATCTCCTAGGGTCAGGTTTTTGGATGTATAAGACTTTTGGCATTCTCGTTTATTGTAAAAAGGCCTCTAGAGCCTCATTGTAATCATCTTCTCACAGATGCGAGTAGCAGCAACATCTCTTCTCAGATATAAGCTACCAGCGCCCTAGCTAGTTTATTTCCATTCTGTCTGTAAGCATATTTCAGTCATTTGTTATTAATGAAATGAAGTCTTATTTCTGCTGCATCTCTGCATTTATGTGTATTTATGTATTTCATTGTGTTCCTACATAAATCTGGATCACCAAACCAATTAAAAACCACTTTTCGTACTCCCTGGGGCACTTATGCCTACAGGAAGATTCCTTTTGGACTCATAAATTCCGAGGCCACTTTCCAGAGAAAAATGGACATTGATTTTTGTGGCCTCATAAACCAATCAATAGTGGTATATCTTGATGATGTAACTATTTTCTCTAAAAACAAGAAAGATCATTTGTCTCACCTCAAGGCTGTCCTAGAACGATGTCGCAAGTATTTCATATCTCTCAACCCTAAGAAATCAGTCTTTGCAGTTGATCAAGGAAAATTACTCGGGTTCATAGTGTCCAAAGATGGAATGATTATCGATCCTAAAAGAACTTGAGATATTGCTAAATTCTCCCATCCCTCTTCCAAGAAAGCCATGAGGTCTTTTTTAGGCAAGATTAACTTCATCAGAAGGTTTTTCCCAAGTTTCTCATAAATGGTAAGGCCATTGCAGAATTTAATTAAAAATAATGTCCAGTATCATTGGGGACCACAGGAAAATCAAGCCTTTGAATCCATCAAAAAATCCATATTGCAAGCCCCTTCCTTGATGAGTCTTGATTTCTCGCAATATTTCACTCTTTACACTTTCGCCTCCGACCGATCCTACACTGTTGTGTTAACCCAAAAGAATATTGAAAGTAATGAAATACCTATTGCTTTCATGAGCTCATCTTTCAAAGGAGCAGAGATTAATTACCTAGTTGTATATCAATAGGCTTATGCTATTTTTAAAGCAGTGAAACACTTCCAATCATATTTGCTGAAATCTAGAACTAAAGTCATTGTTCATTTTCCTGTTGTCAAAAACTTACTACTACAAAAGGAATTGGGTGAAAAATGGGCAAACTAGATGACCTCATTACAAGAGTATGACCTCAAAATAACTCCTGCACAAATTGTTAGAGGTCAAGGCCTATGTAAACTAGTTGTTGATTCAGTTAAAGAACAAGAAAGTCAAATCAATTCCTTAACTGTAAATCAGCATGACAGAAAAAAAAAATCAGTTGTACACAAGTTGTTGCTAATTCTTGGTTTGATGACATTAAGTTTTATTTAACACATGGTATTTCTCCTCGTCATCTTGATCCAAAAAAGAGAAGAGAATTAAGACTAAAATCTTCACCTTTCCAGTTGATAAACGACGTATTATTTCGAAAGGATTTTGATAGTGTTCTCATGCGTTGTTTGGAAAAAGATGAAGCTGAGAAAGTATTATCTGAACTTCATCCTGGTGAGGCTGGTGGGAAATTTGGTGGAGACGCCACTACTCACAAATTATTAAGAGATGGACACTATTGGCTCACATTATTCAAATATGCCCATGCCTTATGTTGTAAATGTACAATCTGTCAAAAGGCTGTTGGACGAGTAAAAAAGGCAGCATTCCCTTTGCAACCTGTTTCGGTAGATTCACCTTTTCAGCAGTGGGGTATCGACATCATAGGGCCAATTAACCCCACTTCTTCACAGTAGCATAAATACATCATTACAATAATAGATTATTTCACTAGATGGTCCAAGGCTGCATCGTTGAAAGTGGTAAACACTAATCAGGTAATATCTTTCCTTAAATCAAATATCATTACTAGATTCATCATTCCTGAATGGTTGGTCTTCGATAATTCTTCTTACTTTTCATCCCTTGATATGAGTGTTTTTTATTTAGAAAACGGGATCAAACTGAAATATTATGCCAGCTATTACCCCAGAGGAAATGGCCTAGCAAAGTCAACGAATAAAAACTTGATAAAAATCATCAAGAGGACAATTTTCGAAAACCACAAAAGTTGGCACAATGTGCTTTATAATGCACTCTGGGCTGATAGGGTGACACCAAAAACCTCTGTTGGTAATTCTCCTTTCTTCCTTATCTATGGAAGAGAAGCAATTCTCCCTCCTCATGTTCTTCTCCCCTCTGTGAAATTATCACAGAAAGTTCAAGAAGAGGAATTCCTTCCTCTTGAAAGTCAAATTAATGCCTTGTTGAAACTAGAAGAAGCAAGAATGCAAGCAAAGGAGAGGCTATATCAATATCAGAAGATTGAAAAAGGATGGTTTGATTCAAACTCTTCTTTGGATAGAAAATTTGAGGTAGGAGACCTAGTCCTCAAATGGGATAAACCTCACGAAGGAAAAGGGGAACACACCAAGTTCCAGAACATATGGTTGGGGCCTTTTGTAATTGCTGAAAAATTAGGTCCCAGCTCTTTCCATCTACACATTTTTGGAGGGACAGCCAGACACCTTCCTGGTGAATGGAAAATCTCTCAAAAGGTATTTTTCTTGATGTTTCCATACCCACCTTTGTACATAATTTTTCTGTTTTGATTTACTTTTGTTTTCTGGTTTTTGGTTCTTTTCATTTTTCTTGTTTTCGCTGCTTTATGGTTAAACTTATGTTTGTGTCGCATTTTAGTTCATGGAGGGAAACCAGAATTCCTCATTATGAAGCAACAGTTAAGGTCTGTTAGAGCATCAATGCTACAAATTCCTGAAACACAGACTAGCTAAAGAAATTTTATGTTCAAAATAGGTTTCATGGTTTCACTTTATAATTATGAGCAGACACGACCATCATTAAATATCTTTACGTTGTCCCTGTTTTAAACAAAAAAACTCAAGTATGTCTTCCTGTCCTCGAAAAATTAGTCTCATCAGAAAACTAATTTTAGATCATAATGAAGGTTATTAAGCGATAAATTAAAGGCTAGACAATATCAAGTGTTCTGAAAACTCAAATTTTCAGCATCACCCCGCTCTTCTGAACATCATTAAATTTATGTCAAAATTGTAAATAATTTCAAGAGAGTTGTGGGAAGTGTCTGTAAATCCACCGAGATATTGAATAGGTCTGTTGGCAGTGGGTAAATGCATACATGATGCCAAGACAACTTTGTCGAGGTAATAAATAGGCCTGCTGGCAGCGAAGCGATGTCGAGTTCAAGAAAATTATCAGGTCTAAATTTTGATATTGGTCATAAGTGCCCTTTATTTTGTATCGGAAATTCTTGGACAGTGTAGAGGCGTCAGAGTGGGGTAATTGGCATCCCTGTCAAGGCTATGGACGCCTGTTGGAAGAAATGGCCCTGTCAACAGTATCGAAGGCATCGACTTGAATATCATTGCTCTCATAATTAAAATTTGTCACCGGATTTCATCTGAACAGCAAAACATATGAAGCTGGAATGTGTGATGATTTTTGAAATTTGATTGAGATGCTTGATTTCTTTCAACTATTGTTCAATTTTTAATCATTTTAATCAGTCCTGACATGAAATCATTGGTGATGCAGAGATAACTACTTCTCCTAGTAAATTTCCATTGTTGGCATCCCTACATGTTTTTGCTATTTTGAATGACAAACGACACCTCCTGTAGTTGCCTACACCTCATCCTATAAATATTACTATTTAAGGGTGATTATTCGATTATAAAAAATATGTTTGATTATTCTTGTTTTACTTTTATATTGCCTTTTCATGCTTGATTCGTGATTGTAAGCATGAATCAAGCATTTAAACTTAATTTCTCATTATGACTCTATCCAATGCTTGGTTGCTAAAAGGTTCATTGTGACTTGTATCTACTTATTATTCAATATTGGGATGATTTTCCTTTTGCGTTTGTTTGAATATCAATATAATACCTATGTTGATTTGCATTTGGACTATAATCTTGTTCATTTAAATTCTTGATAAATCAACTTTGATATCAAATTTTTGATTTGCATTTGGATTGTAAAAACCTTTGAAAATTGAGTATACCCGTTACATGTCATGGGAATTAAACACACCAGAACTGTATCCTTTATGTTGTTTTAGATGGTAGGTAGAATTGACAGGCCTCTCACGACGAACTAAGGTCTTGTGTTATGCTCTGTACTCAAAACGTTCATTACCATAAATGCCTGAATTTCTTGACTCAAACCCTTATGCTTATGTTATGGTCGTGTTGGTGTGTTGCTAGTTTTGTTTCCATGGTATCAACTCAAACTTGCCTTTTTTACTGCTACCTCCTAAGACCACAGTTAGTTCGGGTCACCTTTGTTACAATCTTTTTGAACCCTTCATGGCACTTGTCGTCCAAATAGAGACAAATGGGTCTCAAACATTGTTGCTTTATGATGATGCGAGTTAGGATCTGAAGAATCAGGGTTGGGATATGTTTATTAAGAAGTTTCAGGGGTATAACTTGCAAGTGGCCAAAGAATTTTCCCTTACATTTGATGGACACATAGCAAAGGTGGGTGATATTTAGTTGGAGATCATCAAAGATTTTCTAAGTGAAGCAATAAGACTCCCTCTCACTGGTCAAAAGAAGTTTAAAAATTCGAAATTGGATGAAGTACCCTAGAGTCGTTTCGTCACCTCCAGAAATATTGACTTCCATGAAAAATGTATTCCGGTCTCCCTACTCAAGGTTAGATGGCATGGTCTGTTAGCAGTTTTAAAACAATTTATTACCTATGAAGTTCGTTATGGTCTGGTCTTCCTTTACCATGTGTGATTGCTCATGCATTTTATTGGCTTCCACCTAAATATGTCGTTTTACCTGCTAAGGAGTTTGTATAAAATGTCGAATAGATACAAGAAGAAGAACCTAGGTTCTAGCCTCTTTCACCATGGCTTGATTAAATTATTGTTGGTTCATTGTTTGAAAACCCTAGGTGATGATTGGGATGGGTTTTTAGCTCGAAATGGTTTTGTTACAACAAATCTTGTAGAAACCCTTGTGATGGATAAGCCTATGATGGAAAAACCTCTTGATTTATCAAGTGACAAGCTAGCGTTTTTGGATGAAAACCCTCGTGAAGGGGGCAGTGCCCGATCAGCTTTTATGTGAGCAACAGGATTTTAGTTTTGAGTTTATTAAAACTCATGTGCATGAACCGATTGTTTTCCCTAACCCTACTATAAAATCCAACAGTAAAAACCCTCGCAAACAGTCAAAGAAGAATCAAGAAATGTTAGGGTTTCGTAATAAGAGGGTTGGTTGACTCATTTCAAGGCGTTTGCATAATAGATCGAAGCCTCATGTGAGCTTGATCGATTCAATCGATATCCATGAGGATTCCGACTTCAAGATTGAAAGTTTTATAGCATAGGAAGATCCGAATTGTTCCAAACCAGACCAACCATTTGATTATGTCAATAAACTCCCACCATGTCTAAAAGATAATAAGGGGTTTATAGGTATTAAGCTCAGTCAAAGGCCGACAGTGGGTAGTGTTGATGTTTTAGCACACAATTACACACTTCCTCAATAGATTGCCCCTATTGTACAATGCGAAGTTTTCTCGCATTGGATAGGGAAGTAATCTATAGACATCCCCATTCTCCAAGCAAGGATCAAAGCTCTCACGACTCACAATGAATCATTGTCAAACGAAAACTGTGAACTCAAGCCCAATGCACAGAGACAAGCAAAGCGTCTAAAAAGGATCAACAATATTGTTATAAAAAACATTGACAGTGTAAAGGCCATGATAAATTATGAGATATCGTGATCTAATCTTTTGTTATTAGTTAAATGGTAAGATTGATTTTTGTTACAGTCATGCTTTATTTGTTGTTTTTCTAATCAATTTGGATCAATTTGGATTTTTTTTACCAATAATAAGACTGGCTACAGAATCGAGAGATTCTGTAGCCAAGTCATTTTTTCATATAAATTTAGAAATTTTTAGTTAATGTAATATACCAGATATAAAAAGTATGCAGAACAGAAATAAAATACTATAAATGGCATAATAATAGTAATATAACCAACATAATCTCCACAATAGCACAAAAATGATATGAGAACAACAACAAAAATAACACTTTGATTTAGAAAGCAATGCTCACAGGCCTCTTTGAGGGGGAAACCTCCAATCGAGCAGTGATCTATTACAATAATCTCCAAGCTAGGGTTCTCATACCCTCAAGTTCTATTTATACTAAATATGTCTATCAAAAGAAACATCTAGAGAAAGATCCTTCTAGAAGCAGAAGCTTCTATTAGGTCTTCTTACATCCGCCCTATTCTATTTTATTGAAAGGCCTTATTAATATTGACCTTTATTACATTTGAATATATTGTTCTACCTATGTGTGGGTTAGGACCCTAAAATGTTCACCCCCGTAAAAACAGCCTTGTCCTCAAGGCTTGAGATATGTAATCTATTGCAGAATGATAGTTGGTTCCCAAGTGGCATCTGCTGGAGTTGTATCTTTCCATTGGACTAGCACTTCCTTGATGGTTCTCTGATGCAAGCGACGCTCACGCTAGTCCAAAAATGCTTCTGGCTGTAGACAAATGGATCCTTCTTCAGCTAACTCGGGAAGGTTGGTTTGAATTTGGCACCTAGTTCCAATCACCCTCTTTAAGCATGAAACATGAAAAACAAGATGTAGCTTTGAATGACTAGGCAGAGCTAACTGATAGGCTACTTGTCCAACATGCTTGAGAACTGTATAAGGACCATAAAATTTGGGTGCTAGCTTCTACCAATGATCAACCTTGAGGGAAGTTTGTTTGTAAGGTTATAGTCGCAGAAACACCTGATCCCCTTCTGCAAATTGATGTTCAGAGAGACCTTGATCTACTTGTTGCTTCATGTGATTTTGTGCCATGAACAGGTTCTCTTTGAGGGTACGGAGAATAGCCCCTCGAACTGTAATTGTTTGGTCAACCTCTTGGACCTTCGAGTCACCTGGTAAGTATGAGAGAATTGAAGGTGGACTCTATCCATATACCACTTCAAAAGGAGTCAGGAATGTAGTTGTATGGTAGGAAGTGTTGTACCACCATTCAACTAGGGGTAACCATTGAGCCCACTAGTTTTTATTTTCAGAGGCAAAACACCTCATAAATGTTTCCAAACACTTGTTGACAACTTCCGTTTGACCATCAGTCTGGGGATGATAAGTTGTGTTGAGATGCAATTGGGTGTCCTGTAGCATGAACAGTTCTTGCCAAAAATTACTTGTGAAATTTGGGTCACGATCATAAACAATAGAGTGTGGCATGCCATGAAGCTTGAAGACCTAGTCCATGAAAATTTGAGCCACCGTGGATGTTGTAAATGGGTATTGAAGAGTGCAGAAATGAGCATACTTGGAAAGGCGATCAACAACCACCATTATGACTGATTTATTTCCCAATTTGGGTAAGACGGTACTAAATTCCATAGAGATATCCTTCCAAATAGCAGGTGGAATCGGAAGTGGTTGTAGTGTGCCCGAAGATTTGAATGTTTCTCCCTTGTTGCGTTGACACACCTCACATTCAGCGACAAAATTACGGATGTCATGTTTCATACCATCCCAAAAAAAATAAAATTTGACCCTATCATAGGTTTTGGTGAACCAGGAGTGCTCGTTGTGGGTGTAGCATGAAGCTCAAAGAGTGCCATGGATTTAAGCTTTGATTGTTTACTTAAATACAAACAGCCTTTGTATCGAAGCTCATCATGGAGCCAAGAGTACCACGGGGGAGTTGGAGCATTGGACTACAATTGTTGGATCAGATGCGAACTTTTGGGATCTTGTAGCCATTCCTGGTGAACGGCTTGGAGCCAATCTGATACAATGAAGGAAAGAGAAAAAAGGGATCCTTCATATTCATATTTTTAGGAAAGTGCATCCGCCACCACATTGTCTTTGACTTTCTTGTAAATGATCTCATAATCATATCCAAAGAGCTTAGTCACTCATTTTTTTTACTCTGGGGAGGAAATCCGTTGTTCCAGAAAATACTTGAGGCTTTGATGGTCTGTCTTAATTTGGAAACGTTGCCCCAATAGATAAGGGTGCCATAGATCAATGGCATGTAGAATAGCCAACATTTCCTTTTCATAGATGGATTTTCCCAGATTCCTTTCAGATAGTTTCTTACTGGTAAAGGCCAGAGATCGACCCTCTTGCATAAGGACAAAACCAATTCCTTTCCCTGAGGCATCACATTCCAACACAAAGGTCTTTGTGAAATCAGGAAGGGCCAGAACTGGAGTGGTGCACATGGCCATCTTCAAGGTTTGAAAAGCTTGAGAAACAACTGGAGTCCAAGTGAAAGAGTTCTTTTTTAGGAGAGTAGTGATAGGTGCTGCAATCTTTCCATAATTCTTAATAAACTTGCGATAATACCCTGTTAAGCCCAGAAATCCATGCAAGATTTTCAGAGTCTTTGGGTGCGACCAGTCTTGCATAACTTCAATCTTTTTTGGATCCACCCTGATGCCATCCTTTCCAACTAGATGACCCAAGTATTCTACTTCTAAGGCGCCAAAATCACATTTAGACTGTTTCAGGAAAAGTTGGTGCTGAGAGAGTAGATGGAGAACTCGATCCACATGAGTAAGATGGTTTGTCCAGATTTTTCTATAGATGAGGATATCATCAAAGAAAACTAAGACAAAATGACGAATAAAAGGGAGGAAGACATGATTCATGAGGCTTTGGAAGGTGGAGGGGGAATTACACAAGCGAAAGGGCATGACCAAAAACTCATAGTGGCCCTCATGATTTCTAAAGGCAGTCTTGGGAATGTTTTCCTCTTTCATACGTATCTGGTGGTAGCTCGAGCGAATATCAAGTTTAGTAAAGAATTGTGTGCCACTCAATTCATCCAGGAGGTCATCAATGACAGGAATGGGAAATTTGTCTTTAATGGTCAGTTTGTTGAGGGCACAGAAGTCAGGAAACATTCACCAAGAACCTTCTTTCTTTAGGACCATGACTACAAGAGAAGAGTAGGGGCTTGTACTAGGGTGGATAATGCCTGCATTAAGGAGTTCCTAGACCATTTTCTCAATTTCATTTTTTTGTGAAAAGGGGTGGCGATACAAACGGATAATGGGGGGAAGGCTTCCGGGTACAAGGGAAATGGAATGATCATGAACACCATGGAAAGGAGCGAGTCCTTGGGGAGTGGAAAATACCATTTGATGTTTAGAAAGGAGGGCTTGCAGGTCTTGCGGCACCGAGGGTGTCTATGTTGCTTGTATGGCATGGAGTTGGGAAATAACACCAGAATGACCTTTTTTTAGCAGATTTTCCATGCGATGAGAACTAATGATCTCAGGTGAACCAACGGTGATGCCTTGGAATTTATATTGGTGGCCCTCTTGGTCGAATTGCATGGTTAATTCCTTAAAATCCATGAGAATGGGACCCAAAGTCCTTATCCAGTCTGCACCCAACACAATGTCACAACCACCCATCTCGATACCAAACATATGGGATTTTAGGTGGTAGTCACCAATTTGGAGACGCACATTTTCATAGCACCCTCCACATTTCATGGAACCACCATTGGCAATCATGATTTGGAAATTGTTGACGGCA
>JZKD02S1780538.1:49794-74797 GCA_000966675.3 Picea glauca | reverse complement strand
ATTCTTCAAAGTGTCAACCTTTTCCAACAACACCTTCTTTTCCTCAACCATGTCTCTCACAAAGTGATATTGAACATCAATATGCTTTGTCTTCAAATGATAAGCTGGGTTCTTTTCCAGGAAGATTCACTTTGACTGTCACAATCTAATATCACTACTTGTTGTACCAACCCAATACCCGAACACAATCTCTGTAATCATACTGCTTCCTTTCTTGCATGAGTGGTTGCCATGTATTTAGCTTCTGCAGTTGAGAGTGCCACTACAACCTGTCTTTTGCTCATCCAACTGATTTATCCTCCAAATAGGTTAAACACATACCCACTTGTAGATCTTCTGCAATCCAGATATCTAGCCTAGTCTGCAACAACAAAGCCATGTATGTCCACCACTCTCTCCAATCTCAGTCTTCCTTGGTAGCACAATCCATAATTGGTAGTGCCACACAAATACCTGAAGACCCTCTTTACTGTTGTCCAATGCTCCTTCCCTAGTTTTTCCATATACCTTCTCAAAACTCCCACTACATGTGCAATTTCCGGTCTAGTACAGACCATTGCATACATCAAACTTCCAATTGCACTGGCATATGAAACATGGTACATGTCCTCTTCTTCTTCACGTTTCTTCGGACACTGATCTGTAGATAAATTTAAACATATAGGAATAGGAACCTTGACCGGTTTACTTCCATGCATATTAAACCTATGCAATATCGTCTCAACATATTTTCTCTAATTCAACCAGAGTTTCATGTTTGCACGATCTCTTTTAATTTCCATTCCTAGAATGAAGTTAGCAACGCCGAGATACTTCATGTCAAATTTGGAGGATAGCTATGATTTCACCTCCTTGATAACATCCATGTTATTTCCTACCAACAACATGTCATCAACGTACAACACTACATAAATGAAGTGATTACCAACCTGCTTGGAATATACACAGTGATCAACCCTGCTTCTCACAAATCCCAATCCAAGGATATATGTGTCAAACTTTTGGTACCACATCCTAGGTGATTGCTTCAAACCATATAGTGACTTCTTTAGCTTACATACCAACTCTTTCTTTCTCTTCACTACAAAGCCTTATGGCTGCTTCATGTAGATTTCTTCTTCTAGATCCCCATGTAGGAATGTTGTCTTCACATCCATCTGTTCCAATTCAAGATCAAAAGCAGCAGCAATAGATAAAATAAATCTAATATAAGTTAACTTAGCAATAGGAGAAAAAATCTCACCAAAGTCAATTCCCTCTACCCGGGAATAACCTTTTGCTAGTAATCGAGCTTTGTATTTCTCCACTTTTCCTTCTCCATTAAAATTCTTCTTAAACAACCATTTGCTACCAACATATTTTATTATATCTGGAAACTCAACTATATCCCATGCCTCATTCTTATCCAAGGCATCCATTTCTTCAACCATGGCCTTCTTTTAGATTTCATTTTAAAATACTTTACCTCTCTTCAATATTTGGCTTATCCTCCTAAGTAGAAACAAAGGTTTGAACTTCTCTCTAACTTTGATGTCTAGATGTCTAGCATATTTTCCAGACCAGCAAAGTGGCCAAGGCCAACTGATTGGTCTTCAAGTTTCTATCAATAATTGCATTCCCCTATTACCAAGTCATTCTATAAGGAATTTAGTGGCTTATTCTTTACTAATAACTCAGGGATTTGTTCACATAGATTTCTATAAGTGAACAACCATCACAATGTTCATAATTTGAGTGACAAACTATTACTAACAACTTCCCTTTTAAAACAAAGACAGGTAGAAAGCTAACAACAAAATATGTTTTTCTAGGTCTTATTTTAGATTTCACAGCCAACCAAACAATTAGAAAGACAATTCCACTGTTTGAATATAATAACAAATTCTTCAAATAACTAGCACTTGAATTCCATAATATTAAATAAACTTGTCATGGAAATACAAGACATAGAAAACACTTATTTGAAATTTAGAAATCATTGGAAACTACTAAAGGGCGTGCCACTTTCCACCCAACCATAGGCACAACTGCACTTGTTATATATACAACTGGCCATCCCCTATCCAGAGTATGATTCCATGAGAGAAATTTATTCTTTTGCTCATAAAACAACAAGGGAAAAATGTTACTCTCCTTCTCCCACAGGAACCTGACAACCCAATATCCAATCCACTAGGCAAGGGAGCCTGCTATGATTTATCATTCAATAACTAAAACTTATACAACCCCATTTATCATCCTTATTTGAAGATGTTTCCAAACAGTTCTTGTACCTAGAACAATATATTTTCTCATTTTCTCCATAGAACTGGAGGAACTTCATACACTCTTCTTTAGATCTTGGTCCCCAGACCCATTCATGTGCACCCTCTCCCTTCTGCCCATGATTTTTCTCTTTTTATTACCTTCTACAAAAATATTTCATGGGTTAAATCCCCTAATTCATGGATTAGATAAGAAACTTCCAAATGGATACTCTGCCCATTCTCTCATTGATTTTTGAGGAGGACTACCCAACCACTAGCTTGACTGGTAAAATAAAAATTTTGGAGGCAGAGGATAGTTCTGGGTTTGAAATTTTTTAATCCATCAGAGTACTGCCTGGTAGGGATCATATTAACTAGTAATGGTTCCCCTCATCATTCCCTCTCATGGAATCATAATATGTATAAGAAACACCTTCAACAATTATTCAACAATTTTCATTTTATTTAATAACATAAATATTCACATTACCTTCTTTAGAAAATGTTCATCATTTCCCCAAATCCATATGGCAAAGATAAAAGATCTTTCCATAGTATTTTATCAATAATATAATTATATTTACCATCTTGGGGAAAAATGGGTATTACAATCCCCTCCCCCTTAAAGGAACACCATCCTCAATGTTCTATATGTTGTTATGATTTTTATGCACATCAATAAAAAAAATGAGTATGCATGTTTCATGGCATGCTCCATTTCCCATGTAGCTTCATCTGGACCAAAGTGTTTCCATTGCACCTTGACCTGTGCAATGGTTCTGTTCCCGAATGGGATTTCTTTCATGTCTAGTATGCATTGTGGTTCTGGAAGGAATTATCCCTCTGGTTCCACCTAGATCAAAGACTAGTTAATTATATGATTAGAATAATGTGCATATTTCTTCAGTAATGAAACATGGAACACATTATGTTCTTTCATGGTGGGAGGAAGTGCTAATCTATATTCTACAGGTCCCACTCTGTCATTGTTGTAGGAAAATTATACTAGTGGTAGATAGTCTTCCCATTTATTGAGATGATGCATCACATGCATCCTTAACATGCCTTCTAATACCTAGTTTACCTTCTTTGTATGTCCATCATTTTGAGGGTGGTAGACTATACTAAATAATAATTTAGTCCCAATAAAAACAAACAGAGACTTCGAAAAATTTGAAGTAAATTTAGCATCTATGTCTGATATGATTTCCTTAGATACACCATGCAACCTAAATATTTCTTTCATGAAAATATTGGCAATATCTATTACCTTGCAAGTTTATTTTATAGGGATAAAGTGAGCAACATTGCTTAGTTTATCCACAACTACCATAATGGCATCATTTTGTTTGGTTGATTTAGGAAATCCTATGATAAAATCCATGGAGATGGTTTCCCACTTCCATTCTGTAATTTGTAGGGGATACAACAACCCTGCTAGGTGCCTTTGCTCGACCTTAAACTGCTAACATTCCAAACATTTATCTAAGTATTCAACTATGTCCTTTTTCATTTTTGGCCAATAAAACAATTTATTAGTGGTTGTGATCAGTTTTAGATAACCAGGATGGCCAGTATATGGTATTTTATATAGTTCATCCATGATGAACCTATTCAATTCATCTCAATTTGGGATATAAAACCGACCTTTGTAAGTTAGCATGCCATCATTCAACAATTGATAGCCATCATATTTCATCCATGTGGGCTCTTTCTCTAAATATGCATTTACATTTTTTAAAAACTCATTCACTTCCTATGCGTTTTTAACCCTTTCTTTAATGTATGATTCATGAGTGCTTCTAGTTTCCATGTGAATCACTTGCATGCTTCTACTGAGAGCGTAAGCCACCCTATTTTATTTTCCCTTAATGTGTTTTATTTCAAAATTAAATTCATTAAGGAGAGCCATCTACCTAGCTTGCCTAACATTGAGTTTGGGTCGGTCAAACAAATATCTTAGCCCACTATGGTATGTCATAAGTACACATTTTCTTCCTAGGAGGTAATTCCTCCACTTTTTCAAAGCATACACTATGGCAGCCAATTCCAAGTCATGTGTTACATAATTCACTTGATGCTCATTTAATTTTCTGGATTCGTAACAGATAAAATGCCTTACTTGCATGAGGACTCCTCTAAGTCCTTCCTTGTAGACATTTGTACACACAAGGAAGTCCTTGCTTGGGTTTGCAATTTTCAGCATATGTGCATTGGTTAAAAGGTGTTTCAGATGCCAAAACTTCTCCTCACACTTTCTTGTCCAAACAAATTTAACTCCCTTTTTCTGAAGGGAGGTGATTGGATAACTAATATTGGAAAACCCATTTATGAGCCTTCTATAATATCCTGCTAGGCCTATAAAGGATATGATATTAACTACATATTCCAGTGTAGTAAAATCCATAATGGATTTGATCTTATCAGGGTCAACTGCCACTCCTTCCTTAGAGATAATATGGCCTAAGTAATGGACTTTCTTTTGGAAAAATTCACACTTACTAAACTTTGCATAGAGGTTGTGTTATGTCAGCACTTGAAGCACTAACTTGAGGTGTTCTTCATGCTCTTCTTTGATCTTATAATAGATTAGTATATCATCAATGAAAACCAACACAAATATGTCCAATAACTTGTTGAGCACATTATTCATCAAGCAGATGAAGGCGGTTGGTGCATTGGTAAGCCCAAATGGCACTACCAAAAATTCAGAGTGCCAATATCTCATCCTAAATGTTGTTTTTTAGATGTATTCATACTTAATCTAGACTTGATGGTATCTAGACCTCAAGTCAATCTTGGAGAAAATTGCAGGACCTCTTAATTGGTCAAACAAGTCATCAATTATTGATAAGGGATACTTATTCTTAATTGTCATCTTGTTGAGTTGTCTGTATTCTATGTAAAAACTAAGTGTTCCGTTCTTCTTCTTCAAAAACAAGGTTGGTGCTCCCCAAGGAGACACAATAGGATATATGTAACCTTTATCTAACATCTCCTTCAATTGTAATTTGAGTTCAACTAGATTGAGTGTACTCATCCTATAGGGTTCTCTAGACATTAGCACCGCTCCATGTATAAGTTCCAGTGAGAAATCAATGTCTCTTCTTGGAGGTAGACTTGGTACCTCTTTTGGAAAAACATATTTATACTCTCTTAATATACGATGGTCCTCTAGAATTGGCTTATTGTCCTAAAAAAAGTTTAGTACTTGTATTTCATACAAAGGACATAATTTTCTGGAATAGTTCTTCACTTGAAGGGATGATATTTGTCTCACTGAGATAGACTTTTGAATTCCTTGTAGGGTCATTTTCTTCCTTTCTACCTTTCCTCATATTCGCACTCCAATGATTTATTATAATAGTCTAACTTGGATTTATGGGAAGCCAACCAATCCATGCAAATTAAAATTTCATAAGATCCTAAAGGAAGTATGTTTAGGGTTGCTTGGGTAGACAACCCATTCATGATAAATTGGCATGCTGGTATGACTTATGTTACCTTTATTTTTGTTCCAGTGGCTAGCTCTACCAGCCATGATTTAGCATTTTTTACTTGCTATAGTTTACATTTCTCAATGTTTTGAGGAGAAACATAAATCAAATTAGAACCAGGGTCAATTAAAATGGAAACAAGATGGTTTTTTATCATACCTTCCATGTCCACCACTAAAGCTTGGTGGTTATATTTTCTATTATCAAAGGATGCATAAATTTGTGGCATTCTCTCAGCCACATCCTTGGCTATGGTAGCTTCCTTGATGTTGTAGACCCTCCTATTGTCCTGCTGCCTATGTGGGTAGTCCCTTAGAAAATGTTCTTCTCTACATCCCCAACATTTCAATGGTTCTCTCTTTGTATTATCAGTCTTTCCTGGGGAGACCCAAAGGGATTACTTCCACTCTGAGATGGAAAATTCAACTCATACAGACTCTTAGTGGGAAGGCTCATCTTAGATATTTTTCCATGATTCTTAAATCTTGAGGATTTAAAAACCTTCTTATTGAATCCCAATTTACCTTTCTTCCTCCAATTCTTATGAGGTTCTGCCTTGTGCTTGAATTGTTCATAGAATCACCTTTCCTTTCAAATAGTGTCTTCTAAAATCTTAGGTTCATTGAATTCAATTTTGTCTCAGAAGGATTGAGGAATCCCACTAATAACTTGTTGCATATTCACCTTTTCATCCTTTATATAGGGCACATACCTCATCAACTAAAGAAATTTGTTGGCATATTCATCCATTGTGAGCTATCTTCACTTGAGTTCATAGAAATCCTTGGTATTTTCATCATAGTACCTTTCATAAAGGTACTTCTTCTTGAAGTATTTCTAAAACTTCCTCCACTAAAACTCTTTCTCATGGATTTCCTTCACATTCCTAAGGTCCTCCCACCAGCTGGAGGCCTTTCCATTCAAGTTGAAAATGCCTATTCGAGCCTTCAAGTTTTCATAGTAGTCGTGGACTTTGAAGTACTTCTTTAGGCCAAGTAGCCAAGCTTCTTCTTCTTACCCCTTTTTAATCTCCCCATCAAAAGTGGGTGGCTTGTATTTCTTAAGCTATTCATGATCATGGGTCTTGGAATGATTCCTCCTCTTTCTTCTCCTATGAGAATGTTCATTAGTCTCACTATTGGATAGTTCCTTGGAGTTGTCAGAAACCTCACTAGAGGATTCTCTAGATGAATCCTTGATGTTAGCATGCCTCTTGGCTCCATGTTGGGCCTTATTAGAGGTGCTTCTCCTTGTGTTTATACTTTCAGAGCCATCTTTTTGTATCTCAAGTGGACTTTGGGTTTTCTTGGACTGATGTCTATCCACATTATTGGTTGTTGTCCCATATTGCAACTGACTCTGTATATATGACATGACTTGTAGCAAAAATGCATTTATTTCAGTTTTGTTTTCTTTTTCTTTTATAAGCCTCCCATTTTCTTCTTTAAAGATTTGTAATTCTACCATGAGGCTTCTTACTGTATCAACCAAATTTGAACAGGTTTCAAACACTATCCTTTCACCAGATTCTTCTTCTCTGTTATGGGAGCTCTCTCCCATCTCATGATGTATCACCATTATTTATGCTATAATTTTCCTTGTTGTCCATTGATTGGTTAAGTCTTGATAACAACATTTTTTGTTAGTTAATTGTCCACTAATTTATGAACAACACATGTAAATTTTGTAAGGTGAAATCAACTTCATCATTTAGCACATAACAACAACATATAGTTTAGGTTTAAACGTGTAAAAACAAATGAACGTCTGAACCCTCTTTTCAGTAGTGTGATTTTTGTAAGTTCTTAGGGATAGGGTAGGGTAGGGTACCATTCCCCTTAAAGTATTTCTAAGAAAGATTTATTCAACTCTTTCCTGAGCCCGAGTAGGCCAAGTGTTGTTTCCTACTCTAATAAAATTCTATAAGACACCAAACCCCCTAAGATCCTTTCTAAAGGATGGGGTATAAAAATTTCACTTTTTCCTTAACCATCTCTAAGTCTCTTCTCAAAGGAATCATTGTCTTCAGCTCGTCACGAGATTTTCGACAACTATAATTATGCCCAAATTCGAGCTATTGATTGAAGGTTATAACCTTTTAAATTCTTAGGGCATTTTTTGGCTAAAGGCCTCGTTACTTCCATGTGGAAATCACATTACTCCAGCTTCACTTACTCTTCCATGTTCACCTTTTTTCTCAAAACTCCTCCCTATCAGAGTATTTTGGTCCTAGCCACACTGATGACTCTGAATCAACCACTCTGAATACATGTACTCTGAAAGATTGAATGATCCTCTTTCATTTGATCATGTGGATGTAGTTTTCCTCAGGGTTCCAAATAATCACCAGATAAGGTAAAGGATTATCATTTCTAGGGTGTTTTTTTCGAAATCTAACGACTGTGATCTCAAGGCTCTCACAGTGAAATCTACGGTCCTCGAGCCTCCTTCTGTCAAACTCCCTCTTCTAATCATCCATTTTATACCTCTAACTGATCTTACACCAATGAACTATCAATTGGGTTCGGCGATCCAAAATCCACCTTGGTCATTCTTGATGATCCTATTGAATTAATTATTCTAGAATATATCAAAATTCCACTTTGTAATATCTTATTTATTTAATCCTTATTAATGTTAATTAATCCTTATTTAATTTAAAATCCCATGCATTATTCCATTTTGACTTATTTTAATTTAACATCGAGAAATTACTATTTCCTTTATCTCTGGAATTCCACATCCCGAAATGGTTTTTGGTGTTAATTAAATATCACTCTTATAATGATTATCTTATGATATAATTTAATTGATTATATTATAATATAATTAATTAGACTATATTACACTTAGGATTATCAACCTTGTTTAATATATATAAATCATTGGCCCCTAGCTTATAACTTTCAATGTGAATCCTCACATTCAGACCTCTGAAGCTCGACATTTGATGTCAAATATATATATATATATATAGTACGTCGGGATTTCAAACCCTGAACATACCATTCAACTTATTCTCCTTACGAAATCCGTTGGAGGGAATATTAAATATTAATATTTAATATCATAATACCTCATTCCATCGTACCCTAGAATTTTCACACACCATTCATGCATTCCTATTTTATTAATATAGTACATTGAGATTTCGGATCCCGAATATACCATGGAAATCATTCACCTTACGAAATCTATTGGATGGAATTAAATATCAATATTGAATATTATAATACCTCAGTCCATCATACCTAAAAAAATTGCACTCCATTCATGTGTTCCCTTCTCCATTCTCAACGACCAAGATCCGAAGAGAGATTTTGATATTAATATATATACATTGAGAAAGAAAAAGGAAATTATATTTCCCAAGCCTTAAAATTTTAATAATAAAAATACATTAACAAGAACTCCTCTGGGAGTTCAGAGTGACCTATGCAAGGCAAAATTATTAAACCTAGGAAACTTGGCAAAGTTTATTTCTTTGCACAGAGGGGGGGGGGGAATTTCGAGCTTCAGATTTCTCACACACAAGACAAGAATTAATAATTGTCAATATATGATTTTCTAACTTTATTATCCAATTATTAAGAAATTTAAATGGTAATTTTTGGAATTTACTAGGAGTTACTAGTCTTTACCTTCCATGCAAATGTTATTCAAAAAAAAAAAAACATNGTGTGTGTGTGTGTGTGTGTGTGTGTGTGTGTGTGTGTGATTGACTTCTTTTCGAGAGCATTAAATTTTCTTGGAAATAAAACTTTCCATGGTAAAATTATGTTTTTACCATAAATTATTGTCTTATTTTCATGAAAACCTTTGCTATTTCCAAGGAATAGTCATCATTTTCAAGTCTTTCCCTTTTAGAAATAAATATACCGTGTAATTTATGGTAAATATTCATTTCTTACCCAGTCCTAATGAAAATTAATCAATCACAATGCATCAAATTCTTAATTTCCTTTTATTTCAAATTAGGAAATTGAATTTTTATTTCTAATTATTTTCTTATTATTTAATTTTAAAATGCTTTGCCTCTCTTCAATATTTGGATAATCCTCCTAAGGCCAAACAAAGTTCTAAACTTCTCTCTAACTCTGATGTCTAGTAGATTTCCCAAGCCAGCAGAGTGGCCAAGGCCAACTAACTGGTCTTCAAGTTTCTATGAGCAATTACATTCCACTCTTATCAAGTCATTCTGTAAGGAATTTAGTGGCTTAGTATTTACTAATAACTAGGGATTTCTTCACATAGATTTCTTTAAGTGACCAACCTATCGAAAGATTGGTTGTCATTGATGTCAACCCTTGAAGTAGTATGGTAGCCCCAAATGTATGGTTATGTAACCCCAACTTGATCAAGGAAAAAGGTCATGAAGGATAATGTAAATGCAGGTAACACACTCATGGATGGATATTCCTCATCATTCCATTTACAGTGATAGGTGGAATGCCATGTGGTTCCTCATGATTGATGAGTTATGTCCTTGTGAAGTTGGAATCCCCAAAGAATGGTTAAGAAGCCCCTAGTTGGTTACAAGTCAATTAATGAAAGGTTTAAGTGGTTGTAACAAGAAACCCTTAAAACAAGGAAAGAGGTTACTTAGCAAAAGTATAAATACACCTCAAGGATTCTCTCATAAACACAATTCACAAACATCTCTATTGTTTATCTATCTTGTGAAGAATTTTTTTTCTATTGGCGAACATGAGGTAGCAAGTATGAGGTTGCGAAGGAAGGTCGAAGGAGAAAGTCTCATAGTTACAAAAAAAGAGATAACCCTAGTTTATGAGGTTATCCATGGGTTACAATTTGAAAGGGAGTGGAAATCCATGGGTTGTAGTGGATAAAAACGTGGATATTCGTGAGTAGTAGAGGATAAATTTGTGGATCTATGAAAAATGGTTTGAATAAGATGGTATCTCTTGTTTGTTGAATATGATAAGCACCAGAGTTGTTTGTTTATATGAGATTATATGCACCAGGTCTTCTTCATGAATAAAGGCATGTATTTTATATGTTTGGTGAGGCTTGTATCATGGATGGTATGGCACATGTTTAAGGCATGTATTGGAGGCCCTTTTTGGTTTATGGTTGCATATGGTTGAAGTCCTTGTTTTGGTGTTATTGATACATGCTTGAGACATATCCTTGGTACAGTGTATATGGTTGATATGGTTCATTGTTAGAGGCACATCTTTTTTATATTGGCATATACTTGGTATATGATCTTGATTGATTATGATACATGCCTGAGGTATATTTTGGTACATGGTTTGGATAATTGATGTTGGACATATGTTTGATATGGTCTATATGAGTGGGTCTAGTTGATATATCAATGAAAGATACAGTGACAGGTTATAGGTTGATGCACAATCAATGCATAGTTGATGATCAGTTACAGGATTGATTTGATAGTGACGGTTATAGGTTGATGTGACAATGACAAGTTGTTTGCAAGTTGATTATGATAGGTAGTGACATTATCAGTGGTATTGACAGTTTGGTCCTAGAGAAATCAGGGAGTTGGAGATTCCTTCAGGTTAGATCTTGTAAATAGGGGGTTGGATCCTCCTTCTAGTTGTGGTAGGAGAACTCGTGAAGTTGTAGCTTCCTTCATGTTGGAGCCTGTAAATAGGGGGTTGGAGCCTCCTTCCAGTTGTAGCCGGAGAACTCGGAAAGTTGTATATTCCTTCAGGTTGGAGCCTGTAAATAGTGGGTTGGATCCTCCTTCCAGTTGTAGATCGATAATTGGGGATTTGGTGCTTCCAATGAATGTATTCTTTGATATATACTAATAGCATTTTGTGGTTTTCTCCCATTTGGGTTTCCACGTAAATTTTGGTGTACTATGTTTCTGAGGTTGTTTATTATGCACTGTTGATTTATACTACTTATGATATATTGAATGGTAATGATAAACTATTGAAAACAACTGATAAAGTTGAAGAATAAACATTGTTGTTAAAAGTGGTAAAAAGTGCTCATACTGATTCCCCCCCCCCCCCACCCCACCCCTCTCAGTATTCCAACATAACCAACAATCTTTTCATACTTTGAGTGACAAACATTACTAATAGATTCCCTTTTAAAACAAATACAGGTAGAAAGCCAACAATAGAATATGTTTTTCCAGGTCTTATTTCATATTTCACATCCAACCAAACAATTAGAGTGACAATTCCACTGTTTCAATAGAATAACAAATTCTTCAAATAACAAGCACATGAATTCCATAATATTAAATAAACTTGTCATGGAAATACAAGACATAGAAAACTCTTATCTCAAATTTAGAAATTGTTGGCAACTACTGAAGGGTGTGCCACTTTCCACAAAACCATAAGCACAATTGCAAGAGTTATCTTTATAGCTAGCCAGCCCCTAGCCAAAGTATGATTCCATGAGAGGAATTTATTTGTTTGCTCAACAAACAAAAAGGGATAGAGGTTACTCTCTTTCTCCCACATGAACCTTGCAACCCAGTCTTCAATCCACCAGGAAAGGGGGCCCGCTATGATTTATCATTCAATCACTAAACCTTCTACAACCTCATTTATTATCCTGATTTGAAGATGCTTCCAAACAGTTCTTGTACCTAGAACAATATATTTTCTCATTTTCTCCTCAGAACCATAGGCGCTTCACACACTCTTCTTCATATCTTGGTCCCCATATCGCTTCATGTGAATCCTCCCTTATGACCATGATTTTCTTATTTTTCTTTCCTTCTAAAAAAATATTTTGTGGGTCAAATCTCCCAATTCATGGGCCAAATAAAAAAATCTCAAATGGGTACTCTGCCAATTCTCTCATTGATTTATGAGGAGGATTTCCCAACAACCAACTTGACTGGTAAAATCATTTTTTCTAGGGTAGCAGATAGTTTTGGGTTTGAACCTTTTTAATCCAACAGAGTATTCCCTGGTAAGGGTCTTCTCAACCAATAATGGTTCCCCCCACCATTCCCTCTTATGGAATCCTAATATCTATAGGAAACACCTTCAACAATTATTCAAAAATTTTCATTTTATTTAATAACATAAATATTCACATTACCTTCTTTAGCAAAGGTTCATCATTTCCCAAAATCCACACATAACAGATATTTCCATAGTATTTTAGCAATAATATAATTATATTTTCCAGTTGGGGGAAACAAGGGTATTACAGGGAAGTTTTATACTTGGGTTTGGGGGAGGTTGTCGCAATATGCTGCAGAATTATTTGTATGTATAAAATGAGTTGAGCACTACATTGTAACACTTGTAATATTTGTATAAAATATTTGGGTGTTAGGCACAATTTGTTCCACCTGTTGCAAGTCCTTGTCTCTTGTCTCTTGTCTTGCATAACTATTAATGTGTTAAATTGTATACTTGCTCATGTTTTCATATTGACTAAGTATTGATTAGATTTAAGTGTGAGCCCTTACTCTCCTATAGCTTGGGATGAATATGGGTGTAGCCAAGTGAACAGGTGTAATCTGGACTTAGTAATTTTGGGATGGTTGAGCCATCAAGATGAAATATCATATTGCAACACTCCCTGATAGAATATGGATCACTGTGATTTGGGATAGATCTTTGGGGCACATGTTACATGTGATATCGAGTTCTTTTAACTCTTTCTTGACCTTACACCCATGCCATGTGAACTATCCACTCCCTTAGACTTGAGTTCATTTGTGTTTATCTCCATTCATTTATTGTTGTTTTAGCTCATATTCATGCTCAAATAAGTATGCTCCCAACCCATTGGTTGGACCAATTCATCCCTCGATGCATGGGTTGATTCGACCCACAATTTTTTCAGTCCTTTCCTTATCCAACATGCCAACTCGTCATCCAAGGTGTGTTGACCTCCATGTCACTTACTTTCCTGGAAATTTAGTTCCCTCATTGCATTCCACCAAGTTGTCCACCCATTTCTCCTTACATGCGACCCAAGTAACCCCATTGCATATAGATAACATCTTCATGCAAGTTTCAGGTATGGGTAATCTTGGGCATGCCAATTCTCAAGGAACACATACTCATGCCTATATAGGTGAGGCGAGCTACCACTTCACCTCATGACTTGCACGAGAATGATCTCCATGCATTGCATGATATCACCCATTGGTTTGTAGCATGCTGACCTGAATCATGGGTTGGAGGCTTTACATCCTCCCCCACTAATCTTGTTGTTGTATCAACAACCTTAACTGCTTTTGCAATCCGTAGTTCCTTTGGTCATAATCATAGATCAAGTATTCATACTTCCACAAAGACTCATACCTCTCCCAAATGTTCTCAAAGTTGGGATTGCCTCTCCACTTGATGAAGTACTTGTGTTGTTGATTTCAACCAACCCCCATGATCCTGTGTGTCAAGATCTTCTCCACCTCTAACTTTGTCTTGTCCAAAATTATCATCGTTGCTTGCGATGGAGCGACTCAACTTGGGTCATCTATATCCTATTGGCATGTCTTAAGATGACTCATGTGAAAAATAGGGTGGTGTAATCCCATCACTAAACTCTTTTGCACGTTATAGCTAAATTGCATGGCATCCAACAAGTACGACCAATTCATTTGATCTTCTCGCACATAGTGTCACAAATAATCCATTAGGAGTCCATTGGTGCATTCGGTCTATCCACATGTATGGGTATGGTAGCTCAAACTCTTCAACAAATTCATCCCCACGAGATTGAATAGGGATATCCAAAACTTTCTTGTGAACCTTGAGTCTCTGTTTGGTACAATTTTCAAAGAAAGACCCCAATACTTCACTAGAAAAAAAATATCGCAACATCCTCTGTGTTGTAATGCACCTTCATCAGAATGAAGATCGCATACTTGGAAAATCTGTAAACCACAATAAAAATCCCATTCCACCTCTGCACCATCAAACTCGTGTGATGAATTCCATCAAGACACTCACCTATGGTCTCTATGAAATCGGTAAAGGTTGTAATGGACCTTCCTACATCTGGGTATCCACCTTGTCTTACTGACACACAATACAAGTGTGAACATACTCCTCCACATCCCACCACATTCATTCCCAAAAGTACCCTCTTTCCAGCAATGCCAACATCTTACATTGTCCTAGGTGGCCACCTCAAGGCAAGTCGTGACACTCCTTCATGAGTTCCATTTTGAGATAGGATGACTTTGGGACATAAATGAATTCCTAAATACACAACAATCCATCGTGTATCCAAAAATTTTGCATATTTCCTTCCTCTACCTACATCATGATGTTCTTTGTTGCATAATCATATTGTAATCCATCTTTAATCATTTTTTGCAATTCCTTGAAGACATGAACTTGACTTCCTAGTAGTGTAGGAAACTCGTCTTCCTCAAGTATAATGAGTTGTTCCTTCCTACTCAAGGCATCTAACAACATTAAGTATGTCCACCCTATACTTAATGGTCATGTCAAATTATGCAAGGAAGTCTTGACAACTTGTTTTCTTGGGTGACAACTTCGACTTTGTTGCAAAGTAACTTGTTGCACCATTGTTCATCTTTATGAAAAATGGCTTGCCCAACAAGTAGTGTCTCCAAGTATACAAACATTGTACTACAACAATCATCTCCTTCTCATGGACAAGATACCTCCTCTCATGATGTTGGATCTTCCTACTCTCATATGAAATCAGATAGCCATCATGTATCAAAACTCTTCCAATGGAAAAATATGATGCATCTATCTACACGAATGGTTTCTCAAAGTGTAGCAGCTTCAACATAGTTGAAGTAAAAATTATGCATTTAAGTTCCTAAAATGCATACTTTCACTTCTAGGTCCAACTCCACAGCTTCTCCTTCTTCAACAAGTCAATCATCGACACAACAATCTTGGATTATCCTTATATGAACTTGTGATAGTATTTGGATAGCCCAAAGAATACCCTCACACCATGAACTATTCCTGACTCATTCCATTCCTCAATTTCCTTGAACTTCTTAGGGTCTATGTGGATACATCCTTGGCCAATATAATGCTCCAAGAATAGTATCTTGGTCTTCCCAAAAACACACTTAGAATTTTTTTAGAATAGTTGATTCCTCAATAATGCCTCAAATACCTTTCCGAAGTGTTTCTTGTTCTCCTCCATACTTTCGTTGAAAACCATGAGGTCATCGAAATACACCACAATTGTTTTTTCCAAGAACAGTCACAAAACATCCTTCATCAAAGTGAAAAAAGTGGCAGGGGTGTTGCACAAACCAAATGGCATCGCAAGTAAATAAAAAATCCCACACCTTATCACCATGGTTGTGTTTGCTTCATCTCCCTCTACAATCTGCACATGATAATATCCATGTCACAAGACTATATTTGAAAATACTTTGACCTTAGCCAAATTGTCAAAGCAATTTGTGACTAGTGGCAATGGATATCAATTCTTCATAGTCTATTTGTTTAAGGCTCTATGGTCCAAACACATCCCAAGATTTGTAGTGTCCTTATTTTGGAAGAGAACTGAGGCTCCATAGGGTGAGATGGATGGACATATAAATCCTGCGTCAATCAAATATGTCAATTGTCTCTTCAATTCCTCCAACTCAGGTCTAGACAGTCGATAAGGATCTCTCTCTGGTGGTTGCAGTCCTGACTCTAGCTTGATACAATGGTCAATAGTGCACCTTGGTGAGATAAATTTCAAAACCTCGTCCTACATTTTATCTGCTAATTCATTCTACAATTCAGTGAGCTCCAGTGGAATAGGCATCCCCATTCCATCATCTTGACCTTCCCCAAAAACTGTTGCATAAATCTATGATTTTGATCACCTTGATACCCTCTTCGTGCTCAATGCAGACACAAGTTGCACATTTCCACCAGACTTCCTTATAGTTGTGCACACAACCCAAGCCTTCTGTTCACCAAGTATCACCAACATATCCATCCATGGAATGGGAACTGAATGTATCCTCCTGAGGAATTCTTTCACAAGAATTACCTCAAAGTCATCCATAGGGAAAAATGTGAAGTTTACATGTCCTTTCAATTTGTCTAACTGAATGTGAATAGATGGGGTGACTCAAGTTGTTTCTTTTGCATTAGAGTTAACTGCCTTATATGAAGTAGATGCATCCACTCTCAACTGAGCTTGTAACTCTATGATATTATCCTTGGTGAAGTATTTAGTAAATATTTCTACCATATGTTCTATGGATGGACAATATTGTAGATCAAAGAGGTGATTATTAATTAGACCTCAAATGTGATGCATGTGAATCACAATGTGCTTGGTCCTATGTCGCTAAACCAGATCTATGGAGATATGGATGGTACTCTACTTGTCATAAAATATGAATGTAGGATAGTGATACTAAATACCAAACTCAGTGGGAATATGTTGCAACCAAATGGCTTGGGTTGTTTCATTCACTACACCTCTATACTCTACCTCTGTAGTTCATAAAGAAATGGTTGACTACTTCTTACTCAACCAATAAATAGGACATGAGAAAAAAATGAATACATAAATAAAAGTGGACTTGAAATTTGTTCCATTGCTGGCCAAATCCAAATATATGTACCCAACTAGGGAAAGAGTGCAATATATTTCATAATGTATCCCAAAACTATGAGTACAATTAACATATCAAAGAATTCTCTTTGAAATTTCTAATGTATTTCATGAGGATCCTACATGTATCTATAAACTAATTCAACAATAGAATATATGTCATCTCTTGTGTGTGAGAGATAAATAAAAATCCCAACCAATTGTTTGTATCATGTACTAATCACCAAATGTGTGGTACCACTATCCTCAAGATTGAGTCCTAAAAAAAATTATGTTGTAGTATATTTACAATTAGTCATCTAAAGTCTAGTGAGTAGATCTATTGCATATTTGGACTGTACCATCTTAATTCCCAAATCATATTGGGTGATTTCAATACCAATAAAGTAATGCAACAACCCAAAATCACTCATGGATAACTTGTCATGAAAGGCATATTTTACTGCAACAATAGAAGATATTGAACTCTCTGTGATCAGTGAGTCATCTATAGAAATAACTATCAATTAGAGAGAGTCAACCTGGTGAAGCATGTAAAAATTATGATTTGAATTACAATGAGAGAAAAATTAAGACAGCAATAATAAATCCATCTTTGCATATGATGGTTGTGGTGCCTACTTGAGGCCATACACAGATTTCTACAATATGTATAAAATAGATGAATCTTGCATATACCCTTGTGGTTGTTCCATGTTAGATCTCATCCTCAATATCCTCATGAAGAAATGAAGTCTTCACATCCATATGATGAACCTCCCAATGTTGAGTTGTTGCAATGGCTAACACAAGTTGAATGGAATCCATCTTTGCAATGGGTGCATAGGTCTCATTGTAGTCTATGCCCTATACCTAAGATAATCCTTTTTCTACAATTTGTGTTTCATACTTACTCACAAGTCCATATGCTGCCATCTTTTTTTGATAAATCCATTTTCACTAAACAAGCTTCCTACTAGGAGTTAGGGGAACCGACTCCCAAGTTTCATTCTTCATCAAATACTGATACTCCTCATCCTTAGCAGCCTTCCAATATGGATCACCTACAACTTCTACATAATACTATAGATTTGTATAAATGACCATGTAACAATGGATGGGAATCAAAGACTCTGTAGTAGTAAGTTCTTGTGGAGCACCTTGAAACTATGAGCGACTCCTCCATGTATCTTTTGGATTCCCAAATAGATCACTTGCATCTTGAAATTTGTTTTGTGCCCAAAGTGGTTTGGCTATTAGATATGCAACAAAATTTTCATAAATTTCATCAACTTCCTCTTCTTCATCTAAATCTAAAATTTTACCTAAGGAAATCAAAGAGGCATTTGTAAGATCTACATCAACAAGAACTAGTGGAACTGTAGTAGGTTCTTCCTTAGTTTCATGTAATGGGCCCTCTTCAAATTTGAAACTTATTTCAATGGAAAGTTTTTGAATGAAATGATTTAGTATCATGTACCCCTTAACACTGTCAGGATATCCCACAAAAAATCACTCTTGACAGTGGGGTTCCAAAGTCCTCCTTTCCTTTGAAGGGATGTGTGCTCATGCATGAGATCCAAACACCATAAAGTTCTTGACTTCCAGTTTCTAGTCGCTTCAATATTTGAATGAAGTGACTTCCTTCAATTATTTATGAGGAACTCAGTTTAGGATGTAGGTTACATAGTTGATAGCTTCAACCCAAATATTTAGAGATAGGGACTTGGAATATAACATGCAATTTTATATCTCCTTCAATTATCTATTCTCCCATTCTACTATCAAATATACAAAGCTATATGCTACAAATAATACCTACCTCTGCACATAGATGTTGGACATATTTGTTCACATACTCCACCCCATTTTTTTTATGCAGAATCTTGATTCCAATTCCTGACTGCTTCTCTATAAGATATTTTAATACTCTTAACCCTAAAAAACCTCTTATTTCTACTTGAGGAAGTATATCCAATTGTACCTTGAAAAATCATCAACAAAGGTCAAAACATACTTGAAATTCCTCATGTATGGGTGAGAAAATGGACCTATGATATCATTGTGAGCAATCTCAAGAGATGATGAGGCTCTCCATGCCTTTCCATTTTGAAATTTTTTCTTCTAGTTTCTTGCCAAGAATGCAACCCTAGAATACACCATTAGAATACTTAATGTCTGGAAATCCTTTCACCGTACCCTTTTTTTTTAGTTGTTGCAAATAGTGGTAGTTAAGGTGACTGAATATTTCATGGCATAACTTTCTTACTTCATCACAATGTGTTAGAAGTATACTAGAAGGAGTTTTGGAATAACATTAGAAAGTACATACAACCTAGATTGGTGATCTAATTTCCCAAGTACAACCTTTGTTCCATCATTAATTTTTGTAATGACTACTAAATAAAGTGTGAAATCCACTTGCTTTTTGGTACCTAAATGGGTGATATGATAGATGGAAAAAATATTGATGGATAAGGATGGTACATGCAATACATTATGAAAATTCCCATGATCTAAATTAGTGGTTCCTTTCCTGCATACTTGAACTAATGTATTATCTTGCATTAATATGGTAGTATTGGTGCATGGCTGAAAAGAAGTAATATTTCCTTTGATGAGGCCATATGGTTCGAGGCTTATGAATCAAGAATCCATGTAGATAATGAAGAAGAAGCAACAACAAGTGCATAACCTATTTCCTTTCCTTTTCCTTTATCATCTTGTGGTTTTTTATATTTCTCGACTTTCTTCTTGATATTATTAGGTACATTGATATTATTATTCTCAAGAAGGTGGGTCATTTTATCAACATGCTTCCTCACGCATGCATTTTCTTCATGATTGGGTTTCTTATAGTAAGAACATATCACCTTCTCCTTCTTTGTTTTTGTAGTTTTAGAGTTGGAGGACTGTTGTGTAGATTTTGGATTGCACTCCTTCTAATATTGGTCTTTCTTTCCTTTGAATTGTTGTTTAATTATATTGCTTCCCTCATTTGCAACAAGTGCATGCGCATTTTTTTTGTCTTGAGGAAACCTATTTGAACAATTTTATATTTCTCATGCATGAGAGAGAAAACAAAATCATGAAATGAAGGAATCTTACAAGTAGCTTTGAATGTGGATTTTGTTGCATGGAAGGTAGAAACAAAAATTGAGTATCGAGGAACCAATTTGGATAGAATTAAGAGAATGAGTTGTTCTTCCTTCTTGTCCATGCCACATAATTTGAGATGAAGAAATAGTGATTTAAAATTGGTGAAGAAATCCTAGATAATGTTGAATATTCTCTAGCTCAAACTGATGAGCTCATTCTCCAAATGATGTCAAGGAATAGTCAATTAGATGATAACATATACTATACTAGCAGTAAATGAATGGAACAAAGGAACCTCAACACCCATAGGTGTAACTATATTAATTTAAAGGATTTGACTTGCGAGAGGTTAGCTAGACCTAGATAAAGAGTTAGAGCTATAAATATAAATAAAAGATAGAGAAGACCAAGTCTAGACATGGTGTTATGTTGCAACTCTTTCTTATTTATGGTAAACTTTGTAATGATCATCACACATTAGGGGAAATTTGAGGTAAAAAATGGTCCTTAGAACAAAAAATGTACTATCAATATCAGCTTTAAAATAACCAATAGGATTCAAGATGATGATGTCAACCATAAGAGGAAATAGTTTTGGAGGGAAAGAAAGAAAACTTCTTCTTTTTTCTTGTATTTTTTACTTATCTCCTTACAGGTTTACTCAAATTTCAATTGTAGGAACTCGTGAGATGAATAATGAACTACTTTTGGATCTAACGAGTTCCTACACTTGAAATTTGAGTAAAACTATAAGGATATAAGTTGAAAATATGAGGAAAATAATTAGTTTTCTTTCTCTCCCTTGAAAATTCATATCTCTTATTTTATTATTTTCCTTAGGAGGCCCATTTTATAGCTCAAATTTCCCCTAATGGTTATGCTAAATATAAATGGAATGATATCCCTATTTGAAAAATCCCTCATGTGATCTATGGTTTACTCATATGTTGTGGTGTTTCTTTCGTTGTACTCCTATCATATCATTTTAACTTCTTTCTTTCTCACGAATGATTGCATCCCTAATATAATATAATGCATGATATAATATTAGTTTGATGGTGGATATATTGGTTAAACAAAATATATGAAATTAGAGATGATTGTATCTTCCAACTTTTATCTTTATCCCATAAATCTATGTCTCAACAATACACCTTAGGTGAGACCTTCCCTATTTTCATGGATTGATATGATCATGCTAGACTACAACCTATTTGTTGGAGAACCTTGTGGATCCTCATCTAAGCAACAATGACCCCACTACTTATTTTGTTAATTATAGATGCAAAGAAAATGAACCAATGTATGATTAAATACCTCAGTTTGGCCATCCTTATGGGAATGAAAAGATGTAGAAAGACTAAATAACATTTTTCCAAGGGACTCTAACCCAACCATTGGGATTTGACTTGATCAACTTGGAATTTTGAGTTCATGTGACCTTTCACTACACTAGTGGAATATGGAGAAGTGGGACTATATGGCCTCTTGGTTTAGATTCTCACCATCCATACCTTTTTAGTTGGAGATGTTGGAATCATGTGAATTTTTTCTTTGTGATTCCAGTTCTATTAGCTCGTGATCTAAAAATAGAAGGCTGACTTGTTATGCTATGCAAGCACCCCCTACTTCAATAAAATAAACCTTAACAGGACCTTGCTTCATGTGTTAAAATATGCAAGATGGTTATTATGTTAAGTCCTTGTTGCTTCTTGTCAATGTATGTGTGAGAGGAAAGGTTCTTTTAAATGATTAAATATGTTCCATAAACTAATACACAGCAATGTAAAGTGAAGAAAATAACACAGCAAACTCACAACAATACCAAGATGATAAAGGAGTTCACCCCCTCTCTGGGCTACATCTCCTTGAGCCTCCTTCAATGGACTAGGCTCTTTGGGATTAGTTTGTCAAATGTTCTTTTACAAGCTGCTGCTCAACTCCAATGGATTTACAGACTGTACCATTGGGTTCAAAATACATAAAAACCACAAAATTGACTATTAGAACTCTGAAAATGGATCTTGTCTCATCCAGCAATGACCTCTTCTACATGTGGCCTCCAAGCTTCCCTGAGCTTCAATGGGAAAAAAACACCTGTAAAAGTCCTCCAATGGATCTGAAACCTATCCCAATGTGTTCAGAGCATAATAAACAATCAAAAATGACTATTCAGTCTCAGAAAATGGACATGGGCTCATCTAAACAATGCCTCAAACAATGAGGGCTTCAAGCTTCCTGAAGCTTCCTCAAACTTCAATGGTTAAAAACCTGCATTAGAAGTCTCCAAATGCCTGTGTAAACATCACCAATGGACTCAGAACGTCCAAAAACCCCTAGCTGGGCTTTTACAGCACCTGATTTGGTCAAAAACTGAAAAAGTTATGCATTCTGCCATTTTTCTCCCTCAGGCTTGTTGTCTCCTGTTCGCCATTTCGCACCTCTGTGAAAAGTCAACCTAGCTCCGAGCGTTTTTCCGTCCTAAACCCAGCACACACGTGCGTCCCGCAAAACATGCCAATTTGTCGAACGGTTAACGAAAACAAAGCCCCCCAAGTCGGAGGTGTTGGGCGCATGGGGGGACCATATGGCCACGTCCCCCGCGCATAAAGGGCTAAGTTCCCTGCGTGCATAAAAGATTGACAAGTGTCGGGTGTGTGAATGTATAACCACAAAACAAAACCCAACTTAAACCACGCGCGCCAGTTAAGGGATATGGTCATATAATATGGTTTGTATACCGTTAAACACCAGCCAAACCAAAACCCCGCGCCACTTTATATAGTGGTCACATGTAATAAACAATGGAACCGTGGGTTCCACCAAACTCCAACTCACGCGCTCTCCTTTAAAACGAAGGTCATATGTGAAGCCATATGCTTGGGGGGAAAGGGCTAACGGTTGAACTGAAAACCCGCGCAAATGCATATAACTATAGGTCATATGTATGGTAATGAAACCATGGGTCGGGGCTTAAGCCCCGGCCCGCCCCCTTTTTCGACATAACACAAAATCCAATGTTAAATAAATGTTTGTTGGCATAGTTAACAAGCAACAAAGGCGGGAACGTTGGTTATCGGAGTGTTATGAAATCATTTGTCTTGTGGGGAGGTCTGGGGGTCGAACCCCGCGGCCTCCATATCATTTTACATATATACATCCATATAAACCAACCAGATAGTGACACGTGGCGCCAATGGGTTGGGCCACGTGTCCACACATTATTGGCTATAAATGACACGTGTCAACACTCCATTGGATAACCACCATCCAATAAAAATACGCCACATCATCAAACTTCCACGTCATCATGATGGTATGGCCTTCCACGTGGCCGTACAGACTGTACAGACAGGTACAGTCAACATCCCAAATTTTTACCTGTTTGGCTTGGTGGACAGATCGGGATATCTTCTCCATACGGACTCCGTTTGCGAAAGTAAATATACCGCCGGAATCAAGAAGACGAGACGGACGCAATGGCACCGTTTTTGTCGCATTCCGGGCACTTTGAAAATTGAGCAAATTTTAGACCCCTGGTCCAGATTCTGATCAGCTCGTCATGTGGAGTTCATGTGAGCCTTTTCCATTAATTCTATTTTTGTGATCATAGTCTTATACCATCTAATTCCATAACAAGTTATAACACTTCACTCCAAAGTACATTGAATCAGTGCATTGTTTTTCCCCCTCTCAAGAGAAGGTGTATGTCCCTAATATGAAAATTGAATTAATAGATTATGAAAAGCAAGGATGCAACACATATATGTAGATATCAGGTGAAAAAATTTAATTGATATGAGAAACATGGTAAGAAAGAAAAATTTATCATGCCCCATATGATGCATTTAATAAGAAATAGTTAAGCAAGTCTCAAATACTAAAAACTCATTCAATGTTGTAATATTTGATGAGGTCCTTCCATTGGTTGTTTTCTACACATCTTGATAGGTGTATATGAATAATATTCTTGAGATACAATAATTACTCTTTAGTACATCATTTATTATTCACTACAATTAAATATTTTCTATATTTCTTTCAATTCTATAAGAAAATTTGAATATTATTTCATCAGTTATGATTTTTTCTTATAAATCCTACATGGTGGGATTGAGATTATGGTTATAGTTTGGCACCAAAGATTTTGTATAGAAATTCTCCATTTTTTTTTTGTTTTCTAGCATGTTCATGATCTAGGAGACTAGCATATGGCTGATAAACTGCAACCTGGGTTATTAAGCCATCGAAACTAATCACTCTATCGATATTTAACTACCATTAATCTTTAGCTATAATTACAAATTTTCAAGATTTATTTTAAAGTTAAAAAAAAAAAACTTAATCTTCTTAATTAACTATGAAGATAATTTGGGATAGAGATTCTCACACTATATATCACTCTCACCCATGATTAACATATAGTTGATCAATCTCCTTGTGATATGAATAACCTCTTTGAGATAACTTTGTTTTATTTTCACATATATATTTTTTTCAAAAATAAAATCATATAAGATAAGATTTTCTTTGAAAAATTTTCTGGAATGCAAAGACCTTATGGGCTTGAGACTATATTGGATAAAATTAAATAGTGGTTTGATATCATAAAGAAGATACAATTCATGAATATATATATATATA
>JZKD02S1780538.1:24660-49742 GCA_000966675.3 Picea glauca | reverse complement strand
TATATTTTATTGAGTTCACAACCCCTCACCTATAAAAATAATTAGTTGTGATAATTGTATGGAAATGTATTTTCTACATCTTAGTATGGGAAAATGCATAATTTGGCCTGCATAAAGTTGATGTTTAACACTTTAAAAATAAATAAAATATTGAATAAAAAAAATACTCGTCCCAATTTAAAAACACACACAATTTTAATAAATAAATTATAAAACAATAATACATCTTGCTCTACAATTTGTGATATATCAAATATTACAAACAATTTACTGAAAATTATAAGTGACTATTGCATAAAGAAAAATATAAAATAATACAAACATATATAAAAGAATCTTGTAAAATCTATCTATGCATAATTTACAAATGACAAAGGATAAACCAACTTCCACGAATGAACAAAGAAACAATTTACTGAAAATTATAAGTGACTATTGCATAAAGAAAAATATAAAATAATACAAACATATATAAAAGAATCTTGTAAAATCTATCTATGCATAATTTACAAATGACAAAGGATAAACCAACTTCCACGAATGAACAAAGAAACAAACTTTTCAATTTTAAGGTAAAAGTTTGATTCAGTTACATATTTATCAAAATTTCGTAGCACTTTCCCAACATAGTTTAAGCCATGGTGTAAGAATTATCTAAATTAGAATATTACATGAGTTGGTTATGTTAACTACACAACATTGTATCTATAGTGTAATGTGCTTTAATGATGCAGGAGCATCTCCATCAACGTTTAATGAGGCTAAGTGGAGGACAACTCAGCATCCAGCGTACGTATTCAAATTGTTTTGGATCTCAAGGAGAGCATGCCATTTTACTATTTTGAAAGTATTATAATTAAAAGCCTTTTAATGTTTTGAGGCTTGACGTATTATGTGAGATTGCAGGAGATTGTAATTGCCTTAATTAGCTATAGGATTGTATAGATATCGAGCATCGACTCATATATGGGTTGTAATTATCCATTTATTGTAATAAGCTTTAGTGGTAGAATGATTTAAGTATGATGTGAAAGCACTAGAATAGTCGGAAGGAAGGCTCAAGAAGCCCCTCCCTATATAAATGTATGTAATGTATGCCTAAAAGAGGTTGTTGGAGTTTATTTTTTATTTTGTTGAAGAAGAGAAGTTGAGAGTCGCAAGAACTCTTTGTAAACATTTTGCTGAAGTAATATAATAGAGGAGGATTGCTTTCAAACTCCGAGTTTTCATATCTATGAGTTAATTGGGTAATGTTGTGTTATTTTGTTTCTGTGTTTGTTATGCCTTTGTGTGCATTTCATGATTGAATGAATGAACCTGTAATGTTCTATAAGTTTAAATTGTTTCTCTTCTGAAATCCTAGTGCAAGGAGTGCATAGTGACCACGCAAGGAATGTGAAGGTAGAGTCATTTTCAGACTCAATAACTCAAGAAGGATAGTGTGAATTCTCGCAGAGTGAGTGCAAGGCGTGCACATATACTCGTATGAGTATAAAATATTGATAAGTCTCATGCAAGGTGTGAAAAAGGCCAACACATATTCAAGTGTTGAGATATTCTCAAGGAGGACGAGTGCAAGGAGTGCGCAAGAGGATTTTCCAAAAATATTCAAGCCTTAAGATTTTCAAGGATTAGTGCAAGGAGCAAAGGTTGGAGGTTTGAATCACTTAGAGTGATAAATCTCAGGAGGAATAGTGGGAAAAAATCCTTGGAGGAAAGAAATACTTTTGTTTGGAAGACGATCAGACGAGATCCACTCAGAGGGAGACAATATCTTTCATGATTGTCATATCAAGAAGAGGTGCTCGGGTGATAACCCTCAAAGTCCTTCGAACTTCGCAAATTCAGATGTTTTAGGGTAAGTGTTGTAGAGGAGACAAATTACCGAAGTCCCTAGATCTGAAGTTAATTTGGACAATCCATTAGCGAGGACACATGTCCATCAATCAAGCATGGTCCAGAAGTCCGACTATCCGGGAGATTTAAGGTGTTGGCACAAGAGCGTGTAAGTTTCTCGAAGCCCTAAAGGCCAGAGAAAATCCCAATAGTTGGTGCCAGGTGCAGTTGTCAAAAGATCTCAGATTCTGGAGATCTGACACCTCGGATGAAATTGGGTGAGAGCTAGCTTGGGTCAGAAATCCCCGAAGCCCCGACGCCCGGAGAGGATCCTTACCATTTGCGTTAGGGCCACATGTCGAAAGATTGGAATTTGTTAAGAAGTCCGACGATTCGGGAGAAAGAAGGCATAAGGTGTTAAGGTTCGAGAACTCCCAAATCCCCAAAGGCCAGAGTAGATCTCGATCGTTCGTTGGTGTGGACGCATGGACCGTTGATTTGTACCCCTTCGTGAGTTCGTCAGCCCGACACTCTGGAGGATTTGAGGTGTTGTGTTGTGGAAAGCTCCAAATCCCGGAGAGTGGAGTAAGCTTCAACCGTTGATCCGATGTGAACAATAGCCATCCGATTTTCTAGTTCAGAGTTCGACACTCTGGAAGTATTGTGTGTTGGAGGAGGGAAGACTCCTAAAGCCCGGAGTCACGAAATTGCTATGAGCCAACGATCTCAATGTGTATTGTGAACAATTGATCCTTGTCATTGTTCGGTTGTTCATGAATTCAACATTCGGGAAGATAGTTGAGTGTTATTGTTGGAACTCCTGAAGTCCGAATCTTCGAAGTCCCGAATTTTTACTCCTGTTGAAAGTTAGCCCACAGTTTTAGGCCTAAGGCCATGTGGAAGACTCCGTTGGAATGTTAAAACCCTCACGAACTTCATTTTACACGCGGAAAAAGAGAAAAGGCCTGTGGAGAAGCACTTTGAGGGATCAGTAGGGGAACGAGAGCTAGTAATAATGATCCTTAGACCGGGAGGTCACGCAATCCCCAAGAGGTGGTGGGGGTTTGCATCAAGTGGTATCAGAGCCCAAATTAAACTGTGTGTGAAAGAAAACTTAGAAATATGCTGCCAAGAAGACGCAGAGAGAGACCAGTGGTCAATGTAGCCATGGAAAAGGAAATGAGACAACTTCATGCAAGGTTGGATGCCATGGAGATAGCGTAGAGAAGAGAACTTGATGTTGGTGATGTCAGTGAAAGTGAAAATGAAGATGTTGAGGTAGAAGAAGTTGCAGGAGAACAAATAGTAGAGGCACAACTGCTGAGAGATGTTTTCAAGCTAAGAACCAGAGAAAAAATAAAAGACCCAATGTATGAAAGAAATGTGAATGAGGAGGAACTGCTTGACTAGGTAAGTGATTTAGATAAGTACTTCGATTATAAAGAGATTGATGATGAAAAGAAGGTGAAGCATGTAGTAACCAGATTGAAGGGACATGCAACATTATGGTGGGATGAATTGCAAGCTGACAGAAGATGCAAAGGTAAGTCTAAAATCAAGAATTGGGATAGGATGGTAGCTAAATTCAAGGCTAAGTTCATACCCAAATATTATCAGATAAATCTATTCAAAAAGATATAGAATCTGAGACATAAAGGTTTGTCAGTGAAAGAGTACATAGAAGAGTTTTACAAGCTGAACATAAGAGTAGGACATAGGGAGAATGTTGAAGAGAAAGTTTCCAGGTACATTAATGGCATGAGATATGAATCTAGGATGAGATTATCATGATGACAATGAGAATTGTAGAAGATGCATATCAGGTAGCCCTGAAAGCAAAGGAAAAGTTGGCAAGGAAGCAAAGTCAATGAAACAGAGGAAAGAATCCTACCAGAGGAGGAGGAGTCGTTAGAGAAAAGTTCTAGAAGCCTATAGCAGAAGCTAGAAGATATCACAATCAAACAAAGAGAGGAGGAAGTTCCAGAGGAGGAAATTATAGAGGAAGAAACTCTTTCCCTAGAGGAAGAGTCAGAGGAGGAGAAGTGAAGTGTTATGCTTATGGAAAAATAGAGCATATGTCTTGGGAATGTCCTGAGAGGAAGAATACAGAAGGTGGAGAAGCTCACATTTCTAAAGTGCGGAAGAGGAATGTGGAGACAAAGATGAAGGAAGAAGCAACAGAAGAAGGGAGATCACTCATGATGAGGAAAGTAATCGTAAATCTAGAGAAAGAGGTGTGAGAACCAGTCCAAAGGAACAGTTTGTTCAGAACTTCTTGCAATACCTGAGATAGGGTATGCAAGGTGATCATAGATAGTGGAAGTACTGCTAACTTGGTATCCACAGAGAAGGTGTAAAATATGAAGCTGGAGACGACTGCACATCTGAATCCATACAAGGTATCTTGGTTGCGGAAATGACATCAAGTCATCGTAAGTCGACAATGTAAGGTTGAGTTTAAGATAGGTGGTTATAGAGATGAAGTTCTATGTGATGTTATACCCATGGATGTTTGCCATGTTCTATTGGGAATACCTTGGAAATATGATAGGAATGTCATACATGATGGGAGAAAGAACACTTATACCCTGGAGAAGAATGGGTGTAAGAATATGTTGTTGTCAATAGAAGATAAAGGAGTTAAAGAGGAAGCTAGTCCAAGTATACTTCTCATGAGTGGTAAGGAACTCTTGAAAGAAGTCAAGAAGGAACAGAAAATGCAGGTTGTTGTTGTAGGTAAGCCGAGAGTCATTCTCACAAGCACTTCTATAAACGATTTTCCTGTAGAAGTCCATGATTTATTAGATGAGTTTGTTGATATTGTGGTGGATGAGTTACCTCACTCTTTACAACCCATCAAGAGTATTAGTCACCATATCGACCTTATTCTGGGAAAAAATTTTCCAAATAAAGAAACATACAGATTGACCCCTCAAGAGAATGAAGAGTTCAAGAATCAATTCCAAGAGTTGTTGGATAAAGATTTGATCAAAGAAATTTTGAGCCTATGTGTCGTACCAATTGCTTTGAGTTCAAAGAAGGATGGAGGTTGGAGAATGTGCACAAATTCTAGAGCCATCGACAAAATAGCCATCATGTATAGATTTCCTTTACCCATAATGGATGATTTAATGGATTGCTTGAGTGGAGCTAGTTATTTTTCCAAGATATACTTGAAAAGTGGATATCATCAGATAAGGATGAGAGAGGGAGATGAATGGAAGGCAACATTCAAAACAAATGAAGGATTGTATGAGTGGCTTTTTATGTAATTTGGCTTAACAAATGCATCGAGTACATTTATGATATTGATGAATGAAGTACTCAAATACTTTATTGGTAAGTTTGTGATTGTTTATTTAGATGATATCTTAATCTTCAGTAAGACTGAAGAGGAGCATTTGAGACATTTGAAGAGGGTGTTGAGAAGGTTACAACAGAAGAAGTTGTTGGTGAATTTGAAGAAGTGTTCTTTTATGTAAACATAACTTGTATATTTGGGGTTTGTAATCTCTTCAAATGAATTAAAGATGGATCTAGAGAAGGTGAGGGAAATAAGAGATTAGCCTTCTCCAAGAAGTGTGTTCAAAGTAAGAAGTTTTCATGGGTTGGCGAGTTTTTACAAGAAATTCATCAAGAATTTCAGTAGTATTTGTGCACCCATACTGGACACCATAAATGAGGATAAATATTTTAATTGGATAGAAGAGGCTGAGAAGGGATTTATAGTGTTAAAAGAAAAGATAACATGACAACCTATTTTAGTTCTGCCAGATTTTAAGAAGACTTTTCAGGTTAAATGTGACGCTAGTGGAGTGGCCATTGGCGTAGTTTTAAGTCAAGACAATAAGCTTGTTGCTTATTTCAGTGAGAACTTGAATGATGTTAAGAGGAAATATTCCACATATGACAAGGAGTTTTATGTTGCAATTCAAGCTATGAAAAAGTGGAGGAATTATATTATCCCGAAGGAGTTTGTTTTATATATTGACAATTAGGCTTTGCATTTTATATCCAGACAAGACAAATTGAACCAGAGACATGCCAAATGGGTAGAATTCATGCAGAATTTACTTTTGTTATTAAGCATATTAGTGGAAGCGCTAACAAAGTTGCATATTCTTTGAGCAGAAGATGTTTGATCTTGCAGGAATTCCAATTGGAGACATTAGGGTTTGAACACCTCCAGGAGATGTATCAAGAAGACCCTGATTTCAAAGAAGCTTATGAAGCATGTGAGAACCCTTTGCTAAGAGACAAAAATCAATGGATGGAGTATTTGATCCAAGGTGGAATGTTATTCAAAGGAAGTCAGTTGTGTATCCAGAAATGCTCAATGAGGGATAATTTGCTAAAGGAGAAACATAGTGGAGGTTTGGTTGGACACTTTGGCCATGATAAAACATAAGCACAGTTGAATTATTCATACTATTGTCTAGGCATGAGGTCTGATGTGAAGAAATTTGTGGACATATGCATAATCTACCAATGTTCCAAAGGAAAGAAACAAAACACTAGATTGTATCAACCATTGTCTATTCCAGACAAGCCATGGGATGCTATAAGTATGGATTTTGTTATGGGATTGCCAAGAACCCAAAGAGGAAGTGATTCAATATTTTTGGTAGTAGACATATTTTCAAATATGGCACAATTCATACCATTTCACAAGACCAGTGATGCTACTCACATAGAGAATTTTTTTTCAAAGAGATTGTGAGATTGGATGGGTTGCCAAGGAGCATAGTTTCAGACAAAGATACTAAATATGTGGGACATTTTTGGAGGATTTTGTGGAAGAAACTGAGGACAAGTTTTTCTTTCAGTTCAGCATATCATCCTTAGATGGATGAACAAACTGAGGTAGTGAATCGAAGTTTAGGGAAACTGTTAAGAATTTTGATCACTGAACACAACAATCAGCGGGATCAAATTCTTCCCCAAGAAGGGTTTGTGTATAATGACTTGCCAAATAGGAGCACTGGTAAAATTCCATTCCAAATAGTATATGGGATGCATCCAAGAGGAATTTCGGAGTTGAGAGATTTGGGACGAGATGAATTTCGAAGTGTAGGAGGATAGGTTTTTGTTGCAAAGGTGCAGAAGTTGCATGATCATATCAAGGGACAACTACATAATAACAACCAGAAATACAAAATCATATTAGACCAGAGAAGAAGAGAGGTAAATTTTGAAATTGGAGATCAAGTCTTAACACATCTAAGGAAGGAAATATTTCCAAAAGGAAAATATAACAATATGAAGATGAAAAATATAGGACCTTGTAAGATCCTTAGAAAATTTGTTGCAAATGATTATGGGATTGAATTACCAGAGAACATTGGAATATCACCAATATTCAATGTAGCAGACTTATACCCTTACAGGATAGATGATAAAAAGGATATTCACTGGAAGCAACAAATTTCCATAGCAGAGAAGCCACATATAGAGAATATTTTAGACCAAAGGATTGCTAAGAAGACCAGGAGAAAATTTTATTATGAGTATCTAATTAAGTGGAAAGATCATCCAACATAAGATGTCGGTTGGATAATTGAAAATGATATCTAGAAGAATGGAAAGACAGTCCAGGAACTCATGGACAAGATTCCATGAATATTTTTGTCCAGAGGAGTATGATGTAGGAGCATCACCATCAACATTCAATGAGGCCAAGTGGAGGACAACTCAGCATCCAGCGTGCACATTCAAACTATTTTGGATCCCATGGAGAGCACGTCGTTTTACTATTTTGAAAGTATTGTAATTAAAGGCCCTTTAATGTTTTGAGGCTTAAGCCATTATGTGAGATCGCAGGAGATTGTAATTGCCTTAATTAGTTGTAGGATTGTACATATATCGAGCATCGACTCATATATGGGTTGTAATTATCCATTTATTGTAATAATCCTTAGTGGTAGAATGATTTAATTATAATGTGAAAGCAATAGAGTAGTCGGAAGGAAGGCTCGAAAAGCCCCTACCTATATAAATGTATGTAATCTATGCCCAAAAGAGGTTGTTGGAGTTTATTTGTTATTTTACTGAAGAAGAGAAGTTGAGAGCCATAATAAATCTTTGTAAACGTTTTGTTGAAGTAATATAATAAAGGAGGATTGCTTCCAAACTCGGAGCTTTCATATCTATGAGTTAATTGGGTAATGTTGTTTTATTTTCTTTCTGTGTTTGTTATGCATGTGTGTGCATTTCATGATTGGATGAATGAACCTATAATTTTCTATAAGTTTCAATCGTTTCTCTTTTGAAATCATGGTGCAAGGAGTGCACAGTGACCATGCAAGGAGTGCGAAGGCATAGTCGTTTTCAGACTCGATAGCTCAGGAGATATATTGTGAATTCTCGTAGAGTGAGTGCAAGGCGTGAACATATACTTGTCTGAGTATAAAATCTCGGGAAGACCCATGAAAGGTGTGCATAGGGACAACACTTAGTCAAGTGTTGATTGATTCTCAAGGAGGACGAGCACAAGGAGTGCACAGGAGGATTTTCCAAAAATATTCAAGCCTTAAGCTTTTCAAGGAGTAGCGCAAGGAGCGAAGGCCGGAGGTTTGAATCACTTAGAGTGATAAATCTCAGGAGGAATATCGAGAAAAATTCCTTGGAGGAAAGAAATCATTTTGTCCCAAAGATCAGAAGGCCAGAGAAAATCCTAGCCATTGGTGTCGGGTGCATGTGTCAACAGATCTCAAAGTTCGAAGATCTGACACTATGGAGGAAATTGGCTGAAAGATAGCTTGGGTTGAAAATCGCCTAAGCTTCAAATCCCAGAGAGAATCCTAACTGTTGGCGTTAGGGCCACCTGTCAGAAGATTGGCAGTTGTTAAAAAGTCTAACAAACTGGGAGAACAAAGGCGTAATGCGTTAAGGTTCGAGAACTCCCAAAGCCCCAAATACCGGAGTAGATCTCGATCGCCTATTGACGTGGACGCATGGACCGTTGATTTGGACCCCTTCGCAAGTTCGTCAGTCTGACACTCATGAGGATTTGAGGTGTTGTGTTGTGGAAATCTCTGAAACCCAAAGAGTGGAGTAAGCGTCAACCGTTGATCTGAGGTGAACATCAACCATCCAATCTGCTAGTTCAGAGTTCAACACTCCAGAAGTATTGTGTGTTGGAGCAGGGAAGACTCTTGAAGCCCGGAGTCCTGAAATTCCTGTGATCCATATATCTCGACGTGTATTGTGAACCATTTATCCTCATCATTGTTCATTTTTTCGTGAATTCGACATTTGAGAAGATAGTTTAGTGTTGTTGTTGGAACTCCCGAAGTCCAGAGCTCCGAAGTCCCGAATTTTGTCGTATGTTGAAATTCAACCCACGTTTTTTGGCTCGAGGCCACGTGGAAGACTACGTTGGATTGTTAAGACCCTCTCAAACTTGATTTTATGTGCGGGAAAAAGGGAAAAGGCTTGTGGAGAAGCACTTTGAGGACTCAGCAGGGGCCTGAGAGCTAATTCATCTCTTTGGTAATAACGATCCTTAGACCAAGAGGTCGCGCGAGCCCGAAGAGGTGGTGGGGGTTTGCATCATTTAACCTCCCACATAGTCTTTCAATTTTTAATTAAAAGTTTGATATGATAGATTCATATTCTTGTTTTATATGAACTAGAATAATTTGCAAGACAGTCTCTGTAGTCTCTCTTACCTGAATTACTATTTCAATGAAATTATATTAGTGAGACTTTGGATTGGCTACATCTTAGAAAATTAATTTTGTTGATGGTTGACATGTTGGGGAAGAGGTAGGTTCAATAGGGATGGAATTGGTCGAATGAAAAAGTTTAATTTGATTGCATGGCCATAGTTTTAGCCTTTTTTTCATAGAAGATGTTTGGAGAGAAAAAGTATGGTCTCATATTTTCTTATTACCTTGACATTGTTTGTAATGGAATTTGCATTAAACATAGGTAGGATTTAAATACAAAACCTTGTAGGGCTCTACCAAGGTCACCCTCTTTGCACTCGCCAAAAAGGAAACATAAAATGAACAATTCACTACATCACAAACTCTCTTTCCTACAAAATGATCCTCAAAAATAGTATAATCTTTTTTATTGAGTATTGCCCTTTTTCAAATTTTAATTTATTAATTTTTCCTATTTTTTATCCCCTTATATTGCAAACATTTAAAATATTTGATTCCATATTATATAATTAAAAAAACAAATATTTAAAATGCTTAATTCCATGTTATATAATGGAAGTCACAAATAAATCAAGTGTAAAACCTAGAAACCACAAATATTGTTGTTATTTACCTTTGAGAGTATTTAAGTAACAAATTTACAATTCTAAAAACCTAATCAATACCAAAGCATAATAATTTCAGAATTGAGATAAATACAAATAACCTTCTAAATAAAGAATAAGAAAATACAAAATAGCCATCTAAATAAAGAAAAAAAATGCAATTATTAAAAAAATGCAATTATTTTGATACAATGTCACTAATAATAATAATAAGCAAACGTTAATGCACATTTTTACAAAATAAAATACTAGCACAATTGTAAAGTGGTTGGTGAACAGCTTCCTCTTAGACAGAAACGCATGGACAGCTGAAACGTTCAAAAAATCTAAAAGTTAATTTCAAATTTGGTAATTCCAAAGGTTAATGAGTTAAACATGGCAATCATATGGTGGTACAGTGATTTCTTAGTATGATTAGGTAAATGTTAAAAAGTAAACAGGTTAACTAATGCATTCAAAAATACAAGGAAGTTATGAAGAGTAAATCACATTCATTGATTTGGAAGGATGACTAAAAATATGCCAGCATCTTCAATTGTTAGCCATCATTAACCATCAGATTAGAATTTTAAATTAAAAGGTGATTAATTATGCCCATCTCCAATAGATATAAATCTTTGAATGTAATTAATACATAATTTCACAATAAAGTCTTGTCAGTCACTACAACTCCTGAGTATCGTTATGATCATCACCATGACCAAGAAGATATTTCACTGTCATTCTTCATTTTTGTCACAAGCCAAAAAGGCTTGTATAACACGGGGACGATCAAAGCCCATTGCTTCAAGACGCTGAGTTGCCTTACGTTCCTCTGGACTTAGGTTGATGGCTTGAAGCGTTCCTTCAGCAAGCTGGTTGATGAAATCGTCGTTGGCGCTTTGAACTGGTTCACTAACTAGGCGAAGAATATCGGCCTGGTGATCTTGAATAATTTCGATCGCTCGAGGACATATTTTGCTCAGATTCCGAAGAATGGGCTGCAATATTTGAGGCTTAGTGTGGACAAATGGACGTAGAACCTGGAACTTCAATTGAAAACAAGCCATCTCAATGGATATTTGACCCTATTATTGATCATATCACTATCCCATTTCCCTAAAATGGGAAAACAATATGAAACCGCAACCCAAACCTTTCCGATTTGAAAAATTCTAGCTCCATCACCCTAAATTCCTACAGAACATAATGGAATGGTGGCATAAAAAATAGGAAATATATGGAACACATATGTATCAATTTCAATAGAGATTGAAGCACGTCAAAACCTGTATTAAGTAATGGAATATATCGCTCTTTGGGAATATATTTGAAGAAAAGAAAAAGTTGGAAGAAGATATGGAAAAAGTCGAGGAAGAATTTATTCGAGAAGGCCACTCCTAGAAGCTCAAGATAAAGGAGGAATAGTTGCTCCTCGATTTGAGTGAAAGGGAAAAACAGGAGGAGATCCTATATTGATATAAGTACCGCATCCAATGGCTCGAGGAAAGAGATAAGAATACGAATCCGGAATCAAAATGATACTCAGCAAGCGGTGGGGAGAGAACTCATGGAAAACCATGATGACATTGAAAAGGAACTCATCAAGCATTTCAGGGATGTTTTGACAAATCCGTAAATCAATAGGGAAGAAACAATCCAAAGAACAAAATGGTCGATCCATTTTATTATTTCTCTGCAGAAAAACCGCAACCTCCTGAGAGAGGTGACCCTAGAAGAAGTGGGAGAGATAGTCAAAGAAATGCCAAAGCGGAAAGTACCTGGGCCAAACGAATTCATCACAAAAAAATTCCAAGAATGCTGGGATATCATTGGTCGGGACATTTGGGAAGTGGTGGAGGAATCTCGCTCATCCAAATCTATTTTGCAGGCCTTCAATGGCACATTTCTAACTCTCACCCCTAAAGAAAGTGAAGCTAGTACTACATATAAGTTTCAGCCCATTTCTTTATGTAATGTCATTTATAAAATCATAACGAAAATTATATTTAAAATAGGATCAAACCTATTTTTCATGAGGTTATCTCGGTTGAGAAAGGAGGATTTGTAGAGGGATGCCAAATCCTAGATGGGATTGTTAAATTTGGCAACATCGACAGTCATTCTCCAATGAGAGGTCATATGGGCCACCTTGAGGCTAGCCAGGGAGATTTGGAGAATCAACCAGTCTTGTGAGGTATTGACAAAATCCAAGGGGAACGTACAACCTCTGTGAGTCAAACCAAATTCAAGGCAAACGAGATGCTATGTGAGTCTAATGCAAAAGTCAGGGGGGACGTATAACCTATGTGAGCATAGACAGTCTAGTGAAAAATTCAGGGGGAACATACAACCTCTATGAGCATAGACAGACTAGTGCAAAAGTCAGGGGGAACGTACAACCTCTATGAGCCTAGTCAAGCCTTGTGAGCCATGAGCAAAAGTCAAGGCATCTAGCAAAAGTTAGGTTGAATATAAAATACCTATGAGCTAGAAACAAAAGATATTCCTAATATTGCAAATGATATAAATGTATTGATCTAGTGTGTTGGCACTTGTAACATTATCCACCATGAAAAGAATTTTGAATTGCCTTGTATAGAGTCGAGTTGTAACTGAAGTCTCAAGTCTAGTTCTATTTTAGAACTAAAGTGTAATGTTGAGTTGTAACTAAAGTCTTAAGTAGAGTTCTATTTTAAAACTAAAGTGTAATGTTGAGTTGTAACTGAAGTCTTAAGTCTAATTCTATTTTAGAACTAAAGTGTAATGCAGAGTTGTAACTAATGTCTTAATTCTAGTTCTATTTTTGAACTAAAGTGTAATGTTGAGTTGTAACTGAAGTCTCAAGTCTAGTTCGAAAATTTTCGAACTAAAGTATATCAATCTCAAGTCTAGTTCTATTTTCAAACTAAAGTGTAATGTTGAGTTGTAACTGAAGTCTCAAGTCTATTTCTATTTTCGAACTAGAGTATATCAGTCTCAAGTCTAGTTCGAACTAAAGTATGAAGTTGAGTTATGATTAAAGAATGCAAACAAGTTACTATTCCAAGCCTCTCCTCTTCTCCTCTTCAGCTTATATAAGCAGAGGTCAACCCCTCTCTTCAACACAGTTTTGATATGTAGGTTAAGGGAGAAGTAATAGAGGAGCATATCAGTGATAAAGAGGCAGCATACCAAAGCAACATATTAGTGTTGTATATCAGCAATAGAGGTTGCATATCAGTGTTGTATATCAATAATAGAGGCAGCATATCAGAGGTGTATTTCAACAAGGTCTCTTAGGTCTTTGTCGGGTCAGAGTCATCTTGGCAAGCTCTTTAAAAGAAGAACATTCATGGTGGATATTTGTAAGTGATCTTACATTATTAATTCAATAAAGGAATATTGTTTGTTGGGGTTTTTCTCCCTGTACATGGTTTCCCCAAGGTATATGTGTTGTTGATGTGCATGCTTACTTATCTACATAGTTATTGTTATTCAGTTATGATTTGGTATTGTTTAATTGTATTAAGCTGGAATCAAAGTGTTGAAGAAAATAAAATAATTAATCCACATAAGAAATCAAGCTCATAATTTAACATGGTATCAGAGCTTAGGGTGTGTTAAGCGTGTTGAAGTGCAGCAGCAGGTACACACAGATCCAAACGAGCTTGATTAAGTTTCTAGTGTGAGGTCCATGGCATCCTCCATTTCAGTCAAGGCCAAGAATAGGCTCGAAGGAGCTGCCAACTTCAATGTGTGGAAGATCTAGATAAAAAATATCTTGTAGGAGCATGATCTTGACCAATATGTGACCACAGTGGTGGAGGAACCCATGAATAATGCAGGAAGAGAAGCCTTTAGGAAGCATCAAGCAAAGGCCAAGCGACTTTGACTCATTCAAAGACAGTATAATGCATGCAATGACTTTGTTAATGATTGTCAAGGACTATATGGATACTTTGGTGAATATGTATGAGAAACGGGCTCCAAGTCAGAAGAGGACACTTAAGCACAAGCTTAAGTATTTGAAGATGGAGAAAGGTGAATCAGTGGCATCTCTCTATTCTAGGATAGCCCAGATCAGAGATCATCTTTTGGTCACAGCGGTGACAGTGGACGATGATGATTTAGTGCATGTCATTTTTTACGGTCTTCCTTCTTCATGGGAGACCTTCTTATCCAGTGTAAGTGGTAGAGAGATTCATCCCATGTTTGAGAGGTTATGGCATGATTTCCTCCAAGAAAAGAGTCGTGCAGCTACCAGGAGCGAGCCAATGAAAGAAGAGCACTCAGCTTTAGCATCAAGATTCAAGGGAGATAAGAAAGGCACTTTCCAGAAAGACTCTCATAGGAAGCCAAACATCAAAGGTACATTCAAAGGAGAGAATATTGATACAACTAAGATTAAATGGTTTAGTTGTAGTAAGTTGGGCCATTTTGCTAAAGATTGTTGGTTTAGAAATAAATATCCAAGGAAAGGGAAACATCATGCCTCAACTACTGAAGATGATGAATCCAAAAGAAATCAGAAAAGTCCTTCTAATGAGAAAGAAAATAGAAAAGAATATTACTTGGTTTTTTTCTTATCCAGTTCAGTTTTCACGGGGCCGAAAAATTGGTTAGTAGACAATGGTGCATCAAAGCACATGACATGGTACAAGGAGATCCTCTCAGATTTCGAGACAAAATCTTTTGCAGAGCATGTTGAGCTTGGGGATGACAAATGTTACAAGATAGAGGGAGTAGGCTCTATCTTCTTTAGATTGGAATCTAGGGCTAGACTTCATGTTGATGAAGTATTATATGTTCCAGGGCTCAAGAAGAATCTAGTATCAGTAGCAACCCTTGAGGACAAGGGATATTGGGTGATATTCAAGGAAATGAAGGCATTACTATGGGTTAAAGGTAGCCACTTAAGTACATCATAACCCATTGGAAATCACAGTGGAGGACTATATGTCGTGTCAAGACAGTCAGTTCAGGCATTGTCTCATGATGTGACTAGCTCTAGCAAGTTGTGGAACAAAAGACTTGGACATCTTCATTACAAATCTCTTCTAGATCTACAGAACATGGTATGTGGCATGCCCTCTATTTCTCTTAGTAAAAATGAAATTTGTAAGGGATGCATGATAGGTAAAAATATAAAGAAATCATTTCCTAGTAGTGACAACAGAGCTCAGGGCATCTTAGATCTGGTTCATTCTGATGTATGTGGTCCCATGTCATCTCCTTCACTCAATGGTTGTTTGTATTATGTCATTTTTATTGATGATTACTCAAGAAAATGTTGGATATATTTCCTTAAAGCTAAAAGTGACACATTTGATAAATTCAAAGAGTATAAAGCCTTTATTGAAAAGCAGACAGGGAAACACATCAGAATCCTTAGAACAGAAAATGGAGGAAAGTTTGAATCTCTCCAGTTTGAGGATTTCTGCAAGTCAGCATGAATCAAGAGATAGTTCAATCGTTCCATATAACCCTCAGAAAAATGGAGTTGCTGAGAGGAAAAACAGGACAATTTGTGAGGTACTGAAAGCAATGATGTTTGACCAGTATCTGCCAAATTCTTTATGGGAAGAAGCTACCTCCACTACCATGTATATTCAGAACAAGTGTCCACATGATATCTTGAAGGTCAAGACTCCTGAAGAGGTCTTCTTCGGGATCAAACTTGAAGTAGGGAATCTAAGGATATTTGGGTGTCATGTATATATTCATGTCCCTAAGGAAAAGAGGACAAAGATGGAACCCTCATGCAAGAAAGGGGTTTTTTCGGGGTACAGTGAGAACTTCAAGGCTTATAGGATTTATGTACCAGGTCTGAGGAAAATAGAGGTAAGAAGAGATGTGACTTTCCATGAGGAATTCGCATTTAAGAAATCTAGAGAGCTTCAGCAAGAATCAGAAGCAGCTCAACCAGCTTCACCCTCTTCTGAAAATGAAGAGTCAGATGATCAGAGGGAGAAACCTCATGAAGGGCCAAGTAATGAGCCCCTAGAACTTGTTGAAGTGTTAGAAAGAACTATTGAAGAACCTCCATCCAAAAGGAAGCTAGGGTGGCTTAAAGAAATAGTGCAGGAAGCAGAAAGGATAGTTGTTCCCAAAGGAACTTTTAGGGAAAGGAAGAGGCCTCATAGGTTTGGAGGCTATGTTGCACTGATGAGCAACATTAGTGATGTCGAACCTTCTTCATTTGAAGAAGTAGATAAATTACAAGTATGGGAGGATGCCATGCTTCAGGAATACAGATCTATTATAAATATCAATGTTTGGGACATTGTGTTGAGGCCAAAATACAAATCAGTGGTTTCTTCCAAATGGATCTATAAGATCAAACATGCAGTTGATGGAAGTGTGGAAAAGTTCAAAGAAATATTTGTAGCCAGAGGCTTCACTTAGAAAGAAGGAATCGACTACGAAGAGACTGTATCCCCTGTAGCCAGGTATACCTCCATTCGAACTATTATTTCTTTAACTCTCGTTCTTGGTTGGAAGATACATCAAATGGATGTAAAAACAACATTCTTGAATGGAAAGATTGAACAGGAGGTATTTGTGGAACAACCAGATGGTTTTGTACTAAATAACAAAGGCACTCATGTATGCAATCTAAGCAAGGCCTTGTATGGTCTTAAGCAGGTTCTCAGAGTTTGGTATGATAGGATTGATGGCTTTCTTAAAAGCTTGGGCTTTCAGCAAAATTATGCTGATGCAAATCTATAATTCAAGGTAAGAGGTAACCAACCTATTATACTAATCTTGTATGTTGATGATCTCTTTCTAACAAGAGATGAAGGGCTAATATCCCAGTGTAAGAGGGAGCTAACCTTAGAATTTGAGATGAAATACTTAGGCTTGATACATTACTTCCTAGGATTGGAAGTGTGGCAAAGACAGGGCGAAATATTTCTGGGACATGGAAAATACATAGTGGATGTACTAAAGAGGTTTGGTATGATGGATTGCAAATCCATGTATACTCTGACGATTACCAATCTGAGGAAGCTGCATGATTTTGATACAGGTTGAGATTTGGTGGATCCCACCATGTATAGGAAGTTGATTGGATCATTGATGTATATGATCCACACTAGGCCAGATATATGTTATGCAGTGATTGCAATGAGTCAGTTCATGACTGAACTGAGACAGAGACACTGGATGGAAGCAAAGCACATCCAGTGGTGGTTTATTTCTTCATGGGTATGAAGATGTTGACTAGGCAGGAAGCCCAGTGGATTGGAAGAGTACTTCTGGATACTGCTTTAGTTTAGGATCCGTTATGATCTCTTGGTCAATCTAGAAGAAGGGATCCATTGCACAGAGTACAGAATACATTGAGTACATTGAAGCAAGTGATGCTAGCAAGGAATCAGTATGGCTCATAAAATTCGTTTATGGGTTGTTTAGTGACAAGCTCGAGACAATGGTGGTTCACTGTGATAATCAAAGTTGCATAAAATTGACAGAGAACCTGATATTTCATGACAGGTCAAAACATATTAACATGAGGTACCACTACATCCGAGACTTGGTCTAGAGAAAAACTGCAAAGTTACAGTACATAGCCACGAGCGAGCAGGTAGCTGATATCCTGACCAAGCCTCTGACCTTGATTCAGTTTGTGCAGCTGAGAGGCAATATTGGTGTGGCTAAGAATGAATCCCTCGCTGATAGGGAGTGTTAAATTTGGCAGCATCGATAGTCATTCTCCAATGAGAGGCCATATGGGCCACCCTGAGGCTAGCCAGGGAGATTTGGAGAATCAACCAATCTTGTGAGGTATTGAGAAAATCCAGGGGGGACGTACAACCTCTGTGAGTCAAACCAAAAGTTAGGACGAACGAGATTCTATGTGAGCCATGAGAAAAAGTCAAGGCATCTAGCAAAAGTTAGGTTGAATATAAAATTCCTATGATCTAGAAACAAACGATATTCCTAATACTGGAAAAGATATAAATGTATTGATCTAGTGCGTTGGCACGTGTAACATTATCCACCATGAAGAGAATTTTGAATTTCCTTATAAAGAGTCGAGTTGTAACTGAAGTCTCAAGTCTAGTTCTATTTTAGAACTAAAGCGTAATGTTGATTTGTAACTAAAGTATTAAGTCTAGTTCTAGTTAGAACTAAAGTGTAATGTTGAGTTGTGACTGAAGTCTTAAATCTAGTTCTATTTTAGAACTAAAGTGTAATGCTGAGTTGTAACTGAAGTCTTAAGTCTAGTTCTATTTTCTAACTAAAGTGTAATGTTGAGTTGTAATTGAAGTCTCAAGTCTAGTTCTATTTTCTAACTAAAGTATACCAATCTCAAGTCTAGTTCTATTTTCGAACTAAAATGTAATGTTGAGTTGTAACTGAAGTCTCAAGTCTAGTTCTATTTTTGAACTAGAGTATACCAGTCTCAAGTCTACTTCGAACTAAAGTATGAAGTTGAGTTATGATTAAAGCATGAAAACAAGTTATTATTTCGAGCCTCTCCTCTTCTCCTCTTCATCATATATAAGCAGAGGTTGACCCCTCTCTTCAACACAGTTTTGATATGTAGGTTAAGGGAGAAGCAACAGAGGAGCATATCAGTGATAAAGAGGAAGCATACCAAAGCAGCATATCAATGTTGTATATCAGCAATAGAGGTTGCATATCAGAGCCATATATCAGCAACATATCAATGTTGTATATCAACAATAGAGGCAACATATCAGAGGTGTATTTCAGCAAGGTTTCTTAGGTCTTTATAAGGTCAGAGTCATCTTGGGAAGCTCTTTAAGATCAAAACATTCATGGTGGATATTTGTAAGTAATATTACATTATTAATGCAATAAAGGAATATCGTTTGTTAGGGTTTTTCTCCCTGTACAGGGTTTCCCCAGGGTATATGTTTTCTTGATGTGCATGCTTACTTATCTACATAGTTATTGCTATTCGGTTATGATTTGGTATTGTTGAAGTGTATTAAGCTGGAATCAAAGTGTTGAAGAAAATAAAAGAATTAATCTGCATAAGAAATCAAGATCATAATTTAACAAGGATTATAGTGGCCCATGAGTCCATTCACTCTCTCAAATCTAACGATAGATTAGGAATGCTCATAAAAATATATATGTGCAAAGCCTATGATAAAATTAATTGGGATTTCTTGGAGAATGTGTTGGAGGCCTTTGGTTTTGATCCGGTTTGGAACTCCTCGGTCAAAAACTTGTTTTCTTTATCCTTTTTCTCTATGTTGATTAATGTCTCCCCCTCCATAGTTTTCAAACCCTCTAGAGGGATCTGACAGGGATACCATCTTTCTCCCTATCCATTTAGAATTCTTGCAGAAGGGTTGGGAAGTTTCAATAAAAAATCCATGACCAAAGGATCAATCAAGGGCTTCTGTAACACCTTGTTTCCCCCAGTTTGTAAAAATAACTGGACTGGCCAAGAACTATGGCAAACTCATAAATGTGAATATGTGATGTAAATGGACCTTGAGGAAAAGGTCAATGAATGTGAATAACATTATGAATTTTATTGCAGGACTGCTGAGAGGGGATGTGCAGAAAAAGAGACCACGATGGCGGTGGAAGGCACCTGGAAAGGTGGCGTTAACTTCCACCGAGAATTAATACCATATTTGGACTCCACTGGCTCGAAGAACCAAAAGTGGCTCGCTGGCCCCGAATTAAATGTCTCGTAGGCTGGTAGGTAGATGGATTAATGAGGGATGGGAAGTGAACCGCCCATCCGTAGAGCCGTCATGCCTGACCAGCGCGAGGGTAATCGCACCACACGCAACCTCACAAGAGGATAAGGCGTAGAGTAGAAGCGATTAGGGAAGGGGAAGACGTGAGGGGAAAACTCTGGCGATATGCAGAGTGAGTGATAGCAGAGAGGAAGGATTGCAACCTTCACTCCTGGTCACTGGAAAACAGACACACAGTCTCACAACATCGTGGTCTCAGCTCGAGGGTGGCTAGTGGTAAATCCGCTGGGAGTCGCTAAGCCTACGGTTGGGTGGAAATGAGTACCCCTCTCAGTAGTTGCTTGACCCCTGGTGTTATTTCTGATAAGTGTTTTTCCTCTGGCATCTTGAAATATATATATATGTTTATTCTGATGATTATGCCCATAAGCTGTGAAACTGTGAAAGATTTCATTGTAAGAATATCTGTAGGATGTTTTGATCAATACTAGTAGATGCATGTTTATAATGGAAAGACTACGTCTGGCTTATGTTTTCATAAATCATATTTATATGCTTACCGACCTAACTCAAACCGCGTGTCTAATTCATGGGAGAAAGGTACTCTTATATACCTCAGGTAGTACCCTAAGTGAATCTCCCCATAGAGATACCCTCCTTGAAAAGCCCATCAAGAACCGGGAAAAAGAATGTGAAAGCGCAAGGCCTTAGTAACCCTGCACGAAGAGGAATGACCCTCTTGAAAAACCTGAGATGGCAGCATAAGGATGAAGTATCGAATCGATGGACGAGATAATGTCGGGAGATCTATGGTCGCTCACGATCGTCAGATCAGAAGGAGAAGATAGAGTATTAAGTGCCTTAACCTTGATAGGAGGTGATCAACGGACGAGATCCCGTTGGGAAATCTGCGGTCACACACGACCGTTAGATTGGTATGAGAAAGTAGGGTGTTAAATTCCTTACCACTTGGTTTCTCGATGTCTTCGTGGGTAGTGAATAGATCGGGACCGTAGATCCCCAAGGTCCATGAGAGTATCTGGACCGTGGATCTTTCCACGTTTAGGAAGTCATGGGAAAGCCCACAAGTTAGGAATTTGTCTGAGCCGTCAGATCTCGGCTGAAAAACCCGACAGCCGTTGGATTTGTCATGAGTTATTTAAGGGTTAAGACCCCAGTGTATAGGGGAAAAAAACCCCAGGACAGATCTAAGTCGTTCGATTAACAGAGGCCACATGTCAAGAGACCACCCATTTCGGGAAATCAAAAATCGCGGAATCGGTATTCCTGTTGACAAGAGTTTGGGATTTTCCATGGTGAAAACCCCGAGATAGATCTGAGCTGTCCGATTGACGGAGGCCACACGTCGTGAGATCTCCCATTTTGGGAAATCAGGAATCGCGAGATTGGGAGTCCTGGCGACAAGGGATCAGGACTTTCTTGGGTGGAAACCCCGAAGCAGTTGTGGACTGTCTGATTTAAGGAGGTGACGTGTCGAGAGATTACCCGTTTCGGGAAATCGGGAATCGGGGATTCATAAGTCCTGTTGACAATAGGTCGGGCTTTCGCCTTGATAAATCCCGACGGAAGAGAGGTTGTGGTCATATGGGAAGAGGTCATATTGACCAATGCTTAACCCAAGGGGATAATCACCGATTGAGGCTCGTTCAGCACTTCGGCGTTTCGGCATTCGGGATACCGAAGGGCATGTTTCCCTGTGCTCTCAAACCCCGAATTCCAGACTTATAAACCTCGAGATGTTAGCATGTGGTTAGGCTCTGATGAATGGTCAGGATCCTCTCGGAGGATCCTGGGACTGGGATGACCGTCGAATGTGAGGAAGAGATTCCAATTTTACGCTGGGGCGTGAATGCGCATTAGGGTAAGTAGCGAGCAAATCTGGATGGCTAGAGTCCACCCACCCAGATCTACGGCTGAGGATTCAATCCGTAGCCCCCTTTCCATTCTGCCTTTAATGAGGGGGGTTCCAGAATAGTGTGGCATGTGAAGTGGGGCCCCCCTCCTGTCCTGTCGACTACCATGTCGCACTTCCCCCTCTGCCACCTGTACTCCACTTAACCGTGCGACGGGGTCTATTCTCATTGGCTGTTCGCTAGCCCTGTTGGGATTCGTCCCTATTGGTCAGTCGCTAGCCCTGTTGGGATTCGACGGTTGCAAAGCCGAACGGTTTGACATTACCATAGCGTCGAGACGCGAAATACAAAATACATTGCATTTATTTGAACGGTGATCGTGACCCGCGATTACATGGGAACGGAGAGAGAGAGAGAGAGAGAGAATGACCCAACTTACGTTGGGCCTCCATGTATATTTAGGGGTTATGATTCGGCAGAAGACCAGAAAAATCCGATTTAGGTAGTGGGTGTGTAACAAAGTGGTATCAGAGCATGGTTACAACACTTGGCTTGCTTGGGCTCAGGCACGAGCCGCGCAAGGAGACATTGTCATCTGCGTTTTCCCCTTAAGAAGAAGGATTGCAAGATGAAACTATAATCTAGGACATGAACTTTTTTGTCCTGTTTTAGTGTTATGATGGCTACCCACTAAAGTAGGTAGAGTCTCTTACAATTAATATGGATGATAGATAAGGATTAAGACCCAAATGAAAAACCCCTGTTATATGGGTATACATGTGAAAATATGAATTTATGCGCAGGTTACAAAAATGTATTTAACTCTTGACTAATAACCAGTGTTTGTCTTTTCACCCAAGTGGACGATCAGCCATGGGAATCTACAGACGCAAAGTATGGTGACTCACCAAGAGGTGGGAGAAGGCTCCCACAATAGAGACGAAGAGTCTGACAAAAGAAGAGAAATAGGAACCCCTCCAAATCTAGTTGAGACTGTGAGGAGTCTCATGGTTGAATTGCAAAGATGAAAGGCCGACAATGAAAGGATGATGAAAGAACAAGAAAAGCAAACTGAAATTAATGCAGTGTTACTGCAGAGCTTATCCGACCTACAACGACAAATGCATCATGAACCCGAAGTGTAGAAACATGGTCGTATTAGTGGCCATACTGAGAGGAGAACCTCAAGGAAGGTCCACCCCAGAGGTAAAGGACCAGTGCTAGATGATTCCTCTAAGAAGGAAGCTGGCGATACAGAAGGCTCTTCCAGTAGCAGGACCAGTTCCTATTTTCAAAGAAAACAAAAGAAGCAAAAGACTTCCAAGAGTCATAAATTTGAGGAATTCAGAAAGGCCAAACCTCCCTCCTTCGACGGTGAGATAAAGAAGGGAGAGGAAGCTGAGGCCTGGCTACTTGGACTGAAGAAATATTTTAGAGTCCATGATTTTTCAGAAAATTTGAAGGCCCGAGTGGCCACTTTCAATCTGAACGGAAAAGCTTTCATCTGGTGGGAAGATCTTAAGAACATGAAAGGGGTCCACGAGGAGGACCTGTCTTGGAAACGGTTTGAGAAGTACTTCTGGAAGAAGTATTTGTCGGAAAAATATTTCGACGAGAAGGCTAAAGAGTTTTATGAACTCAAAATAGGGCAAATCACTATAGAGGAATATGTCAACAAATTCCTCGACTTATTGAGATATGTACCCTACATCAAAGCAGAGAAGGCAAAGGTGCAACGCTTCATTAGTGGGCTACCCAAGGAATACTGGAACTGAATTGAGTTCGACGAGCCAAATACCTTAGAAGACACTATTTGAAAAGCAACATATTGTCATGAACAATATGGACATCGGGCAGAGTCTCGTGGAGACTGGAGACAGAAGAATGGTTTGAGATTTCAGAAAAAGGGGATCAAATCCTCGGGATTTAAGAACTACAAGAAGAACCCCAGAATGAACTTTCCAACCCGTAGTGTACTCCAGCAGAACTTTCCCTCAGTGGACGGAAATAAAAATTCTGGACCTATACCGGTGAAGACTAATAACCCAAAGAAAGAACCTCTGAAATGTTGGGGTTGCGGAGAAGAGCATCTCTTGAGAGATTGTCCACGCCGAAAAAAAAACAGTCGAAAAGTTTATAACATTCAGGAAGCTACCACAGTCAATGATGTGGCAAGGAGTGTGTCGCATATTTATGCAGCCTTGGATAATAACCAAGCTCACCACTAAGCTTCAGTGGTGGAAATAGAAGGTATGACTTTCAACCATCTAGTGTCTGTTTTGATTGACCCTGGTTCCAATTTGAGTTATATAGCCCCTAGAGTTGTTGATAAGTGTAAACTACAGCCACAGAAACAAACCAATCCATGGTTGGTACAGTTAGCCACTGGCACCAAAAGAAAGGTAGCAAAGGTCATACCATCCTGCCAGTTAAACTTGGGTGAATTCCCCACCCAAGCAACCCTTAACGTATTACCCCTGGGATCATACGATCTGTTGATTGGTATGGACTGGTTGGCCACCCATAAAGCCAAATTGGATTGTTACCATAAAACCTTAGAATGTGTGAGCAAGGAAGGAAAGAGGATAACCCTCCAAGGGATCCGAAAACCAGTCTCGGTGAGGCAAATATCAACCCTGCAAATGAGAAAGTATTGCCGAAAGGGATGTCCCCTATATGCAATACAGGTGTTGAAAACAATCGAAGGTGTTAAACCAAGCCCTAATGATCACCCTATCCTGAGAGAATACAGAGATGTGTTTCTGGAAGAGGTACGGGGTCTACCTCCGAGAAGAGACATTGACTTCTCGATGAGCACACCTACCGGATGAGCACACCTGAGTTAGTTGAACTCAAATTGCAATTGAAAGAAATGATGGATAAGGGTTATATTCGACCCAGCGTGTCCCCATGGGGAGCACCAGTCCTGTTTGNTTACCCAGTGCATCCTTACATTGACTCCAGAATACCATATATCCATGGAATTCATTGCTATCGAACGATTATGTCTCATGTCTTGTCTTGGTTATAATCTCATAACCAACATAACACAATATGCAATTAAATTTTCCATAAATTCATTCAAGCAACAAATAATATTTCCATACTCAATACCTACTGCCTTTACATCAATTCAAATATTGATATTCGATTGAGGGAATTCTTACCTCAATTCCCTTCCGTATTTATACATCATAAGCAACCTCAATGCATACCTGCATGATTTTTATTTCCCTACTTGATGCTACCTAATCAAATTGTACTTTGTAGAAGCTCACAATCTCCCTTCACCAACCTCTTGATCAACATTCCTACCATCCTCATTTGTTTTCATATGGATGGATACCTTAACCAACAATATTATCATGCTATAATCATTTTTCCTCGATACACAATCCATCATTAGTTTTATTCAAATATCATGTAGCATCATTATTTCATATA
>JZKD02S1780527.1:81800-104006 GCA_000966675.3 Picea glauca | reverse complement strand
TTTGTTTCGTTGGGGGTATAGTCAACAAGATTCCTCTCCTAGGTGGAGGTTGAGCTTCCTTATTAACCAATGAGATCTGGCCCTCTTTACATCCCTTCATTTGGAATTCAATTGTTTTGGCTTCCTCAAAATTTTCAGCTAGGGTAACCTTGGAAACTCTTTTTACAAACATAGAAAATAGAAGCAAGGAGAGCATTAGCATATATTTCAATTTGCAACTCCTGAGTGGGTTTAGATTAGGGTTGAAATTTGTTCAGGATAGTGGTAAATCATTGATTGAAGTACCTAACCTTTTCATTTGAACTCATGGTGGCGGCGAATAGTTCAACCATTAAATCTCCTATAGTGGTTTCTTCTGCAAATTTGTCTAAAAAATCTTTTTGGAACTTCGTCCAACTCGTTAGAGACCCTACATGAAAGTTAAAATACCATGTGGAGGAAGAATTCCCAAAGTTATAAGGAAAAATCCTGCATACTACGTCCACATGTTGGACATTCATCAGTCTAATAGCTAGTATGAACTTTTTAATATGGTCTTCAGGCAATACTGAGGTTTCAGGGTCAAACTTAGGAAGTAACATTTATGGATGTTGAGGGAGGTTATGTACCTGTATGAGGATTTCTAGGGCATCTATGGACAACCAAGGTTGATTTCTTTGAGGTGAGTTTGCACTTTCTTCATTATGATCATTGTTGTCCTCCATGTCCTTTGACTCTGAAACTGAGCGATCTGAGTTCAACCCTTCCTCATCATATTCAAAATCATCAGGCTCAGAGTAGTTACCAGTTGGTGTTTTGGGGATGATATTAAGGGGATGTTCGATTTCGGTAAGGGATAAATATATCAGGTCTTCTACTATGTGAACAAAAGCCTAGTCGGGGGTGTTGACCATCGGTCTACTTACTTGTCTTCTATGAGGAAGTAACAGAGATAAGGTATTTCAGGGAATAAAGTTTCTTCCTATTTCTGGGGTGAGTTACTTGTTTCAGGAGTGCAGAGTGTGTGTGGGATTTCTTGAGAATGCCTAGCCATGCATGTGGGTTTTTTTGAATATGTAGGCTATGCGAAATATTATATCAAAAATATTGTTAGACATTTATTCACAGACCCTCCTTCTAGGGCCAATTCTGTTGAGGGGTCCTAAATCACTTTAACTCAAAAACAAGAACCAAACCTGCCACAAAGTCCCAATTAGACTCTACAACATTTGATGGTGGAATGGTTTTCCAGATATTTCAATCCAACCGATTTATCAATGGGATTTACATAATGATTTACAGGATATCTTCTTGTGAAAGTTCCTCCTTCAGTTTAAACGTTCTCTTTTTTGTCTTTTCTTTTATTATATAGGTTTGATCAAAAGATGTGTGCTGGTATAAACCAACTGGTAAAAAAAGGGGGGGTTATTAACTACTGAAGAAGGATGAGCTTGGGGTAACCCTTGTGCTCAAGCATGGAAACAAAGATATTCACACATGTGACAAGCCTAGTACTAATACATTAACTTGCTGGAATTTCAATTATTGACTAAGATACAATTATCGAAAGAAGACATACATGAAATAAAATGATGGCAATAAAAATAGTTTCCTTAGCTCTAACATTAATCATACATTAACACAACAATTTTATTTCTTCATTAGAGACAAGAACTACAAGAAAAAATATTGAAACAACTAACTTATCAATAGATTCATAAAAGCTTACTCATTACATCATCTATTCATGAGATAAACTCAGAAATAATTCTTCCTCAAATCCAATCACACAATGCCTTTGATGAAAAAAACAAAAGTTTGTCTCTGGTCCTAAACATGACTTCTCAATTAAGGTACTTCAGAAATAGTTCTTTACAATTCCAAAAATGAGGGTCTTTGCCAAAACCATCAAGCCTTTACTAAAAGGTCAATCCTCTTATTTATAATGAATCATTAACTAAAAATAGCTACTACGAGTGCAAGCTAAGTAAAACAAAATATCGCCACATGGTGATTTCATCTCTCTGTCTTCTAAGAATCATCAAATAGTTTTACTGAAGTGGATGACTCTTCTCATACTCCGACCATTTGATGAAGAGTTCCTTGCATGTGTTGGCATACGGGAACCTGTGTTGGTCCATCGGGGATAAAAGGATTTATTTCACTTCTACTGCCCACGCTCGATACTTGACTATTTTGACACTTAACCACTACAAAAATGCTCGAGCCTTGATCGGACGATCCATGAATTGTTGTACTTGACCTGGCGCCATGCTTGCCACCTTTGCTATTTCTGGTGTCCATGTCAAGTCTTGTTCTACATGTTGCTTGACTCTGTCATGCAAATCGACAAATTCCTCGGGTGAGAAGAATTGTGGGAGGTCGATGTCTTTCATTTCCCAATTAACCTTTTCCCATCTCTTTTCGCAAATGACCCATTTCTCCTGAATCTCACGCTGAGGTTCCTGGGCCATTTTCACCAAGTATTCGACCACTTTCCTGATCCAATCTATGTTATTGTCCCTCAGCACCTGAACGTCATGCTTTTCAATGTCTCTGCCCTTTTGAATCATGCTAATGTAATCGATCATTTCTACTGCTTGTTGAGCCTTCTCATACTACCTTTCCATTTCCTTGCAGGTCTCTAGTGCCATAAGGGTGTCTTCTTGGAAATCAACTATACCTACTGTGAAAAGGTGTCTTTCATTCATGAATTGGTCATAGGCATCTTGAAACTCACTTCTCAAGAACATCGTGGCCTATGTGGAGTCTTGATAGTATTTTTCCAAATGGCGCAAATGCTCCAAATCCTTAAGTGCAATGAACAACTCCTTTTCATCCCTTCTTTCTCTATCCAATGTGGCATCTGTGATAGCCATCCATGTGTCGATAAGCTCAAACGTCTTGGCATGTTCTATGCTGAAAAGATTCTCCTCTGTGGTGATGAGAATATAACTATCCAACGTAAGCCTCCTCTTCTTAGTGGTTCTCTTCATGGTGGCTTTTCTCTTTCGGTCATAGGTGATCGCTTGTATATCGACAACCTCATCAATTGGTTCAGGGATTTGTTGTTCTCCCTAGGTTAGAGTGTTTCCCAGGATCCTGACTATGTGCACCTATTCTAGGATGGGATCCTGAACTTATTCCATATGTCCTTATGGATCAACCTTCATTGTTTTTTCATAGACTGGGGAGGTATCGGCCAAAAATGAAGCACCATGGGTAGGTTCGATACCTACTTGGTAATTAATTGTCGATGTGCCAATTTCTTGTTGTGCAAATTTCTCTTTCTGACCTCCTGATCCCATATCATCTCTCAATCTGTCCATTGGGGTTCCTGGAAGGTCGAGTAGCTCAGTGTCTAGGGAACTTTCGACCTCATGGTCACTTTGTGGAAGGATTTGAACTGAAGCATGGTGACCTAGGGTAGATGCTCTCTCAGGTTCCTTTTTCTCTGTAATCTGCACTGGATTCACCAGGGAAACCTCCAAACTCTCCTCATCATCATAGATGGTTATTAAGTTGAACAAGGGGTTAGGTACACTTTTCCTACCCAGTTTCCTTGATATTTCAGGTTGGGTTGAAATTTGTCCTGGCGCTCTGATCTGCGGTGATGGAACTTCAGGGTTTTCGGGCTCGATGATTTATTCAATTTGTATTGGCTCTAAGCCACTTGGCTCGCCTCTACTTACGATTGGGTCATCAACGGGGATCCTTGACATATCTACAGGGTCAAGATGATTCTGTAATTGGTCAATGATTCTTTGCGCCCCTTCTAGCAAGAGCAACCCTCTTCTTTGGGCCTTTGCAGTCTTTGTTGCTCTGATATCTTTCCGAGATTTGAGGGCCTCTTGATCTGACTGCTCTATTGTATCCACTTGTTCATCCATGCTCATGGCCTTGAACCTAGTCATATTTGGGTTGTGCATCCTCTGTACTACCTCTTCCCAGTACTGAGAACACTATGTAAAAATTTCATCCTCAAATCTATCATGCGCGTATGGCCAACACGGTGATACTTGTGAAGCATGTTGGAGGACCAGGCCTTTAAGTCCGTGCTTGCGGAATCAGCCTTTTGGGGACCTAAAATCAAGTTGGCTCAGCCCTTCTTGTTTGGCTTGAGCAGTTTCCTTTACCAGATAAAACCCTACATGGGAACAGTAGGGTATGGAAGCCTGCTTCTTCTCCTTGAATAGTGTGGCGTTATATCCCTATAGGATGGTCTAATAGCACATTTATCCTACAATGAGCCAGTTTGGGATGTGAACGAGGATTAGATGTGGTTCTCCGGTGGCCCCGAACACCCCGATATAGTTTAAGCATTCATCCAAAGACCATTGGCCTACCTTCACTACCATTTTCTTGGTTGTTGTGGATAATCTTAGGCATTCCATTTTTAATATAATAAAATGAATATGAGCGAAGAATTCATCGCAGATGAGTGTGTAGGAAATTTTGTACATGTTCTCCCAAAGTATGTTGAAATAAACATGAACAAGGAGCTCTGCAACATGTTATCTTAAATTCATGTTGACGAAGACATTTCTTTCACAGATCACATTGAGCAGGTACGAGGCCATGTGCAAAGTGGGTGCTTCCCCTTCTTTCGACATCTAAAATTGGTGTACATAGATACTCAATTGTTTGGAAATTATTGCTCCCCAGTTGAATCTTCTTCTAGAGATCGCCACTATGTATGCCAAGGGCATACATGCTTTTGAAAACTTGGAGCAGTCCTTCTCTCCATACATTCGAGAGATGAGAGCCATCAAGTAGATATATGGCTCCCTCAGGTTGATTGTTCCATACTAGCCACTACTCTGGCTTGTAAAAATTTTATCCTCCTTCCACCATGAGGCCATCAACCGGATGGTGTCGTGGAATTCATAGAAATTAACCATGAAGTCTGTGTTTAGCCACTCCTCTGGGTCTCTGAGTTTGTAGTAATTTTGGAATTATGTCGGGAGGAAACATTCAACATACCCTCCATTCTCATTGTTGATCAAACACTTATGCAAGTCTGTGTGGTCGATTAACCACTTCAAAACTTTTATGCAAGGGAAAACCGGGTTTTTGTTGGCTACCATGTGAAAATATGACCGTCGGATGTTTGGGAACACCTGGTCATCAAGCGCCCTTACATCTGGGTCCATGTGTGGCATATACTCTGGGTACTCCTCCCAACTAATTTTGTTGAAAAGGTCCCCCATTATGGGAGCATTAATTTGGATCTGGTGCTTTCTTCTATATCACCGAAGGTCAAAGGTTGGATAAGGGCCTTCTTTGTTGATTTTTTTATGATCGACACTTCCCTGGGAGTGTACTCCAACTATCTCGCAGCACCAGGAGAAGAACCTTCACCTGTTTCAGCTTCCTTTAGCTTGGGTGATCTCATCGAGCGTCTGGTGGTTGGCTTTCTCGAAGGAATTTTACCTGCAGCTAGAACATAGTTAGAGACCATGTAAGAAATCAGATGCATATATAAATCACGACCTTTGAATTGACCAACTTGAACACATACCGCTGCATCTTTTTTAACATGGTTTTGATAATCTGAGGATCAACACAGTCTCGAGACGTTTTCTTTTCTTCTTTGGATGATTTGGAATTCAAACTTGTGCGCATAATGAAATTGCTCAAAGTCATTCTAGAGATTTTAAATAGGATGAAATTACCTTGTCGCATCAGCCATTCAATTCGGGTTATGAGTGTATTTCTATTAAATGTGCCACCAGATCTTCAAAGACGTTTAAAATTAAATCTGATCGTGGGTTGACGGCGCAGGTGCAGGTTGTAACGTGGCCTATTGACGATTTCAAATTGTTTTTGCTCAATTGGTGCACGAGGTAGAAACAAATGTGGTATGAAGATTTAACTGGTCTATTAAATGTTATAATCTGATCGTATCTTATGCCAAAAACATCCCATCATTTCGCTAGTCCAGTTGGTGAGTTGGGGGTCGAGATTTTGCTTTGAGCACTTTTCGTTGATATCTTCTTGCAAAATCTTCAATGCTGATTGATATTTCCATACAGAGCTGATGTGGAAAGGTTGACCTGGAGGTGTGACTAGGAAACAAGAAACCTTAAGACAAGTTGAGACAAAACTAGGTCGTACGACACCCTTACATGAAAAAGACACGTGGCACTCGAGATGAACGTCTTCATTTACTCGTGTTAATTGGAATCAAGACTTTCTTTAAGCTACACGTTCTAAAACCTGATCCTATATTATTGACACCAAAAAGTATCAATCATTGGTGATTGGCGATAAACCTACGAGGGTTCGTTGAAGGCTTCTAAATCGATGACAATATGTTTGAGGTACCTTTCCCTATTGATCATAATCATGTTTTCATGTCCCTTTAATGGCAACCAAAGGTGAGACCAGTCTGTGCTAAAGTATCCATTCAACTTCTTGGACCAATATTGACCTAGTATCATTTCATAAGATTTTGGTATATCCACTACAATGATATCAATCACTTGAACAAATTTTGTGTGTGTATCCATTCTGATCATGACATCCTTGAGTTCTCCAATAACGTTTACCTGAGTTATGTCTTTTTGTATAACATGTTTATCACTTTTGAGAGGAACTCCATTTAATTTCTTTCAGATAGATAACAACATGACATTAGAGGATGCCCCTGAGTCAACTAAATAATTATGGAGGTTTATGTTGAAGAGTTCAAACGTTAAAAGGAACGATGGGAAAAAATAATTTCATTTTTTATCTCCAGAGAAAGCGTTCACATTTGGTTTATTTTTTAGATCTGTGGGAGCTGGATTTTCCCCTTGGTTAGTTCTTGTTATAGGGGTTTCTACTGACTTCAAGGCTTGTAACAGAAAGTCCTTTTACTGGGGAATTCTACACATGTCCATGACTGATACATTTGCCTTCAATATTTTTAAATATTCTACTACGTTGTAGTCTAGCTTGGGTTATTCTCGTGTATGGATGTTTATAAGATTTCTTTGGGAGACAAAAGGTGGTTTCGGGTGATTAGTTGTTTGTTTTCCTCTTGAATTTTGGGCAATGGTAAAGTCATTTGAGACCGGATGACCCCTACTTTGTGTTTGCATGGAGAACACTTCAGTAGGTGGTTCTTGAACCTCAAATATATCAATAGAAGACATTTGCAAGTCATGATCCCAAAGCAGCATGGTTGTTTCTTCCGGCGAGTCAACTTCCTCCTAATCGACAATATTCACCATTGAGCCACTTGATTTTTCGGTAAGGGAAACTTCATCTAGGAACCGATTGGCCATCAAATTCATGGCATGCACCCATTGTGTATATTCTCTTTCAAAATGTTTCTCTTGATGATAGGTACATAAAGATTTGGATGCTACATTTCCCAGGTCGATGTTTAAGTTGGCTGGGGTAGGTTCAATTGATTTAAACAATGGGTTTCTTTTAAAAAAGGGTTTATAAGGCCTTTGGCCTTGGTTTCCTTCCCCTGCACTTCTTTTCATGTCTACGATTTCATTTGAAAATTTCTTTATCATCCGTTGTAGGTCTTCTATGTATCCACTTCCCTTTTTGGGACCTTTTTCTGTTTGTTTCCTTGGGGGTATAGTCAACAAGATTCCTCTCCTAGGTGGAGGTTGAGCTTCCTTCTTAACCAATGAGACCTGGCCCTCTTTACATCCCTTCATTTGGAATTCAATTGTTTTGGCTTCCTTGAAATTTTCAGCTAGGGTAAGCTTGGCAACTCTTTTTACAAACATGGAAAATAGAAGCAAGGAGAGCATTATCATATATTTCAATTTGCAACTCTTGAGTGGGTTTAGATTAGGGTTGAAATTTGTTTAGGATAGTGGTAAACCATTGATTGAAGTCTTTAAACTTTTCATTGGAACTCATGGTGGCGGCAAACAGTTCAACCATTAAAGCTCCTGTAGTGGTTTCTTCTGCAAATTTGTCTAAAAAATCTTTTTGGAACTTCGTCCAACTCGTTAGAGACCCTACATGAAAGTTAAAATACCATGTGGAGGAAGAATTCCCAAAGTTATAAGGAAAAATCCTGCATACTACGTCCACATGTTGGACATTCATCAGTCTAATAGCTAGTATGAACTTTTTAATATGGTCTTYAGGCAATACWGAGGTTTCAGGGTCAAACTTAGGAAGTAACATTTATGGATGTTGAGGGAGGTTATGTACCTRTATGRGGATTTCTAGGGCATCTATGGMCAACCAAGGTTGATTTCTTTGAGGTGASTTTGCACTTTCTTYATTATGATCATTGTTGTCCTCCATGTCCTTTGACTCTGAAACTGRGCGATCYGAGTTMAACCCTTCCTCRTCAKATTCAAAATCATCAGGCTCAGAGTAGTTACCAGYTGGTGTTTTGGGGATGATATTAAGGGGATGTTCGATTTCGSTAAGGGATAAATATATCAGKTCTTCTACTRTGTGAACAAAAKCCTRGTCGGGGGTGTTGACCATCGGTCTACTTACTTGTCTTCTATGAGGAAGTAACAGAGATAAGGTATTTCAGGGAATAAAGTTTCTTCCTATTTCTGGGGTGAGTTACTTGTTTCAGGAGTGCAGAGTGTGTGTGGGATTTCTTGAGAATGCCTAGCCATGCATGTGGGTTTTTTTGAATATGTAGGCTATGCGAAATATTATATCAAAAATATTGTTAGACATTTATTCACAGACCCTCCTTCTAGGGCCAATTCTGTTGAGGGGTCCTAAATCACTTTAACTCAAAAACAAGAACCAAACCTGCCACAAAGTCCCAATTAGACTCTACAACATTTGATGGTGGAATGGTTTTCCAGATATTTCAATCCAACCGATTTATCAATGGGATTTACATAATGATTTACAGGATATCTTCTTGTGAAAGTTCCTCCTTCAGTTTAAACGTTCTCTTTTTTGTCTTTTCTTTTATTATATAGGTTTGATCAAAAGATGTGTGCTGGTATAAACCAACTGGTAAAAAAAGGGGGGGTTATTAACTACTGAAGAAGGATGAGCTTGGGGTAACCCTTGTGCTCAAGCATGGAAACAAAGATATTCACACATGTGACAAGCCTAGTACTAATACATTAACTTGCTGGAATTTCAATTATTGACTAAGATACAATTATCGAAAGAAGACATACATGAAATAAAATGATGGCAATAAAAATAGTTTCCTTAGCTCTAACATTAATCATACATTAACACAACAATTTTATTTCTTCATTAGAGACAAGAACTACAAGAAAAAATATTGAAACAACTAACTTATCAATAGATTCATAAAAGCTTACTCATTACATCATCTATTCATGAGATAAACTCAGAAATAATTCTTCCTCAAATCCAATCACACAATGCCTTTGATGAAAAAAACAAAAGTTTGTCTCTGGTCCTAAACATGACTTCTCAATTAAGGTACTTCAGAAATAGTTCTTTACAATTCCAAAAATGAGGGTCTTTGCCAAAACCATCAAGCCTTTACTAAAAGGTCAATCCTCTTATTTATAATGAATCATTAACTAAAAATAGCTACTACGAGTGCAAGCTAAGTAAAACAAAATATCGCCACATGGTGATTTCATCTCTCTGTCTTCTAAGAATCATCAAATAGTTTTACTGAAGTGGATGACTCTTCTCATACTCCGACCATTTGATGAAGAGTTCCTTGCATGTGTTGGCATACAGGAACCTGTGTTGGTCCATCGGGGCTAAAAGGATTTATTTCACTTCTACTGCCCATGCTCGATACTTGACTATTTTGACACTTAACCACTACAAAAATGCTCGAGCCTTGATCGGACGATCCATGAATTGTTGTACTTGACCTGGCGCCATGCTTGCCACCTTTGCTATCTCTGGTGTCCATGTCAAGTCTTGTTCTACATGTTGCTTGACTCTGTCATGCAAATCGACAAATTCCTTGGGTGAGAAGAATTTTGGGAGGTCGATGTCTTTCATCTCCCAATTAACCTTTTCCCATCTCTTTTCGCAAATGACTCATTTCTCCTGAATCTCACGCTGAGGTTCCTGGGCCATTTTCACCAAGTATTCGACCACTTTCCTGATCCAATCTATGTTATTGTCCCTCAGCACCTGAACGTCATGCTTTTCAACGTCTCTGCCCTTTTGAATCACACTAATGTAATCGATCATTTCTACTGCTTGTTGAGCCTTCTCATACTACCTTTCCATTTCCTTGCAGGTCTCTAGTGCCATAAGGGTGTCTTCTTGGAAATCAACTATACCTACTGTGAAAAGGTGTCTTTCATTCATGAATTGGTCATAGGCATCTTGAAACTCACTTCTCAAGAACATCGTGGCCTATGTGGAGTCTTGATAGTATTTTTCCAAATGGCGCAAATGCTCCAAATCCTTAAGTGCAATGAACAACTCCTTTTCATCCCTTCTTTCTCTATCCAATGTGGCATCTGTGATAGCCATCCATGTGTCGATAAGCTCAAACGTCTTGGCATGTTCTATGCTGAAAAGATTCTCCTCTGTGGTGATGAGAATATAACTATCCAACGTAAGCCTCCTCTTCTTAGTGGTTCTCTTCATGGTGGCTTTTCTCTTTCGGTCATAGGTGATCGCTTGTATATCGACAACCTCATCAATTGGTTCAGGGATTTGTTGTTCTCCCTAGGTTAGAGTGTTTCCCAGGATCCTGACTATGTGCACCTATTCTAGGATGGGATCCTGAACTTATTCCATATGTCCTTATGGATCAACCTTCATTGTTTTTTCATAGACTGGGGAGGTATCGGCCAAAAATGAAGCACCATGGGTAGGTTCGATACCTACTTGGTAATTAATTGTCGATGTGCCAATTTCTTGTTGTGCAAATTTCTCTTTCTGACCTCCTGATCCCATATCATCTCTCAATCTGTCCATTGGGGTTCCTGGAAGGTCGAGTAGCTCAGTGTCTAGGGAACTTTCGACCTCATGGTCACTTTGTGGAAGGATTTGAACTGAAGCATGGTGACCTAGGGTAGATGCTCTCTCAGGTTCCTTTTTCTCTGTAATCTGCACTGGATTCACCAGGGAAACCTCCAAACTCTCCTCATCATCATAGATGGTTATTAAGTTGAACAAGGGGTTAGGTACACTTTTCCTACCCAGTTTCCTTGATATTTCAGGTTGGGTTGAAATTTGTCCTGGCGCTCTGATCTGCGGTGATGGAACTTCAGGGTTTTCGGGCTCGATGATTTATTCAATTTGTATTGGCTCTAAGCCACTTGGCTCGCCTCTACTTACGATTGGGTCATCAACGGGGATCCTTGACATATCTACAGGGTCAAGATGATTCTGTAATTGGTCAATGATTCTTTGCGCCCCTTCTAGCAAGAGCAACCCTCTTCTTTGGGCCTTTGCAGTCTTTGTTGCTCTGATATCTTTCCGAGATTTGAGGGCCTCTTGATCTGACTGCTCTATTGTATCCACTTGTTCATCCATGCTCATGGCCTTGAACCTAGTCATATTTGGGTTGTGCATCCTCTGTACTACCTCTTCCCAGTACTGAGAACACTATGTAAAAATTTCATCCTCAAATCTATCATGCGCGTATGGCCAACACGGTGATACTTGTGAAGCATGTTGGAGGACCAGGCCTTTAAGTCCGTGCTTGCGGAATCAGCCTTTTGGGGACCTAAAATCAAGTTGGCTCAGCCCTTCTTGTTTGGCTTGAGCAGTTTCCTTTACCAGATAAAACCCTACATGGGAACAGTAGGGTATGGAAGCCTGCTTCTTCTCCTTGAATAGTGTGGCGTTATATCCCTATAGGATGGTCTAATAGCACATTTATCCTACAATGAGCCAGTTTGGGATGTGAACGAGGATTAGATGTGGTTCTCCGGTGGCCCCGAACACCCCGATATAGTTTAAGCATTCATCCAAAGACCATTGGCCTACCTTCACTACCATTTTCTTGGTTGTTGTGGATAATCTTAGGCATTCCATTTTTAATATAATAAAATGAATATGAGCGAAGAATTCATCGCAGATGAGTGTGTAGGAAATTTTGTACATGTTCTCCCAAAGTATGTTGAAATAAACATGAACAAGGAGCTCTGCAACATGTTATCTTAAATTCATGTTGACGAAGACATTTCTTTCACAGATCACATTGAGCAGGTACGAGGCCATGTGCAAAGTGGGTGCTTCCCCTTCTTTCGACATCTAAAATTGGTGTACATAGATACTCAATTGTTTGGAAATTATTGCTCCCCAGTTGAATCTTCTTCTAGAGATCGCCACTATGTATGCCAAGGGCATACATGCTTTTGAAAACTTGGAGCAGTCCTTCTCTCCATACATTCGAGAGATGAGAGCCATCAAGTAGATATATGGCTCCCTCAGGTTGATTGTTCCATACTAGCCACTACTCTGGCTTGTAAAAATTTTATCCTCCTTCCACCATGAGGCCATCAACCGGATGGTGTCGTGGAATTCATAGAAATTAACCATGAAGTCTGTGTTTAGCCACTCCTCTGGGTCTCTGAGTTTGTAGTAATTTTGGAATTATGTCGGGAGGAAACATTCAACATACCCTCCATTCTCATTGTTGATCAAACACTTATGCAAGTCTGTGTGGTCGATTAACCACTTCAAAACTTTTATGCAAGGGAAAACCGGGTTTTTGTTGGCTACCATGTGAAAATATGACCGTCGGATGTTTGGGAACACCTGGTCATCAAGCGCCCTTACATCTGGGTCCATGTGTGGCATATACTCTGGGTACTCCTCCCAACTAATTTTGTTGAAAAGGTCCCCCATTATGGGAGCATTAATTTGGATCTGGTGCTTTCTTCTATATCACCGAAGGTCAAAGGTTGGATAAGGGCCTTCTTTGTTGATTTTTTTATGATCGACACTTCCCTGGGAGTGTACTCCAACTATCTCGCAGCACCAGGAGAAGAACCTTCACCTGTTTCAGCTTCCTTTAGCTTGGGTGATCTCATCGAGCGTCTGGTGGTTGGCTTTCTCGAAGGAATTTTACCTGCAGCTAGAACATAGTTAGAGACCATGTAAGAAATCAGATGCATATATAAATCACGACCTTTGAATTGACCAACTTGAACACATACCGCTGCATCTTTTTTAACATGGTTTTGATAATCTGAGGATCAACACAGTCTCGAGACGTTTTCTTTTCTTCTTTGGATGATTTGGAATTCAAACTTGTGCGCATAATGAAATTGCTCAAAGTCATTCTAGAGATTTTAAATAGGATGAAATTACCTTGTCGCATCAGCCATTCAATTCGGGTTATGAGTGTATTTCTATTAAATGTGCCACCAGATCTTCAAAGACGTTTAAAATTAAATCTGATCGTGGGTTGACGGCGCAGGTGCAGGTTGTAACGTGGCCTATTGACGATTTCAAATTGTTTTTGCTCAATTGGTGCACGAGGTAGAAACAAATGTGGTATGAAGATTTAACTGGTCTATTAAATGTTATAATCTGATCGTATCTTATGCCAAAAACATCCCATCATTTCGCTAGTCCAGTTGGTGAGTTGGGGGTCGAGATTTTGCTTTGAGCACTTTTCGTTGATATCTTCTTGCAAAATCTTCAATGCTGATTGATATTTCCATACAGAGCTGATGTGGAAAGGTTGACCTGGAGGTGTGACTAGGAAACAAGAAACCTTAAGACAAGTTGAGACAAAACTAGGTCGTACGACACCCTTACATGAAAAAGACACGTGGCACTCGAGATGAACGTCTTCATTTACTCGTGTTAATTGGAATCAAGACTTTCTTTAAGCTACACGTTCTAAAACCTGATCCTATATTATTGACACCAAAAAGTATCAATCATTGGTGATTGGCGATAAACCTACGAGGGTTCGTTGAAGGCTTCTAAATCGATGACAATATGTTTGAGGTACCTTTCCCTATTGATCATAATCATGTTTTCATGTCCCTTTAATGGCAACCAAAGGTGAGACCAGTCTGTGCTAAAGTATCCATTCAACTTCTTGGACCAATATTGACCTAGTATCATTTCATAAGATTTTGGTATATCCACTACAATGATATCAATCACTTGAACAAATTTTGTGTGTGTATCCATTCTGATCATGACATCCTTGAGTTCTCCAATAACGTTTACCTGAGTTATGTCTTTTTGTATAACATGTTTATCACTTTTGAGAGGAACTCCATTTAATTTCTTTCAGATAGATAACAACATGACATTAGAGGATGCCCCTGAGTCAACTAAATAATTATGGAGGTTTATGTTGAAGAGTTCAAACGTTAAAAGGAACGATGGGAAAAAATAATTTCATTTTTTATCTCCAGAGAAAGCGTTCACATTTGGTTTATTTTTTAGATCTGTGGGAGCTGGATTTTCCCCTTGGTTAGTTCTTGTTATAGGGGTTTCTACTGACTTCAAGGCTTGTAACAGAAAGTCCTTTTACTGGGGAATTCTACACATGTCCATGACTGATACATTTGCCTTCAATATTTTTAAATATTCTACTACGTTGTAGTCTAGCTTGGGTTATTCTCGTGTATGGATGTTTATAAGATTTCTTTGGGAGACAAAAGGTGGTTTCGGGTGATTAGTTGTTTGTTTTCCTCTTGAATTTTGGGCAATGGTAAAGTCATTTGAGACCGGATGACCCCTACTTTGTGTTTGCATGGAGAACACTTCAGTAGGTGGTTCTTGAACCTCAAATATATCAATAGAAGACATTTGCAAGTCATGATCCCAAAGCAGCATGGTTGTTTCTTCCGGCGAGTCAACTTCCTCCTAATCGACAATATTCACCATTGAGCCACTTGATTTTTCGGTAAGGGAAACTTCATCTAGGAACCGATTGGCCATCAAATTCATGGCATGCACCCATTGTGTATATTCTCTTTCAAAATGTTTCTCTTGATGATAGGTACATAAAGATTTGGATGCTACATTTCCCAGGTCGATGTTTAAGTTGGCTGGGGTAGGTTCAATTGATTTAAACAATGGGTTTCTTTTAAAAAAGGGTTTATAAGGCCTTTGGCCTTGGTTTCCTTCCCCTGCACTTCTTTTCATGTCTACGATTTCATTTGAAAATTTCTTTATCATCCGTTGTAGGTCTTCTATGTATCCACTTCCCTTTTTGGGACCTTTTTCTGTTTGTTTCCTTGGGGGTATAGTCAACAAGATTCCTCTCCTAGGTGGAGGTTGAGCTTCCTTCTTAACCAATGAGACCTGGCCCTCTTTACATCCCTTCATTTGGAATTCAATTGTTTTGGCTTCCTTGAAATTTTCAGCTAGGGTAAGCTTGGCAACTCTTTTTACAAACATGGAAAATAGAAGCAAGGAGAGCATTATCATATATTTCAATTTGCAACTCTTGAGTGGGTTTAGATTAGGGTTGAAATTTGTTTAGGATAGTGGTAAACCATTGATTGAAGTCTTTAAACTTTTCATTGGAACTCATGGTGGCGGCAAACAGTTCAACCATTAAAGCTCCTGTAGTGGTTTCTTCTGCAAATTTGTCTAAAAAATCTTTTTGGAACTTCGTCCAACTCGTTAGAGACCCTACATGAAAGTTAAAATACTATGTGGAGGCATAATTCTCAAAGTTATAAGGAAAAATACTGCATACTATGTCCGCATGTTGGACATTCATCAGTCTAATAGATAGTATGAACTTTTTAATATGGTCTTCAGGCAATACGGAGGTTTCAGGGTCAAACTTAGGAAGTAACATTTAAGGATGTCAAGGGAGGTTATGTACCCATCTGGGGATTTCCAGGGCATCTATGGCCAACCAAGGTTGATTTGTTTGAGGTGAGTTTTCGCTTTCTTCATTATGATCATTGTTATCCTCCATGTCCTTTGACTCTGAAGCTGAGCAATCCGAGTTAAACCCTTCCTCATCATATTCAAATTCATCGGGCTCAGATTAGTTACCATCTAGTGTTTTGGGGATGATATTAAGGGGATGTTCGATTTCGGTGAGGGAGAAATATATCAGGTCTTCTACTGTGTGAACAAAAACCTGGTCAGGGGTGTTGACCATCGGTCTACTTACTTGTCTTCTATGAGGAAGTAACAGAGCTAAGGTTAATGATCCAATTTTTTGGGCGTAAGCTCTTGTCATTATTCTGAACTAGTTCAACTCCTCGTGGGGAAGAGCATAAGGTATTTCGGGGAATAAAGTTTCTTCCTCTTTCTGGGGTGAGTTACTTGTTTCAGGAGTGCAGAGTGTGTGTGGGATTTCTTGAGAATGCCTAGCCATGCATGTGGTTTTTTTTGAATATGTAGGCTATGAGAAATATTATATCAAAAATATTGTTAGCCATTCATTCACAGACCCTCCTTCTAGCACCAATTATGTTTAGGGGTCCTAAATCCCTTTAAATCAACAACAAGAACCAAACCCACAATAGAGGCCCAATTAGACTTTGCAACATTTGATGGTGGAATGGTTTTCCAGATATTTCAATCCAACCAATTTATCAATGGGATTTACATAATGATTTATAGGATATCTTCTTGTGAAAGTTCCTTCTTCAGTTTAAACGTTCTCTTTTTTCTTTTTTCTTTTATTAGATAGGTTTGAACAAAAGATGTGTTCTAGTATAAACCAACTGGTAAAAAAAGGGGGGGTTCTTAACTACTGAAGAAGGCTGAGCTTGGGGTAACCCTAGTGCTCAAGCATGGAAACAAATATATTCACACATGTGACAAGCCTAGTACTAATACATTAACTTGCTAGAATTTCAATTATTGACTAAGATACAATTATCGAAAGAAGACATACATGCAATAAAATGATGGCAATAAAAATAGTTTCCTTAGCTCTAACATTAATCATACATTAACACAACGATTTTATTTCATCATTAGAGACAAGAACTACAAGAAAGAATATTGAAACAACTAACTTATCAATAGATTCATAAAATCTTACTCGTTACAACATCCATTCATGAGATAAAGTCAGAAATAATTCCTCCTAAAATCCAATCACACAATGCCATTGATGAAAAAAATAGAAGTTTGTCTTTGGTCCTAAACATGACTTCTCAATTAAGGTAGTTCAGAAATAGTTCTTTACAATTCCGAAAATGAGGATCTTTACCAAAATCATCAACCCTTTACTAAAAGGTCAATCCTCTTATTTATAATGAATCATTAACTAAAAATAGCTACTANTGGCCCTCTTTACATCCCTTCATTTGGAATTCAATTGTTTTGGCTTCCTTGAAATTTTCAGCTAGGGTAAGCTTGGCAACTCTTTTTACAAACATGGAAAATAGAAGCAAGGAGAGCATTATCATATATTTCAATTTGCAACTCTTGAGTGGGTTTAGATTAGGGTTGAAATTTGTTTAGGATAGTGGTAAACCATTGATTGAAGTCTTTAAACTTTTCATTGGAACTCATGGTGGCGGCAAACAGTTCAACCATTAAAGCTCCTGTAGTGGTTTCTTCTGCAAATTTGTCTAAAAAATCTTTTTGGAACTTCGTCCAACTCGTTAGAGACCCTACATGAAAGTTAAAATACTATGTGGAGGCATAATTCTCAAAGTTATAAGGAAAAATACTGCATACTATGTCCGCATGTTGGACATTCATCAGTCTAATAGATAGTATGAACTTTTTAATATGGTCTTCAGGCAATACGGAGGTTTCAGGGTCAAACTTAGGAAGTAACATTTAAGGATGTCAAGGGAGGTTATGTACCCATCTGGGGATTTCCAGGGCATATATGGCCAACCAAGGTTGATTTCTTTGAGGTGAGTTTCCGCTTTCTTCATTATGATCATTGTTATCCTCCATGTCCTTTGACTCTAAAGCTGAGCAATCCGAGTTAAACCCTTCCTCATCATATTCAAATTCATCGGGCTCAGATTAGTTACCAACTAGTGTTTTGGGGATGATATTAAGGGGATGTTTGATTTCGGTGAGGGAGAAATATATCAGGTCTTCTATTGTGTGAACAAAAACCTGGTCGGGGGTGTTGACCATCGGTCTACTTACTTGTCTTCTATGAGGAAGTAACAGAGCTAAGGTTAATGATCCAATTTTTCGGGCGTAAGCTCTTGTCATTATTCTGAACTAGTTCAACTCCTCGTGGGGAAGAGCATAAGGTATTTCGGGGAATAAAGTTTCTTCCTCTTTCTGGGGCGAGTTACTTGTTTCAGGAGTGTAGAGTGTGTGTGGGATTTCTTGAGAATGCCTAGCCATGCATGTGGGTTTTTTTGAATATGTAGGCTATGAGAAATATTATATCAAAAATATTGTTAGCCATTCATTCACAGACCCTCCTTCTAGCACCAATTATGTTTAGGGGTCCTAAATCCCTTTAACTCAAAAACAAGAACCAAACCCACCATAGAGGCCCAATTAGACTTTGCAACATTTGATGGTGGAATGGTTTTCCAGATATTTCAATCCAACCAATTTATCAATGGGATTTACATAATGATTTATAGGATATCTTCTTGTGAAAGTTCCTTCTTCAGTTTAAACGTTCTCTTTTTTCTTTTTTCTTTTATTAGATAGGTTTGAACAAAAGATGTGTTCTAGTATAAACCAACTGGTAAAAAAAGGGGGGGTTCTTAACTACTGAAGAAGGCTGAGCTTGGGGTAACCCTAGTGCTCAAGCATGGAAACAAATATATTCACACATGTGACAAGCCTAGTACTAATACATTAACTTGCTAGAATTTCAATTATTGACTAAGATACAATTATCGAAAGAAGACATACATGCAATAAAATGATGGCAATAAAAATAGTTTCCTTAGCTCTAACATTAATCATACATTAACACAACGATTTTATTTCATCATTAGAGACAAGAACTACAAGAAAGAATATTGAAACAACTAACTTATCAATAGATTCATAAAATCTTACTCGTTACAACATCCATTCATGAGATAAAGTCAGAAATAATTCCTCCTAAAATCCAATCACACAATGCCATTGATGAAAAAAATAGAAGTTTGTCTTTGGTCCTAAACATGACTTCTCAATTAAGGTAGTTCAGAAATAGTTCTTTACAATTCCGAAAATGAGGATCTTTACCAAAATCATCAACCCTTTACTAAAAGGTCAATCCTCTTATTTATAATGAATCATTAACTAAAAATAGCTACTAYGAGTGCAAGCTAAGTAAAACAAAATATYGCCACATGGTGATTTCATCTCTCTGTCTTCTAAGAATCATCAAATAGTTTTACTGAAGTGGATGACTCTTCTCATACTCCGACCATTTGACGAAGAGTTCCTTGCATGTGTTGGCATATGGGAACCTGTGTTGGTCCATCGAGGCTGAAAGGATTTATTTCACTTCTACTGCCCATGCTCGATACTTGACTATTTTTACACTTAACCACTGCAAAAATGCTCGAGCCTTGATCGGACGCTCCATGAATTGTTGTACTTGACCTGGCACCATGCTCGCCACCTTTACTATCTCTGATGTCCATGTCGAGTCTTGTTATGCATGTTACTTGACTCTGTCATGAATATCGACAAAGTCCTCGAGTGAGGAGAATTCTGGGATGCTGATGTCTTTCATCTTCTGATTAACCTTTTCCCATCTCTTTTCGCAAATAACCCATTTCTCATGAATCTCACGCTGAGGTTCTTGGGCCATTTTCACCAAGTATTTGGCCACTTTCCTGATCCGATCTATGTTGTTGTCCCTCAGCACCTGAACGTTGTGCTCTTAGACGTCTCTACCCTTTTGAATCATGCTAATGTAATCGATCATTTCTACTGCTTGGTGAGCCTTCTCATACTACCTTTCCATTTCCTTGCAGGTCTCTAGTGCCATAAGGGTGTCTTCTTGGAAATCAACTATACCTGCTGTGAAAAGGTGTCATTCATTCATGAATTGGTCATAGGCATCTTGAAACTCACTTCTCAAGAACATCGTGGCCTATGTGGAGTCTTGATAATATTTTTCCAAATGGCGTAGATGCTCCAAATCCTTAAGTGCAACAAACAACTCCTTTTCAGCCCTTCTTTCTCTATCCAATGTGGCATCTGTGATAGCCATCCATGTGTCGATAAGCTAGAACGTCTTGGCGTGTTCCGTGCTGAGAAAATTCTCCTCTATGGTGAAGAGAATCTAACTATCCAACGTAAGCCTCCTCTTATTAGTGGTTGTCTTCATGGTGGCTTTTCTCTTTTGGTCATAGGTGATCGCTTGTATATCGACAACCTCATCAACTAGTTCAGGGATTTGTTGTTCTCCCCAGGTTAGAGTGTTTCCCAGGCTCCGGACTGTGTGCACCTATTCTAGGATGGGTTCCTGAACTTATTCCATATGTCCTTATGGCTCGGCCTTCATTTTTTTCTCATCGAATGGTGAGGTATTGGCCAAAACTGAAGCACCAGGGGTAGGTTCGATACTTACTTGGTAATTAGCTGTCGATGTGCCAATTTCTTGTTGTGGAAATTTCTCTTTCTGACCTCCTGATCCCATATCATCCCTCAATCTCTCCATTGGAGTTCCTGGAAGGTCGAGTAGCTCGGTGTCTAGGGAACTTTCGACCTCATGGTCACTCTATGGAAGGCTTTGAATTGGAGCATCGTGACCTAGGGTAGATGCTCTCTTAGGTTCCTTTTTCTCTGTAATCTACACTGGAGTCACCAGGGAAACNTCAGAAATAGTTCTTTACAATTCCGAAAATGAGGATCTTTACCAAAATCATCAACCCTTTACTAAAAGGTCAATCCTCTTATTTATAATGAATCATTAACTAAAAATAGCTACTATGAGTGCAAGCTAAGTAAAACAAAATATTGCCACATGGTGATTTCATCTCTCTGTCTTCTAAGAATCATCAAATAGTTTTACTGAAGTGGATGACTCTTCTCATACTCCGACCATTTGACGAAGAGTTCCTTGCATGTGTTGGCATATGGGAACCTGTGTTGGTCCATCGAGGCTGAAAGGATTTATTTCACTTCTACTGCCCATGCTCGATACTTGACTATTTTTACACTTAACCACTACAAAACTGCTCGAGCCTTGATCGGATGCTCCATGAATTGTTGTACTTGACCTGGCACCATGCTCGCCACCTTTACTATCTTTGATGTCCATGTCGAGTCTTGTTCTACATGTTACTTGACTCTGTCATGAATATCGACAAAGTCCTCAAGTGAGGAGAATTCTGGGAGGCTGATGTCTTTCATCTTCTGATTAGCCTTTTCCCATCTCTTTTCGCAAATAACCCATTTCTCCTGAATCTCACGCTGAGGTTCTTGGGCCATTTTCACCAAGTATTTGGCCACTTTCCTGATTCGATCTATGTTGTTGTCCCTCAGCACCTGAACGTTGTGCTCTTATACGTCTCTACCCTTTTGAATCGTGCTGATGTAATCGATCATTTCTACTGCTTGGTGAGCCTTCTCATACTACCTTTCCATTTCCTTGCAGGTCTCTAGTGCCATAAGGGTGTCTTCTTGGAAATCAAATATACCTGCTGTGAAAAGGTGTCATTCATTCATGAATTGGTCATAAGCATCTTGAAACTCACTTCTCAAAAACATCGTGGCCTATGTGGAGTCTTGATAGTATTTTTCCAAATGGCGTAGATGCTCCAAATCCTTAAGTGCAACAAACAGCTCCTTTTCAGCCCTTCTTTCTCTATCCAATGTGGCATCTGTGATAGCCATCCATGTGTCGATAAGCTTGAACGTCTTGGTGTGTTCTGTGATGAGAAGATTCTCCTCTATGGTGAAGAGAATCTAACTATCCAACGTAAGCCTCCTCTTATTAGTGGTTCTCTTCATGGTGGCTTTTCTCTTTTGGTCATAGGTGATCGCTTGTATATCGACAACCTCATCAACTAGTTCAGGGATTTGTTGTTCTCCCCAGGTTAGAGTGTTTCCCAGGCTCCGAACTGTGTGCACCTATTCTAGGATGGGATCCTGAACTTATTCCATATGTCCTTATGGCTCGGCCTTCATTTTTTTCTCATCGAATGGTGAGGTATTGGCCAAAACTGAAGCACCAGGGGTAGGTTCGATACTTACTTGGTAATTAGCTGTCGATGTGCCAATTTCTTGTTGTGGAAATTTCTCTTTCTGACCTCCTGATCCCATATCATCCCTCAATCTCTCCATTGGAGTTCCTGGAAGGTCGAGTAGCTCGGTGTCTAGGGAACTTTCGACCTCATGGTCACTCTATGGAAGGCTTTGAATTGGAGCATCGTGACCTAGGGTAGATGCTCTCTTAGGTTCCTTTTTCTCTGTAATCTACACTGGAGTCACCAGGGAAAC